>VZQC01010238.1:4244755-4280303 GCA_009823505.1 Rhizomys pruinosus | reverse complement strand
TACAGAGTGAGTTCTAGGACAGCTGGGGCTACAGGGAGACCCTGTCTCGAAAAGACCAAAAAAAAAAAAGAGAGAGAGTGAAAAGAAAAATTATCAAGACGATCTTAGACCAGAAATTTAAAGTACTATTCAAACAGAACTTTTTTTGGGGGGTGGGGTTGAGACAGGGTCTCTCTGTAGCCCCAGCTGTCCAGGAACTCACTCTGTAGACCAGGCTGGCCTTGAACTCACAAAGATTCACCTGCCTCAGCTTCCCAAGTGCTAGGATTAAAGGTGTATGCCACCACGCCCGACTTCAAACAGAATGTATATTTAAGAAAAATGTCAAGGTGATACTGACCCCAGTTTGTTTTTCCATTTTTTACTTTATGTTTATGTTTATTCCCTTCATGTATGTAAATACACCCATGTCATGCAATGCCTGCAAAGGACAGAATAGGGTGTTGGATCCTCTGGAACTAGAGTTATAGACAGGTATTAGCTGCTATGTGGGTGCTAGGATATGAATCCAGGTCTCTGTAAGTCCAGCCAATGCTCTTAACCATTGACCCATCTCTCTAGCCCCTGATGTCTGTTTGTAAATTGTAGCTCAGAGCATTAGGGAAAATTTGGTTCTCAGACATAAATTTGTATTAGGAAAAGCAGGGTTACACTATCGTTCAATAGACTCTCTCTATACTTGCATTCCCCCCAAGATTTTGTCAAGTGACAAACAATTTCTTGTTCAACACAAAACTTCAAGAACCGTGGTTAATTCTTCTCCACATCAAGTGCATTAGAAAATGTACTACCCTTCACTTCTCTCCAGGTTTATTCTGTTTTAGTTTGCATTTATTAATTTCATTGCCATGTAAGTTTTTCCCAATTTAGGTACTTATTTTATGTTCTAAGTTTGAAAACTCTGCCATTTACATTGTTAATTTATCATCATCATTGTGGTTCTTGTCACCAAACCCAATCCAGGCCATTTTCTACATAGCAACCAAAGGTCTATTTAACCTCCAGCCTATTTAAAAATGTTTAAATGTTCAAATGTGGTAGAACTTTCTAGATATGTTAGGGTCCGAGAATCCACACTAGACACACTGAAGGATGAAAAGACAAGACATTATTTCAGGAAAAAGTAAACCAACAAGCTGGGGTGGGAGGGAAAAGGCTCCGAACCAATAACTTGGCTCGCAGGCCTTTTATACAGGGTCTAGGGGAATTTTAGTGGGGTTTGGGTAACTTCTAGCCTTATTGGATAATAGCAGGATTACAACTCATGGTTAGGTCAGCCCACTTGCCCCCACATACCTGCGACTGGAATGAGGAAATGTTGGGTCAGTCCACCTGCCAATAACGTACCAACAGTTATCTTTAACAAGTTTAAATTTTATTAGCTGTTCTTGAGGCCTCGAACAACTGACCTTGTCCCCGAAAAGGTCAGTTGCCAATAAACCTTGAGTAATTGACCGCCTCCCCCAATTGGGCAGGTTCCAGTAATTGCTTAAAATGGTGGCTATATTCAAAATGGAGTCAGTGTGGGCCTCTCTTACAGACCTTACTTTCTCGCCTCTCTGTTATTCCATATGCACAAATCACAATGACTCTTCTATTGCTCCTGCAACAACCCATGTCTCTTGCTGTCATCACTCTCGGTAGATAGAATGTCCTTCTCCAATTGGCCACATCACGGCACTCATCCAGTAGTGACTTAAGAAGTGTCCCCATGCACCAGGGCTCCAGCCTCCAAGGCTACAGAATACAAAGAGCATGCACAACCTTTTCCCAGATGTCCTGTTCAGTGACACCTCCAGGATTTATACAAGCTGACGTTTATATAACGTGGGGTTCATTCTTCGAGAAAAAATACTACACACTTGACAGCAAAATTACATTTTGAGAGGGGATATTTATTAAAATAAGAGAGGAATTTCAGCCATTTTCCAAGCTTGGAGATGCAGGGTCCTTTCTTCTGAGAGTTCGTAGGCAATCTAGCAGAAAAGCCTCCTGATTACCCACCCATAAATAGTTCTCACCTTTCCTCAACCCCCAAGACTCACAGGAAAGACCCAGCAGCTGAAATTTAACTGTCTTCCTTTAGAGGACAGAAGTTCTTTGTGTTCTTAACTAACTCTTGCAGCAAATTTTTAAGAGATTTCAGTGGAAGACAGAAGGCTGTGTTCTAGTATGCAACAAAAGAAAAATGGTGAGATTAAAACTAAGAAGCCATTTCCTGCTTTAACCCCCCAATCAAAGAACAAAAAACAGAGTGAAAAGTCATATAAAACAGGAGAAAATGTTCTCAGACCTTATATTTGAATAAGCACTAATGTATAAAACATGTAAAGAACACCTCCAATTCAATAACATCTTTTCCAACATTCTAATAAAAAATGATCCAAGGACTTGAAAAGACATCTTTCCCAAGAAGACATTTAAATGACCAATATATTTATTTAAAAATGTTCAGCTTCACAAATTGGTAAGGAAATGCAAATCAAAATCTCAGTGAGGTATCATTTCATACATGTCAGGATGGCGGTTACCAAAAACACAAAGGAGCTTATGAGAAAATTGAAGACCTTGTATGACTTTGATGGGGTGCAAATAGTACACCATTATAGAAATCACCATGGAGGTTTCTCAAATAATTACATAAAGAACTGTCATAAAAGCAGGCAATTCTTTTTCTGGACATCTGTCTAAATAATTAAAATCAGTACTTGAGAAAGATATTGGCATTCTCACGTTCATCGCAACAATTCCACCACCCAAGATTCAAAAGAGCGTAAATGTCCATTAATAGATGAATAAAGAAAATGTGCTATTATATAATTAAATGGAATACTATTTAGATTTTTAAAAGATGGAAATTCATCAATATATGACAATGTGCATGAATCTGAGGGACATTATGTTGGTTATGAAATTATTCATCAGTCACAGAAAGAAAAATTCTTCATTATCCCATTTTACAAGGTCTGTAAAGTAGTCCAGTTCATGCATTAAGAAGTGGGATGGTAGTCATTAGGGGCTGCAGGGAAGAAGAAATGGGCAGGCAGTTTCAGCCATCCAAAATGAACAAGCTCTAGAGGTGTGTTGGGCAGCATTAAACCTGAACTTGACAGCCATGTATCCTACTTTCTTCGTAATTATTTTTATTTTAACATTTTATTTATTCTTATTTTTATTTTAAGTGTATGACTATATTGCCTGCTGTAAGTGCACCCATATCATGCAATGCCCACGGAGGTCAGAAGAGGGCATCGGATCCCTGGAACTGGAGTTATGGATGGTTGTTAGATGCCATGCGAGTGCTAGGAATCAAACCTAGGTCTTCTACAAGAGTAGCCAGTGCTCTTAACCACTGAGCCATCTCTCTAACCCCATAATTCTTTTTCAAAATACTATTTTTATCTATTCATTGAAACTTTCATACATTTCTTCGATTTGTTTTGGTCACATCCATCCACTATTATCTCCCTTACCTCCTACTCCATCTCCCTCCTAATTTCACGATAATTCTTTTCTGATCTAATGTGAATACTGTTATTTAAATGTGGACCGGAGCTGCCATGGAGGTGACTCGGTCAAGAAAGTGCTTCCCATGCAGGCATGAGTGCCTCAGCTCAGATCCCCAAGTACTCACATCAGATCTGCCCCATAACCCCCATGCTGGGAGAGGAAGACAAGTGGATCCCAGGAGCTCATAGGCCACAGCTGAGCCAAATCAATGAGTTCTGGGTTCAGTGAGAGACCCTGCCTCAAAAACTAAGGTGAATGGCAATTGGGAAAGACATTCCACATTTCTCTCTGGCTTGCTATATGTATGCATGCATAGATGCTCATGAACACATACATTCACCACACATACATAGAAATCACACACACAATTTGATAACATAGTAGATTTCATATAAAATGCTCTTATCAAAATAATATTAAATAAAAATTAAAAGAAAGCTGTATTACATTTACTATAATATAAAGCTGTTTTATATTATTTAAGAACTAGAAGCCGGGCATGGTGGCGCATTCCTTTAATCCTAGCACTTGGGAGGCAGAGGCAGGAGGATCTTTGTGAGTTCAAGGCCAGCCTGGTCTACAGAGTGAGTTCCAGGACAGCCAGTGCTACAGGGAGACCCTGTCTCGAAAAAAACAAAAAAAAAAAAAAAAACTAGAAAAGCAAGACTTAAGAGGTTATTTTTTTTTTCAGAAGAGAAATAAAAATAAGAAAGGGCAACTGAGACAGGTATTTGTCACCTTAATGTTTGAGAAGTGTTGCAGATCTTCAGGGTATTTAAAGCATATCAACCAACCTAAACCCAGCTGGAAATGACACTAAAATTCTACACATAACATAACAGGGAAAAATGAAGAGTTCAATCTGAATGGAAGAAAAACACATGCCTTTAATCCCAACACTCAAGAAGCAGAAACAGTCATCAGATTTCCATGAGCTCCAGGACAGCCCAGTCTACATAGTGATTTCCAGGCCAGTTGGGGCTACAAGGAGACATGTCTCAAAACTGAAACAAGGAGGTGGAAAGATGGCTCAGAGGTTAAGAGCACTGACTGCTCTTTCAGAGGACCTGGGTTGGATTTCCAGCACCCACAAGGCAGCTAACAATCATTCAAAACTACAGTTTCAGGGGATCCAATGACACCTTCTGACCTCATCAAAGCATTGCATGACACAAGTGTACTTACACACATGCAGCCAATACATTCATATGCATAAAATAAAAATAACAAATACATATTAAAACAAAACAAACTATACATAATGAAAATAAAATGTCTCTCTTCTTATTTCATGCTGTTTTTTGCCCCAAAGATAAGCTATTAAGAGTTTCTTATGGATTCATCAGGAACTAATAGAAGGTGTATGCGTGAGTACACATACCCACACATATATGTACACATACAATGTATAATATTTTGCACAAATTGAATTAAGCATCAGAGGGTCTATGACTTTTTACTTTTTACTGAAACAGTTTGTTGGCAAATTAACTTTCAAGAGTTTATATGTGTTATTTTCCCATCAGTAGACTATGCGTGTGTTTATTTATTTACATGCTTCCTAACAGTGGATATTTTCGTGGTGAAGAGAGTGACGGGAATTGAGCTCAGGGGTTCCCACATGCTAGGTAAATGCTCTACCAGCCCCCAAACTGGATTTTGAATTATATGGACACAGTAGACTAAAAAGATCCCCACTTCTGCTTTTACTACAGATTCATGCAGTCTCTTTTCACATTGGGTTATTTATATTACTATTCTGTTGTGTTCATCATCTTTGCAGCACAGGTAGCTGGAACACACAGCTAAGTGCTCACATCTTCAAGAAAGCACAGGAAGCAGAGAGTGACTGGATATCCTGCAAGGCCAAAGAACTCTATAAGCCCCCCCCCCCCCGCAGTGACATGCTTCCTCCAGCAAGGCCACCCACACCTTCTAAGACTTCACAAAACAGTGACACCAAATGTGGACAAAATGTTCAAACACTTAGGTTCTGTAGGGACATTCTTTTTGTTGTTGTTCTTTTCTTTATTTTCATTTCATGTGTATGAGTGTTATGTCTGCATATGTTTAAGTACACTCATGTCATGCAGTTCCTGAGGAGGACAGAAGAGGGAGTTAGATCCCTTGGAAATAGAGTTACAGACAGTTGTTAGTTGCCATGTGGATGCTGGGAATTGAACCTGAGTCTTCCATAAGAACATCCAATGTTCTTAACCACTGAGCAATCTCTCCAGCCCCTGTGGGAACACTCTTATTCAAACTACCACAGTTTGTATGTGCGAGTGTGTGTGTGTGTGTGTGTGTGTGCGCGCGTGAGTGTGTGTGTGTCTGTGTGTCTGTGTCTCTGTGAGTCTGTGTGAGTGCATGTATGTGTATCTGAATGTCTGCGTGTCTGTGTACATTTGTGTGATTCTGTGTTTGTATGTGTGTATGGTGTGTGCATGTATACAGGTCCATCCACATACTACTGTTTTTTCCTTTTTTATTTTTCACATTGGTTGATTTATCTGGGTTTATCTTCCACTTTACCGATTTATTCCTCTGTCAGCTCTATTCAGCTGTGAGAATATCTGTCCAGTAAATTTTATTTCTTTTAGTTGAGATACTGTGCTTATCATTTCTAAAACTCTATATAGTTCTTTTTTTAAAGAAGAGTCCTTACTCGACTCATGAGACTTTCCTTCAATCCATTCTCTGTTTTTTTTTTGTTGTTCTGGGGGGTATTTTTGAGACAGGGTCTCCCTGTAGCCTCATGTGTCCTAGAACTCACTCTGTAGACCAGGTTGGCCTTGAACTCACAGAGATCCACCTGCCTCTGCCTCCCAAGTGCTGGGATTAAAGGCATGTGCCTCCACGCCTGACTTCAATCCATTCTTTTAATTTTTTTAATTAATTTTATTTATTTCTGTATGTGTATGAATGTACTGTCTGCAAGCAAGTTTGTGCACCCATGTCATGCAATGCCGCAGAGGGTGTCGGAGTCCCCTGGAACTGGAGTTCTCCTGGAATTGGAGTTTCAGACAGTTCTCGGCCGCCATGTGGGTGCTGGGGATCGAACCCGGGTCCTCTGCAAGAGTGGTCGGCGCTCTTAACCGCTAGGCCATCTATCCAGCCCCAATCCATTCTTTACAGTGCTATTTTCACTAGACTATCCTGTTTCTCTATCATGTTTCATAGTTAAGGCCTTTGATAGTTCAAGTAGCTAGCAACCTAACGGGGATGCTGGCTATCTAGGTTATTGGACTTGTAGGGACTAATCCGATTTCAGATTTTCAAATCCATCTCATTTCTGTGAGTGATAGTTATAATAGTTCTATGTTCTCAGCCTTTGGTGATTGGTTTTAGATGTGGATATGCATTTATAGGTCATGGGTTTGTGTAAGAATGTTGTGAGTGGTCTAGATTTAGCTCTATCCTTGGAGACTTCGCTTCCCTCTTTCCTGGGTAGGCAGCCCAGCCCAACACTACTTGGAAGCCTTTGCTGTGAGCTGGTTTAGGTCTGGCTGTGGGATGCTTGAATAAGGAGTCAGAATGAGACCTGGAAATTCCATATACAAAATTACAGATCTCCTTCTGTGACTTTTTCCTTTCTGGGATTTCTCCCTAACACACACTCTTCAGGCTGTGAAGACCAGTTTTCCTGGTTTCTTGGCGCCTGCTTTTAGAGCAAAGGAAAAGCAAATAAATAAATGGGAAACTTACCCCATGTGAAAAACTGCATTCTGTTTTGCTTTCTGGTACAAGTTGCCATTGTGGTTTCTTATCAAAGCACTGGAATAAATTCAACTGCTTCTCTCTTCATGTGTTGGAATACTGGGCTGTAGTGGGATTATTTTCTGAGATTTTTGTATTTGTTTACAGATCCCATTTGCCTTTGTGCTGAAATGACCGTGAGGTTTGCATGGTAACTAATTAACTCTTTTTATCAGATCACTGCAGACACTGCTTCACTGTGAAATTAGACAAAATCTGAAATGACCTTTATATAGTCTTTTTCTACCTAGTTCTTCACAGGGTTTGTTTTTTGTTTGTTTGTCCCTTGAAGTTCAGCAAAGTCTTCATGATGTTTTTTGACAGTGTGCATCCCGTGTCAGTTTTTCCTAGAACACAGAGGGCTTTTTCATCTGAAATATTATTCTTTTTCTTTGTTATAAAAACACTCATTTTATCTTTGAATATATTTCTGTATGCTATGCTGAGTTTCTCTTGCTACTGGGCACTGAAGCTCTTTGTGTACGATGGTTTTCCCTCCTGCTCAATCACCGGCCGACCAATCATGTAGCCCCTGTCTCTTTCATAGTAACCCATTGGTTATTTCAGATTTTTTCCTTCATTTCAAAAACTCTTCTTTACTACGTCATTTCTAGTCTTTAACAATTCTAATTTACTTGTGAGATCTGTGTTAGGCCCTCTCTGTTTTCTTTTTTTTTTTTAATTTTATTTTATTTATTTCCGTATGTGTATGAATGTACTGTCTGCATGCAAGTCTGTGCACCCGTGACGTGCAACGCCGCGGAGGTCAGAAGAGGGTGTCGGACTCCCCTGGAACTGGAGTTCTCCTGGAATTGGAGTTTCAGACGGCTGGGCCGCCATGTGGGTACTGGGGATCGAACCTGGGTCCTCTGCAAGAGCGGTCGGCACTCCCAACCGCTAGGCCATCTCACCAGCCCCAGCCCTCTCTGTTTTCTTACCCCTGAAGTTTCCCATTTCATTTCTGTTCGCCACTCCATCATTTTTCCTGGATATTATATATATATATATATATATATATATATATGTTTTTATGGTCCAATCCCATGATATTCAGTAAGTTAAATAGTGCCTCCTTGACCAAAAAAAAATGTTCACCTAGAGCTTCCAAACAGGACATTGTTTGGAAATAATCTTCATAGATAATATGATGCCAAGAACTGAGATAAATTCATGCTGGATTCAGATGGATCCTATATTCATGACAGTACCTTAAAAAGAGGCAGAAAACAGACACAGGGGGAAAAGGCTATGTAAGCCTGGATGCAAACACTGGAGTCATGTATCTATAAAACAAAGAATGGCAAGGTTTGCCAGCACTCCAGAAAAGGATGGGAGATTTCCTCCCTCAGTCTCTGAAAAGCAAACCTGATGACATTTTATTTCAGGCTCCTGGCCTTCTGAAAAATAGCGAACACTTTCTGGGACTTAATGCTACCCTGTTTACAGTACTTTTCTATTATAGTAGTAGGAAACTAATAAGGATTTTGAAGTGAAGAGTTAGATGGTACAGTAGCTGGGAAAACAACACAAAACTAGAATTTTGAGGCACTTCAGTGAAAATGATTTTGTTGAAGAGACAGTTGGCAGAATTATGGATTCTCTACTTCTCTCTCTTTGCCACACGCGCACACACACACACACACACACACACACACACACACTTGTTCTTGAAAGAGAGAGAAATGATCTCTTCTTTCTCTGTAGTCCTGGCTGGCCTGAAACTTCACACACAGATCAGCCACCTGACTCTGCTTCCCAGGGTGCTGGGGTTCCAAGTATGTTCTACCTCAGCTGGCTGAGATATAGATCATAAAGACAATTTGGCTAAGAGCTCAGAGAGAGGTGACAAGAATGCTAGGGAGCCCCTCTTCCACCCCTTACTGCATACACACACCATCATAAGCAGAATGCTAGTTGAAATTTGAGCACTGAAGATGTTTCTGATGAGGTCTCAGGAGGAAGCAAGGGATGTGCTGGAAACGGACAGAGGGATTAGTCATGTTATAAAGTGACAGAAACTGTCTGAATTACAAGCAAAACTTGTAAAAGATGAACTAGGATGCTTAGCTGAGGATTTTCTAACCAAACCATGAGAGGTGTTGCATGGCTTCTCCTTGCTGGGCAAAATATGATAGGACAGAAACTGAGAAGGAAACTGTGAAGCCGAAAGCAACAGGAACGCGATGACATGAAATTCTCCACCAATGGGCATACTCCAGAAAGGGCCAAAGGTCTGTGCAGTGTAGGTTTTGCTGAAGAGAGAACAAGTGTAATTCAACAATCATATCAACCTTCTAAGCAGAAGCTAGCAATTGAAATGGAGTTATCAGGGTAAATCTGGGAAGCATGTGTTACATGGGAGAGCAACAAGGCTTTGGGAACATTACACCCTAGGAGAAGGACACTGTTCAGATGACATAAAGGAATGCTTTGGGACTTCTGGGATTCCACTAGCAACAAATAGGTTAAAAGTGCTACCCAGTCAAGAGTATTTACTAACCTTCAAGAAAAAAGAATGGAAGGAAGGGTAGAATTCTCAGATCATAAAGCCTCAGGAGTTTATGGTCAGGTCTTAAACCTGGTTATTCCTTTTGGTTTTAGACTTGCTTGAGACTTCCTGTGTTTTATTTTGTTTGTTAGTTTATTTGTTTTATGTGTATGTGTGTTATGCCTGCATGTGTGTAAGTGTACCCATGTCACTCAATGCCCATGGGGAACCATAACCCCTAGAACTGGAGTTACAGTCAGAGTTACCAAGGCCATGAGGATGCTGCGATTCAAACCCAGGTCTTCTACAAGAACTAGTGCTCTTAACTGCTGAGCCATCTCTCCAGCCCTGTTTGTTTGGCTTTTGAAGAGGATCTTACTATGTATCCCTGGTTGTCCTGGAACTGGCTGAGTAGATGAGGCTGGCCTAAAATTCATAGAGATCCACCTCCTTTTGCCTCCTGAGTTCTGAGACTAAAGGTGTGTATCACCCTGCCCAATGAGATCTAAGGTTATGTTTCTTCTTATGGGAATGGAGTATTTACTCTATCCTGTCCTGGGATTGCATTTTGGAGGCAAATAACTTACTTTTAATTTTCAAAGGTCCACAAATAGACATGATTGCCACAGGCTACCAGCACTTACCAGGCACTACTCTTGAGAACTATGAATAAATTTAAGTTTTTTCAAACCAGTGGGTCTGTGTATTCTGCTAGAGCAGTCCTACAACATTAGAACTAGATGAAACTTATTTTTATCTCTTTGGTGTTGCTTTATCATATCAGAAATTTCACCTCTTTGATTTAAAAACGCTACATTACTCTTAAAAATAATCTTTACTTCGATGTTTCTTATATAACTTTCATATAATTTCTTTTTGTCTTCTTTATCCAGGCCTATTCATGCCCGGACAATTTTACCACTTTCTTTTTCCTTCCATGTTACCTAAACCAGCTTTTCTACTTGTTTTAATATGAAGTCTTCATTTTAAAAGTCATTCATGAGGAGTGATAGTTATACCAGCTATATACAATTATAGGTAGATGACTTCATTTATTTTATCGCCTCCAAACTGAGCAAAACCAATCCACAGAATTAGTAGTTAAGGTGATGGTTGCTTATAATTAGAAGGGATATTCTGATTCTTCATGTAATTGCTGGTTATGTGAGTGTCATAACTTTTGAAAATGAGTCAAAATGTGAATCCCTGATTTATTCATTTTTCCAAATGTGTGTTGTACCACACATATACACGCACAGGTAAGACATTTGCTTTGTTTCTCTAGTTCAGTCTCAGTTCATTGCTCCTAATCAGGCTAGCATTTTCTTTCTGCTTGTATTTGTTTTCACATGAGTTACAGTTGGGACGCAGCTCATCAGTTCCCTTGTCTTCCCTCAGCTCCTCCTCTCCATCCTCTCCCACCCAAGCCTTTGCTTTGTGTTTTCAACTACAAATCACTGCTTCATAAAAAGGAAGCTGGGTTCCACCTGCAGTTCTGCCACTTCCTCTCCCCTCGGTGATGTTACCTGATTTACTCTTCTCGAATCATCTGTACTAGGTCTTCAATGAGACCTATGGATGAGTTTGCTTGAACCATGACTAACCATGGTGGATGTGCACATCTCTGGCACCCTGGTTGGAAGTGATTTGCATTTTTTCATCTCAGAATGACTGTTATGTTTTTCCAAAGCTAACCACACAGTCCACCACACTCATGTTTCCTTCAAACTGCAGTGACCATGCGTGGGAAAGATGAGAGGAGTGAAGGGTGTGGAGAGCTGTGATATTCTTTAGGATTTAATCTTTTCCCATGCTGTTTGTAAACAAAGGGAGGAATACACAGTGTCTTTTGTATTCTGTTTCTCTTTTCCTGTCTTCATTATGTGTATATATTGACTTGATTCCTGTTACCCTAAATTATTCTCTGATGCAGATCTATAGTTGGTGCTGTTTTAAGCTTATTTTTAAATTTACTTTGTAAAAAGAAGGACCTTTGACTTTTTTCCAACATCTTGACTCAGAAAGTCAAGACAAATTTTCCCTAAGTATTGCTGTATATGTCAGGGTACAATGGGTACTGACTTAAAAATCTTGTATAAATATCTTGATAGTAATTGCCAGTAGTTCTGACTCCGTCAGATTCTCACTCAGGCAGGAGAAGAAGCAGCTCCCTGGCTTCAGGACATATTAACCTATACCTCCCCACCCTGAAGGTTAAATCAAAATCTTATCCACCATTCACTGACCTACCCCCATCACCAGAACCTTAGACAATGTCCAATTTAAGGTAACTTGACAGTGTTAGGTAGAAAGACAGAGAAGCTTCTGTCTACCGTTATGCTTTCAAAGCAGGTGGCCTGCACTGTAGCCAAAAGAAAACAAGCATCAAACATAAGGAGATGGGAAAGGAAAAAAAAAATCTAAGACAAGAACTAATTGAAAAGATGACATCAGAGTCCAAAGAAAATAAACACATGAATAATAAATTGATGAACAAAACCATAACCTGCTGAAAATGAAAATAAAAAGAGCTTTGGGTATATGAGATTTGTTATAAATGCTCTGGAACCATAAATCTTTTCAATTCTCACATTATGTCTATGATATTCAGTGTTATCAATCTTTTACAGATAAGAAAGCTTAGACATGGAAAAGTTAGGCGACATCTGCAAAGTCATACAAGTAGGAGATGGTGGGACCCTAGCAATGGTCCTGTAAGACAAACTATTAATAACTACTCTGTACATCTCTCTCCCTATAAACTAGAAACTATAGGCCTGCCTTATTTACAAATGATGAGGCTATCATCTGAGATAACTTACTATATGCATGTTTAATTCAAAAGCCTAAGGAAGGAAAAGAAAAGCAAGCACATACCATGACCAAAAGATAGATTAGTAGTATAAAAACGACTTATGTAATACTTAAATTCTAAATTAAAATTTTATAAAAGTCTATTCAATCAACAATGAGAAATATCTATATACTATAAGAAATACTTAGAGTAAATTATCATTATTTATATGTAGTTTAATAAGAACAAATAAATAGAATTTAGAGAAACCTCAATATGAGAATTCAGTATAAGGGTGCCAAATGAATTTTGGTCAATATGTCATGAAACCCTGAATCTAAATAAGAGTTGTTAATCAATTGTTCATTCTTTCGAGAATCAAGTACAAGGGGAGAGTATGACCACACAGCCTAACTTGCTGCTCCAAATAACTTTGGCAGGCTAGGTTAGAAGTTACTAATTTAGGATCAGAACTTCATACCAGTTCTTGGTGGTTTGGGGTTAAGACCAACATTCTGAGAATCTGGAGCAAAACTGTATGGTTTTACAATTTATAAGACAGTTTCAATGATCTTCAAATAGTCTCACTCTGGGCTTGCTGAAAGCTGCATTGTAGTTATTAAAGATCTTCCTTTTCAACTGGAATCTTTTTTAATGTACAGAATGAAATATTGATAGGTAATAGTCTTACTCAAATTAAACTGACAGTTTTTCTTGAGTACAGGATTTCTTTTTCATTTTCTAGACAAGGTATCCCTGGAGCCCCAGCTAGTCTGGAACTCCCTATGTAGACTAGGCTGACCTTGAACTCAAAGAGACCCACCTGCCTCTGCCTCCCAAGTGCTGGGATTAAAGCCATGCACCACCATGCTTAGCTTGAGTACAGGAACTTAAGGCAAGTATATTGATCCTTAGTTCACTAATTCATAAAATAGGAGGAGGGTAAGTAATTAATCTAGGATTTCTTCCACCTCTAACATTCCATGATTCTGGTATGCCCAGAGCCTTCCTGGAGTGTTATGATGGTGGTAAAGTTCTGAGATTAAGAAGGCACACGATTGTGGTCATGGTGAGGGTGTAGAACAAGATCAGGCTGCTGTACAACACAATACCATTGACTTCCGTTTACTGTTTGGCTTAAACAATTTTATGTGACCATTCTAGAGTCTATAATAATTCCTAGAGGCCACAATGATAGCCATGGTCAAGTTTTAAATGAGGGCCATTGAGAGAGAGACAGACAGAGACAGAGACAGACAGAGACAGGCAGAGAGAGAGAGAGAGAGAGAGAGAGAGAGAATCCTAGAATCCTTTTCTTGTAGTGATGCTCATCTCGTCATGGGGCCTTGTAATGGGGCCTCACATATGTGACCTTTATTAACCCTAATTACCTCCCAAAGTTCTCATCTCCTAGACCACCCTATTAAGAATTAGAGTCTCATTATACAGGCTTTGGGAAGGGACACAACAAACCATGGATTTAGCACAAATTAGAATTCTTTCAGACTTCCTCTCTGTTGTCCTTAGGCTTTCTTTAAAGTTTCTACATTTCCTGAAGTCTCTAAGATCTAAAGATCATTTTGTCATAGGATGTTAATTCTCTTCTCCCACAATGTAGCTTCTGGGGATTGAACTGTGTCAGGCTTAGCGAAAAGTGCCTTTACCTACTGTGCCATCTCCTTGACTCCTAAAGATCATTTTGCATGTGTGTAATGTATGTTAAAAGGAGTGCCAAATTACAAGCAGTCTATATAAATAGCAAGCCTCCTTTATTCCTCATAGTTCTGTAATATGAGCTCATGAAGGAAAACTCACATTATTATCATACAAACATGTTTCTTACTGGTCTACACAAATGAAATTGACTTTTTTTCTAGTGAACTTACTTATTTCAATCTTATTAGACAAATTTCCCAATTCTAATTTACCTATACACTGTCTTAGTTTACTAAGTGTAAAGCAGAGCATTTGCAAATAAGAACCAGTTGTATTTTGCCTTTTCCAAATTTTATAGCAATTTTGCACTGCCTTATTGGCCTACCTAAGATTTCATGTTTCATGAATGAGTAGAAATGGGGTAGATAGCATTCCCATTACATACCATAATTCCTTTTTAATGTGCTTGTTTGAATGTTTTTATTTAACAAGTTGATTTCTTTTTTATTAGGGTTTTACATTTATTTATTGTGTGAAGGAGGGTATCAAATGAGTGTAGTGTGCATGCAGAGGTCAGAACCCCAGGCAGTCAGTTCTCCCCTTCCATCGTGTAGGTGTCAGGGATCAAACTCAGGTCCTCTGGCCCGCAGCAAACACCCTTATCTGCTGAGCCATTTTTCAGGTTTACAGATTATATTTGTTTATGTTTACCTATGTATTTACTTACATTGTTCCTTATTCCTTTTTGTTTTTCTGAACTGCACCCTACACCTTTTTCCATCTGTAAAAACATGCTTTAAATATTTCTCTAGCTCTAGGTCTGTTGCCAACAAGTACCTCTTAGGCCATCTGAGTTCTTGCAACACTCTCATCCCCAAGGGAATCAAGTCCAGGAATTCCTGTATAACAGGCAGGTGCTGATCTCCACCGCACCCCAACCACCCAAAAATACACTTTTCTTTTTTCAAAGCTTTGAAGTGTGCTTTTCGATCATCTTTAAGCATCCATTCTTCATGGAAATTCAGCTATCAATCAACCTTACTGCCAGCTCTTAGAATCTGACGTCATTTCTCTCACTACAAACAAGAAGCTGGATCATCCTCTGGAGGAACATAATTATTTTATAGATAACTTCCAGTGCCTAATAAAACATAATTAGGTACATGAAGAGAAAAGAGAACAAAAGCAAGAGACAACACAGAGGACATCGCCAGCGAGCTCCCTGCCCTCCTGTGTCCTCCGGTTTTCTCCCTGATGTTTTCGCCTTGGTTACTAAGTTGTACGTAGCTGTAACTGACTGAGTCCCTTGGTTACTAAGTTGTACGTAGCTGTAACTGACTGAGTCCCCTGGTTACTAAGTTGTACATAGCTGTAACTGACTGAGTCCCCTGGTTACTAAGTTGTACGTAGTTGTAACTTACTGAGTCCCTTGGTTACTAAGTCATACATAGCTGTAACTGACTGAGCCCTCTGGTTACTAAGTTGTTCTTAGCTGTAACTGAGTTCCCTGGTTACCAAGTTGTACGTAGCTGTAACTGACTGAGTCCCCGGGTTACTAATTTGTACGTAGCTGTAGCTGACTGAGTTCCCTTGGTTACTAAGTTGTACGTAGCTGTAACTGATTGAGTCCCCTTGGTTACTAAGTTGTACGTAGCTGTAACTGACTGAGTCCCCTGGTTACTAAGTTGTACGTAGCTGTGGCTGACTGAGTCCCTCCCTTCCTCCTTTCTTCCATTTCCTTTTCGCTTTCCCTTCCTTCCTTCCTTTTCAACTTTGGTTTCTGGTAACGATTTGAGAACTTCGACCAGTTTTTAAAAACCCTCAGACATTATTTATAAGCTGCTTCCCCCACAGTCTCTGCTCTTCGTTCTGAGATTCTGACACATATTTAGACCTGCTGTGTCATGAACACACGCTGTTGTCTTGTTTTCTCTTCTTCCTGCCATTTTGTGTCTCAGTTCTTCAATCTGGTTTCCTGTTTGTCCTGACTTAGCTACAAGGTCATTTGTTCTCTATTCAGTTTTAATTTAGTCTCTCTTAACCTTTTAGTTGTATGTAAATATTTTTTCTTAATATTTTTATTGATGAATTGTGTATTTCGTTCATTATCTTTCAGTCCAATTTGGACACATTCCCCTCTCCCTGCCCCCATCCCACCCTTGTTCATGCCTTCTGACATACACATCTTGCATCTTTCTCTCGGTCTTTCCAAAGTTTTTCCCTGTAGAGGCTTGTTGTTTTGGGCAGAGTTTAACTGTTTTCATTCAGTTCTTTACGCCAGTCTTTATGTTGTTGTTTTTCTCTCCCCTTTGTATTGCTTAAGCCAGTATTTAATACTTTCAAATATAATAAGCAAAATTATTTTAAAATGTTTTCCTAATCATTCCATCATGTAGTATGACTTAGTCTGCTTCTATTTTCTATCATTTCTCTGGAGTTTAGCTTCTGTTAGTTTTTCTGTTCAGAATCCTAGCTATCTTTTACTGAGTGCTGAAAATTATATATAATTATTTAAATTATATATATAAATTATAATATATATTATGTTTATAAATATAAAAATAGTTCCAAGCATAGTATAATATATTCTTCCAGAGAATATTTTATTAATCTTCTTGCTAGTAGTAAAACACTAACAATTTCAATTTTGGATTATTTCAACCAGATTTTAGGAATACACATTCAAGCTGCATTTCACTTTCTAGAAGAAACAAATTACTTTGAATGTATTCTCATACATTAAAGCTTAGCCTTTTGAGCTTTCATCCCAAAGCAAAGAAGGTCTTATTACCCTTGGCTTTGAGCACTAGCAGCTAAACTCCTCATTCCTGTCCTGTCCTTTTCCCTCCCTTCCCCCTTCCCTCCCTTCCCCCTCCCTTCCTTCCTTCCTTCCTTCCTTCCTTCCTTCCTTCCTTCCTTTCTTTCTTTCTTTCTTTCTTTCTTTCTTTCTTTCTTTCTTTCTTTCTTTCTTTCTGGTTGTGTAAAGCTGTCAAACATACTGTTCAGTCTTAGGCTTTCAAACATTTCTTCAAGGATTGATAGATGATCCTCAAGAAGAAAAAAAAATTTCACTGGAGCAAGTAAATCTCACCAATCTATATGTTTTATTCCACCCAGGCTTAGTAGTAACAAAAACCTTAGATAAGAGAATTTATAAATAACAGAAATGTATTTCTCACAGTTGTGAATGCTATAAAATCCAAGATTAAGTTGTTAGCAAGTTTGGTGTCTGGTGAAGTTCTGCTGTTCACACTTTTACTGGGTAGAAAAGGAAAATGGGTGTCTCCAAGTTGTCTTTATAATTGAAATAATCCTATTCTTGAAGGCAGACCCCTAAAAAACTTGACATCTTTTAAAACTACTACATTTCTAATAAACTCCAAAATATAAATACTGGGAGAAATACCAGCCTTGATGCCCAAGGACCTTAGTTTTATACTATGCAAAATGAGAGTGATACTTGATCAGAAATATTCTATGGATAAAGAAAATATTACTCAGAAATTATTTATCACTGTGGTTGGTATACAGTAAATATTTAATAAAGAATATTTCAGCATTAGCCATTTTGCTAGCAAGAATTTTTTAACCTTAGCTTGATATTTTAGACTGAACAACTCTTTTCTAAAGAGTTTTCTTGCCAAGGTAAAATGTTCACAGGCATCTTTATTAGATCCCAGCAGCATCGCCTCAATGTAACAGCAAAAATATCTCCAGATATTGCCAAGTGTTACCTGACCAAAGAGAACCTCTAGGCCATGCTGTCGTCTCATCACATGTGATAGAATAGTCATCACACCCAAGGGGAAGGAACGTTAAATTTTGACTTTAGATAGCTATATTAATATATGGAGCTTCTTCATGATTTCTTCAATGACTTTAAGAAAATAATTTATCTCCATTGTATTTCTCCTCTTTATGTGAATATATATATATATATATATATATATATATATTAGAAAAAAGTAGATGAATACATGGAGCTATTTAAGACACATGGTAAGTACTTTTTTAGACGTGAATCATACATCAATAAACTGAAAAGAAAAACCATCCCTGTAGGTTTGAAAAGGAAGAAAATAAAAATTACCTATCTATTGACCACCCACACCTCACCTTCCAATTTTTAAGCCTACAGAAGCAGAAGATTAACCATCCACAACCACTTATAGTAATATTGAAATTTCCTAAGCATTAGTTCCTCCCATCAGTGACTGCACAAAATAGGATAGAATCCAAATTACTATTGAACATCCATTAGAAGTCTGCTACACTGGAACCTTGCACAAGATTTCTCAATGACTAAAATATATCCAGTGTCATGACCCATATTGACCCACATTAGAATGGAGTGCATCTGACTCATATTTAGGGAACATTTTTTGAGAAATATTTCTCAACTCTATTAGTAGTCTGGTTGACACAGGAGCAGATGGCCACGCAGTGACAGAAGCAGAGTGAGTAATGGATTGGGTGAGCCTAAGAAAATTGTTTCTCTCATTACTCTTGTGTATTCTGATTCACCCACTCTGTGGACTAATGAGGAACATTATTATACACACACACACAGGAATACAGCAATATTTAATGACTCACACAAGACATGTTGACGGGATTCCTCTGAGTGTTCCTCCACTAGTCTGTGTCTGTAAATATACTATTACTCCACTTGGGAGATCTTTCCTCTCTATCTACTTAATGAACTCCTAGGTGTCCATATTAGTACTGCTGCAACACCACAACATGCTGGTGGCTATAAACATCACAAATCTATTATCTCACAGTTGAAGCTAGTTCTTGGCAGGGCAATGCCTCTGAAATCTGAGAGAGTCCTTCCTTGATTCTTGCAGTTTATGGTGTTTGTCAGTGACCCTTGTTGTCCATGGCTTACAGGTATTTTACTCTATCTCTGTGTCATGATCATCTTCTCCTTCTGTGTAATTATGCCTAAGCATCTTCTTATCTTATGAGAACACCAGTCATACTTCTCAAGGGCAACCTACTCCACTATGACCTCTTCTTAGCTAATTTTATCTGCAACAAACTTCATTCCAAATATGTTATGACCTGAGGTTCCAGGAAGAGAATACATTTTTTGGAGGACACTATTCAACTGGTGGTATGCCTTTGGCAATGTATTTAACAATAAAACTTGTTTATGAAGTTTGTGTTGTTTGTTGTTTTTAAATCACTAGTTTGGACATTCTTTCATGATGACATATACGTAGCTATAACTGTAGTTCCTTATTCTGGTTAGCTTTCTTATTAAGGTGAGTCTTTTAAGCAACCAGAACATTCATTTTTATGTCTTAGACACCACTGTGTCTACTATGACAGTGAGTAATATGTGTATGTACTGAATAAATGTTTGTAAAATGAAATGAATGAGTTAAGCTTCACCTAGATCTGAAGAAGTCTGCAGATAAAGATAAACTGGCTGAAGAAGCATAGAACATGGCATACTCCCATAAACCTTTCAACAACAAAAAAAAAACAGGCTGAATTTATCCTATATTCTTTTTGGGAAAACCACATAAAATGTGAAATCTTATTTTATTTATTTATTTATTTATTTATTTATTTATTTATTATTTTATATGTGTGAATGTACTGTCTGCATGCAGGTTGGTGCACCTGTGTCATGCAATGCCACAGAGGTCAGAAGAGGGTGTCAGATTCCCCTGGAACTGGAGTTAAAGACAGTTCTTAACCACCATGCGGGTGCTGGGAATTGAACCCGCGTTCTCTGCAAGAGCAGTTAGTGCTCTTAACTGCTAAGCCATCTCTCCAGCGCCATGAAATCTTATTTTAAAAAATCTATTACTACATAGAAACACAGAAGTAGCACAATGGAGTCTCACTAAATTCAGCCAGAAAGTTTTGTACTATCTAACTTAACACAGGTGCTTGATGGTATCAAGAAAATCCACCCTCTGAGGCTCCAGGATAGACCTCAAGTAGACAGCCAGCCATCTGCTTGAGTGGGCAAAGTACCTAGCCAGTAGCTAGGAAAAGCATTCTGTACATAAAGAGGCACTGTGTTTGTGGAAACAGTGATTTCACATATGACCTCAGAGTGCAGAGTTCACATCGTTGTTCTCTGGTGGGGCTGCTTCTTACTTGGAAAGTTACACGAGCTTTTTTAATCAAAAAGGGCCAGGGATTTAATATTTAAACAGTTCAGGCACTTCTGGATAATTTAGTTACGAATGGATTTAGGCCAGGAATGTGTTCTAGACAATACTTAGGGCAAGTCCATCTTATAGAAATGAAACTAAGGCTCAAAGCTTACATAAATATTCTGTGCTTCAACACTCAACTCAAAGACCAAAGACAAAATAAGTATTTTAGAATAATTTTTATGTAAAATTGAGACAAGCTTCTTTTTTAAAAAATAATGTATATAAGCTTAGAAAAAGATCAGAAGGATGTTGTGTTAGCTACTTTTCTCATTGCTATGACAAAATACCCAACAAAAGCAGCTTCATGAAGGGAGGGTGAATCATGCCTCTACTCGAAAGTCTTGTCCATCATGGTAGTAAAGGCAAGGCAGCAGAAGAATGAGGTGGCTGGTCACCCACCTTGAGGAAGTAGAGAGGACTGTGGGAAGCTCTACCTGCTCTCTCCTTTTTATTCATGATGAAATCCCAGAACACATTCAGGATGGGTCTTCCTTCCTCTGTTTACTCTCTCTAGAAATGCCCT
Source organism: Rhizomys pruinosus (assembly GCA_009823505.1). NCBI lineage: Eukaryota > Metazoa > Chordata > Mammalia > Rodentia > Spalacidae > Rhizomys > Rhizomys pruinosus. Next base: position 4,259,394 of record VZQC01010238.1, on the reverse strand, counting down.
CATAGACAACCAGATGTTTTCTCCCTAGCTTGATTTTAAATCCCATCAAGTTGACAATTCAAATCAACCATCATAGACAGAAAATAAAATGAAGTAGTGTCAGCTACAAAACTGCAAGTCTACTGTCGTCTTCCCATCTTCTGAAGTTCCCAATGCTGCTCTTTCACCCTCTCCTTGCCTCCCCTTGCACTAGCTTTAACCTAATAGTAGAAACACCTCTTCGTGAACTCTCATATTCCATGGAGTGAGTATAGTTTCATATCAGTTAGGGTTAACTTATTAAAAAGTCTTCCCTAAAATTAAGTTCGGTGTGTTTCATGTTAATGACTTTTAAATAAATTTATTGGAAATGGAATAGTATTTATTTAATATTTTATATGTAGATCAATGCACTTCTAACTTAAAAAACGATACTGTAATGAAATTTCATTGTCCCATCACTGATTGATTGAAAGTCCATGTCATAGTCTAAATGGAAGCACAATTAAAAATATAAATAGGACACCTAGATGGATTCTCTCCTCTCTTGACAATTCTGAGCCCAAGACTACTTTCTTTTTTTTTTTTTTTTTTTTTGGGCTTTCGAGACAGGGTCTCCTTGTTAGTCCAGGCTGTCCTGGAACTCACTTGTAGACCAGGGCTGGCCTTGAACTCACAAAGATCCATCCTGCCCTTGCCTCCCTTTATGTTGAAAAATGTGATTAGTACCTCACAGAACTCTTCTACATTGACCTGAATTCCAAGGGAGACGTTTTCCTTAACATAAGTAGACAAATCTAACAAGAAATCAAAACGGAAACACCATCCTCACAGTGGGATCGATTCTTAATACATTTGTAGCTAGGAGTGATGGAGCATACTTGCAGTCCTAGCTCTTGTGACAGGCAGAGGCAAAAGGATTAGAGCTTCAAAGTCATCCTCAGCTTTACATAGTTGAGTTCTAGACTATCTTTGGACTAGGATGTTTCATCTAAAAAATAAACACCCGTCTCTGTATACTGCCTTACACTACTAAAACTTATAAAAATATCTAAAAGTTTACATTAATTATTCTTAGTTTGTATATGTCAGTAGTATTCTAGTATTTGGGGGGGGGTGCAGCCATTTGGCACATCTGTGGCGATCAGAGGATCAACTTTCATGAAGTCCCATGGATGTGACTCAGATTGCCCTGCACTTGCAGTTCAAGAGTTTTACTCACAGCCATGGCTCTCTCACTGGTATCATACAATGTCTTCAGCATTCAATTTCCTAGGTTCATATTAGACACAACCAAAAGAACAGTCAGAGTTTCGTGTCAACAAACACATTTTTATGAGTATCGGGAAATGGTGAAAATGTAGAACTTGTCTTTTGTGCTCACCATATATTCTTCTAGCGCATACTTTTATTTTGAGTCTTGTATTATTAGTTTATTGTGTTGCATTTGATGAGTAGGAACATCTCCAATGAAAAATTAATCTCAAAGTACCAAAATATTAAAGCTTGATGTTCTTTGGAAATTTTATAACAAATTTAATTTCTATAAATTATTTTCCACTTAAAAAATGCTTTTTCAAGAACATTCACAAAACAGATATATAACAACAGGCACATGAAACGATTCTCAACTCATCCAGTCATTAAGGCAATGCTCACCTAAACCTTAATGACATTGCTACAATCTGTTATTAATGCTAAATTTAAAATACTATCCATACCAGGTGTAGGGGGGGCAAATGGCACTCCGAGAGCACTCCTGGACACTGCTAATGAGATCACACAGTGCTACAGGCATTTTAAAAATATTTTGGGCAGTTTGTTATAGAGGTGGGTCATCGCTACCATACAATCCAGCCACTGCACTCTCACTGATGTTTCCTGGAAAAAAATGCAAGCATACCATCCTTGAATACTTGAACATAAAATTTCATAGTGGATTCAGCTGTAATTGTGCCCTTAAACTATATTAAACTATATGAATATTTATCAATATAGATAAACAAATTGTACATCACTTAGATGATCGCATTACAATAAAAATGAAATATTGTTTACCACAGAGATTACATTATTCGGAATTATCCTATCTGAAAAACGCCCCCAATAAACAAATGTTCTAGTCTCTTCTTGTTTCTTTGATAAACCATGATCAAAAGCAACTTGAGGAAAAGAGTCTATTTTAGCTTATAGTTAAACGTCCATCATTTAGGGGAAGTCAAGGCAGTAACTCAAGGCATGAACCTGGAGCAGAAATTGAAGCAGGAAAAACCATAGAGGAGCACTGGTTACTGGCTTGCTGCCCTGGCTTGCTCAGCTACCCCTTCTTATTAGCCCAAACCCACCTGCCCAGGGATGGCTTCACCTACAGTGCACTAGACTTCCTACATCAACTAGAAATCAAGGAAATGCCCACAGGCATGCCCACAGGACAAAATCCCAATGGAGAACGAAATTCTTCAACCGAGGTTCCCTTCTCCCAAATGTGTCAAGTGGACAACCACTTGATTACCCATCCCAAATTATATTGCACAATTATCCCTACAGAAAATTCTAGAAAGTAAAAGCTACCATATAATAACAGAAGAGGTGAACACTAAGAAACACATGGAAGGCAACAGAGGGTGATAGTATCTTGATTGTGGTGATTCTTTCATGGGTGTATTAGATATGTTAGTTTATCAAATTGTATACTTGAATATGTGAAAGTATCTAGTATCAATTATTTATTAATAAAGCTGTTGAAGCCAAAATAATTCCTTCAAACTTGGCCTTTTGAGATTGTCTGATAAAAGTGTCATTAACATATTAATTCCCTTCATTTCCTTTGAAATACCCTTAATTATATTTTCCACTTTAACAGATCTATCACACATTTAGCTAGCACAAGTTTTGCTTAGGGTGAGAGAAAATGGAAAAATGTTAATTTATTGCCCTAGAGGAATTATTTTGATTCTTGAATTCTTCTCTCTCTCTCTCTCTCTCTCTCTCTCTCTCTCTCTCTCTCTCTCGTATATATGCCCATGGACTTGATAGGTTCTGCATATGCCCACGTCGACCGCCAGAGGTTGATGTCAGCTTCTTCCTCTCTATTTTGAGACAGGACCTCTAATACTGACCTCGGAAACTCAGGTTCCAGCTCCGCTTCCTGCTTTGTCCTCTCCGTGCTGATGAAATTATGTGGGTTGAGTGCAGGGGATTGGAACTCAGGTCCTTCCGTTATACAGCAAGTCCTTTATTCTCAGAGCCATCTCCCCAGTACCCATTTTGAAATGTGGTCTGAAGAATTTAGCAAGTTTCTATTCATTGGTATACACTTATGTAAACAACAAATTGAGATGAATTTAAATGAAACCATGTCTTTCTAAATGCCTGGTTAAAAAGTCCTACATAATTTTGGAAAAAATAAGAGACTGGAGTCCATGGTGGCTCATGTTGGTGTTGGAAATGCAATGGAGGGAATGGTTTAACAGGCTCTTTGAAGATAAAAATTGAAGAAGCTGAAAACTTATTTAAATTTACAAGTCATCAAAGGCCACTTGGATGTTTCTGATCTAGACAGACTAAATTAATGCTGAGAACAGGCACGTAGATCCATGGGAACGTGGTACATGAAAAGTATTGCAATGCAAAGAAAAGTGTTGGATCACTTGGTAGAGTTTGAGATCAAATCTAAAATAAAATAATGAGAATTGGTAGCTATAATCAGGAAGAAAGGATAGAAAGAAGGAATGTTATTTAATTTAGTAGGAAACAGAAATGAAAGAAGAGAAATCAGTGTCAGCACAATTTTGTGGAAGCTGAGACAACTGGAAATTTAAGAAATATGTGGGATATATATTAGGAAAGAGAGCATGACTAGAAACAGAGTAATCAGAGAATGGTTTCAGAAGAGAATTTGGTAGTGTTGGATAGTAAACAGTTGAGAGATTTGTAGAAGCCCAGGACATAGTTGAGCCCCAAAGTGATAGATCTGGAGGAGATAGGAGCATCTCCTATCATTTATCATCTCTTTTCATTTATCATTTCCTGCTAGAATCTATTGATAATATAGGAGAATATCAAGTGTACTTTCTGGAAAGAGCTTTGTTTTTACTTTTATTACCTCCAAGTGTTATTGGAGACCAAACGACGACAACCAAATTTTTCAGCAGAAGGAAACTCATTGAGTATCAGTTGAGAAAAAGGCAAACCCATCAGATTACTCTCAAGAAGTAGACTCAAAAGAGGCTCCATTACTTTAGGCCATGTTAATGCCCTGACACTGGCCTTTCCACAGNGTATGAATTGCACAAGCATCAATAAAAAAAATGTTACAAAATAAATAAATAAAGGAAGATGACAAAAAATAAATAAGACTAAATATAAATAAATAAATAAATAAATCTTATTTAAAAAAAAAAAAAGGAAGAAGTCAAGGCCCAAACAGTGGATGATATGGTCTGTCTAGCTTTTGCCCTGTCACACTAACTGTGCTATTATGGAGGAGTTGCTGTCTCCATTGTCCACTTGTGGCTTTTACTGACTATTGAGTAAAGCAGGAAATACATCCCTGTGAGAAAACAGTCTCTTCCTTGTCCCACTGTGTGGCTATGCTCATTTCTTGCTGCTTCTGGACCTGGGTAAGGAGGCAGCTTTTAGTGAGGTCGTTCTGCTGGCTTGAGTAGTCCATTCACATCTGTGGAAAGGCCAGTGTCAGGGCATTAACATGGCCTAAAGTAATGGAGCCTCTTTTGAGTCTACTTCTTGAGAGTAATCTGATGGGTTTGCCTTTTTCTCAACTGATACTCAATGAGTTTCCTTCTGCTGAAAAATTTGGTTGTCGTCGTTTGGTCTCCAATAACACTTGGAGGTAATAAAAGTAAAAACAAAGCTCTTTCCAGAAAGTACACTTGATATTCTCCTATATTATCAATAGATTCTAGCAGGAAATGATAAATGAAAAGAGATGATAAATGATAGGAGATGCTCCTATCTCCTCCAGATCTATCACTTTGGGGCTCAACTATGTCCTGGGCTTCTACAAATCTCTCAACTGTTTACTATCCAACACTACCAAATTCTCTTCTGAAACCATTCTCTGATTACTCTGTTTCTAGTCATGCTCTCTTTCCTAATATATATCCCACATATTTCTTAAATTTCCAGTTGTCTCAGCTTCCACAAAATTGTGCTGACACTGATTTCTCTTCTTTCATTTCTGTTTCTACTAAATAAATAACATTCCTTCTTTGCTATCCTTTCTTCCTGAATTATAGCTACCAATTCTCATTATTTTATTTTAGATTTGATCTCAAACTCTACCAAGTGATCCAACACTTTTCTTTGCATTGCAATACTTTTCATGTACCACGTTCCCATGGATCTACGTGCCTGTTCTCAGCATTAATTTAGTCTGTCTAGATCAGAAACATCCAAGTGGCCTTTGATGACTTGTAAATTTAAATAAGTTTTCAGCTTCTTCAATTTTTATCTTCAAAGAGCCTGTTAAACCATTCCCTCCATTGCATTTCCAACACCAACATGAGCCACCATGGACTCCAGTCTCCTTATTTTTTTCCAAAATTTGTATGAACTTTTTAAACCATTGCATTTAGAAAAGACAGTGGTTTTCATTTAAATTCATCTCAATTTTTGTTTTACATAAGTGATACCAATGAATACGAAACTTGCTAAATTCTTCAGACCACATTTCAAAATGGGTACTGGGGAGATGGCTCGTGAAATAAAGGACCTTGCTGTATAACGGAAGGACCTGAGTTCCAATCCCCTGCACTCAACCCACATAATTTCACAGCACTGAGAGGACAGAAGCAGGAAGCGAGCTGGAACCTGAGTTTCCCAGGTCAGTTTAGAGCTCCCTGTCTACAAATAGAGAGGAGAGAGCTGACTATAACCTCTGGCTGGTCGACATGGGCATATGCAGAACCTATCAAGTCCATGGCATATATACGAGAGAGGAGAGAGAGAGGAGAAGAGAGAGAGAGAGAGAGAGAGAGAGAAGATTAGAATCAAAATAATCTAGGGCAATAAATTAACATTTTCCATTTTCTCTCACCCTAAGCAAAACTTGTGCTAGCTAAATGTGTGATAGATCTGTTAAAGTGGAAAATATAATTAAGGGTATTTCAAAGGAAATGAAGTTGAATTAATATGTAATGACACTTTTATCAGACTAATCTACAAAATGCCAAGTTTGAAGGAATTATTTTGGCTTCAACAGCTTTATTAATAAATAATTGATACTAGATACTTTCACATATTCAAGTATACAATTTGATAAACTAACATATCTAATACACCCATGAAAGAATCACCACAATCAAGATACTATCACCCTCTGTTGCCTTCCATGTGTTTCTTAGTGTTCACCTCTTCTTGTTATTATGGTAGCTTTTCTTTCTAGAATTTTCTGTAGGGATAATTGTGCAATATAATTTGGGATGGGTAATCAAGTGGTTGTCCACTTGACACATATTGGGAGAAGGGAACCTCGGTTGAAGAATTTCTCCATTGGGATTTGGCCTGTGAGCTTGCTTGTGGGCATTTCCTTGATTTCTAGTTGATGTAGGAAGTCTAGTGCACTGTGGGTGAAGCCATCCCTGGGCAGGTGGGGTTGGCCTATGTAAGAAGGGTAGCTGAGCAAAGCCAGAGACAAGCCAGTAACCAGTGCTCCTCAATGGTTTTCTGCTTCATTTCTGCTTCCAGGTTCATGCCTTGAGTTCCTCCTGCTTCCCCTAATGATGGACGTTAACTTATAAGCTAAAAATAGACTCTTTTCCTCAGTTGCTTTTGATCATGGTTTATCACAGAAACAGAAAGATAACTAGGACATTTGTTTATTGGCTGGGTTTTTCAGATAGTATAATTCCTTAATATGTATCTCTGTGGTAAATAATTTCATTTTTTATTGTAATCTAATCATCTAAGTGATGTACAATTTGTTTATCTATATTGATAAATATTCATATAGTTTTTAGTTTAGGGCCATTACTAATGAATCCACTATGAAAATTTATGTTCAAGTATTCATATGAGTGTATGCTTGCATTTTTTTCCAGGAAACATCAGTGAGAGTGCAGTGGCTGGATTGTATGGTAGCGATGACCCACCTCTTAACAAACTGCCAAAATATTTTTAAAATGCCTGTAGCACTGTGTGATCTCATTAGCAGTGTCCAGGAGTGCTCTCGAGTGCCTTTTGCCCCCCCTCCACCTGGTATGGATAGTTTTTTAAATTTAGCAATTATAACAGATGTGTAGCAATGTCATTAGTTTTTAGGTGGCATTGCCTAATGACTAATGTGTTGAGAATCTTTTCATGTGCCTGTTATTTATATATCTTGTTTGTGAATGTCTCTTGAAAAAGCATTTTTAAGTGGAAAATAATTATACAAATTAAATTTGTTATGTAAAATTCAAGAACATCAAGTCTTATAATTTTGTCCTTTGATTAATTTTTCAATTGAATTTTCTCTCCCACAATAACTATAATAGCTCAAAATAATATCTCTAGAAGAATATATTGTGAGCACAAAGACAGTCTATACATTTTCAACCTTTCACATATACTCAGAAAATGTGTGGGTTGAACTAAACTCTGACTGTTACTTGTGGTTGTTCTATATGACCTAGGAAATTGAATTCTGAAACATTGTATGAAACCAGTGAGAGCCTCTGTGAGTAAAAGCTCTTGACCTGCAAGTGCAGCAATCTGAGTTCACATCCATGACTTCATAAAAGTTGTCCTCTGATCTCCACAACCATAAGCTATGGTACCCCACACATACTAGACTACTACACAAAAATAATAATAATAATACTTTTAGATGTTTTATAAGTTTTAGTAGTGTAAGGCAGTATACAGAGACGGTTTTTGTTTTTTAGTGAAACTACTAGTCCAAGACTAGTCTAAACTCACTGTGTCTGAGAGAACTTTGAAGCTCTAATCTTTGCCTCTGCCTTCAGAGCGCTAGGACTGCAAGTATGCTCCATCATCCCTAGCTACAAATGTATTAAGAATCGATCCCACTGTGAGGATGGTGTTTCCGTTTTGATTTCTTGTTAGATTTGTCTACTTATGTTAAGGAAAACGTCTCCCTTGGAATTCAGGTCAATGTAGAAGAGTTCTGTGAGGTACTAATCACATTTTTCAACATAAAGGGAGGCAGAGGCAGGTGGATCTTTGTGAGTTCAAGGCCAGCCTGGTCTACAGAGATGAGCTTCCAGGAAGCCTGGACTAACAGGGAGACACCTGTCGTCGAAAGACCCAAAAAAAAAAAAAAAAAAAAAGAAGTAAGCACCCATATGGCAGGTAACAACCATCTGACCTCCAGTTTCAGGGGATCCAATGCCCTCTTCTGTAGGCAATAGAATCATACACATAAAATAAAAATAATTAAAAAAAAATTTTTTTGGTCTTTTCGAGACAGGGTCTCCTTGTAGTCCCAGCTGTCCTGGAACTCACTCTGTAGACCAGGCTGGCCTTGAACTCACAAAGATCCACCTGCCTCTGCCTCCCTTTATGTTGAAAAATGTGATTAGTACCTCACAGAACTCTTCTACATTGACCTGAATTCCAAGGGAGACGTTTTCCTTAACATAAGTAGACAAATCTAACAAGAAATCAAAACGGAAACACCATCCTCACAGTGGGATCGATTCTTAATACATTTGTAGCTAGGAGTGATGGAGCATACTTGCAGTCCTAGCTCTTGGAAGGCAGAGGCAAAAGGATTAGAGCTTCAAAGTCATCCTCAGCTACATAGTGAGTTCTAGACTAGCTTGGACTAGGAAGTTTCATCTAAAAAAAAAACCCGTCTCTGTATACTGCCTTACACTACTAAAACTTATAAAACATCTAAAAGTATTATTATTATTAGTTGTAGTAGTAGTAGTCATAGTATTTGGGGGGGGTGCATGCCATGGCACATGCGTGGAGATCAGAGGACAACTTTATGAAGTCATGGATGTGAACTCAGATTGCTGCACTTGCAGGTCAAGAGCTTTTACTCACAGAGGCTCTCACTGGTCTTCATACAATGTTTCAGAATTCAATTTCCTAGGTCATATAGAACAACCACAAGTAACAGTCAGAGTTTAGTTTCAACCCACACATTTTCTGAGTATGTGAAATGTTGAAAATGTAGACTGTCTTTGTGCTCACAATATATTCTTCTAGAGATATTATTTTGAGCTATTATAGTTATTGTGGGAGAGAAAATTCAATTGAAAAATTAATTCAAAGACAAAATATAAGACTTGATGTTCTTGAATTTTACATAACAAATTTAATTTTTATAATTTATTTTCCACTTAAAAATGCTTTTTCAAGAGACATTTCACAAACAAGATATATAAATAACAGGCACATGAAAAGATTCTCAACCTCATCAGTCATTAAGGCAATGCCACCTAAAACTTAATGACATTGCTACACATCTGTTATAATGCTAAATTTAAAATACTATCCATACCAGGTGTAGGGGGGGCAAATGGCACTCCGAGAGCACTCCTGGACACTGCTAATGAGATCACACAGTGCTACAGGCATTTTAAAAATATTTTGGCAGTTTGTTAAGAGGTGGGTCATCGCTACCATACAATCCAGCCACTGCACTCTCACTGATGTTTCCTGGAAAAAAATGCAAGCATACACTCATATGAATACTTGAACATAAATTTTCATAGTGGATTTCATTGTAATGGCCCTAAACTAAAAACTATATGAATATTTATCAATATAGATAAACAAATTGTACATCACTTAGATGATAGATTACAATAAAAAATGAAATATTGTTACCACAGAGATACATATTAAGTGAATTATACTATCTGAAAAAGCCCAGCCAATAAACAAATGTCCTAGTTATCTTTCTGTTTCTGTGATAAACCATGATCAAAAGCAACTTGAGGAGAAAAGAGTCTATTTTTAGCTTATAAGTTAACGTCCATCATCTAGGGGAAGCAGGAGGAACTCAAGGCATGAACCTGGAAGCAGAAATTGAAGCAGAAACCATAGAGGAGCACTGGTTACTGGCTTGCTTGCCCTGGCTTGCTCAGCTACCCTTCTTACATAGGCCAACCCCACCTGCCCAGGGATGGCTTCACCTACAGTGCACTAGACTTCCTACATCAACTAGAAATCAAGGAAATGCCCCACAGACAAGCTCACAGGCCAATCCAATGGAGAAATTCTTCAACCGAGGTTCCCTTCTCCCAAATGTGTCAAGTGGACAACCACTTGATTACCCATCCCAAATTATATTGCACAATTATCCCTACAGAAAATTCTAGAAAGTAAAAGCTACCATATAATAACAGAAGAGGTGAACACTAAGAAACACATGGAAGGCAACAGAGGGTGATAGTATCTTGATTGTGGTGATTCTTTCATGGGTGTATTAGATATGTTAGTTTATCAAATTGTATACTTGAATATGTGAAAGTATCTAGTATCAATTATTTATTAATAAAGCTGTTGAAGCCAAAATAATTCCTTCTCAAACTTGGATTTTGTAGATTAGTCTGATAAAGTGTCATTAATATTAATTAACTTCATTTCCTTTGAAATACCCTTAATTATATTTTCCACTTTAACAGATCTATCACACATTTAGCTAGCACAAGTTTTGCTTAGGGTGAGAGAAAATGGAAAATGTTAATTTTTATTGCCCTAGGGAATTATTTTGATTCTGAATCTCTCTCTCTCTCTCTCTCTCTCTCTCTCTCTCTCTCTCTCTCTCTCTCGTATATATGCCCATGGACTTGATAGGTTCTGCATATGCCCATGTAGAAGCCAGAGGTTGATGTCAGCTCTCTTCCTCTCTATTTTGAGACAGGACCTCTAACTGAACCTGGAACTCAGTGTTCCAGCTCAGCTTCCTGCTTCTGTCCTCTCAGTGCTGAAATTATGTGGGTTGAGTGCAGGGGATTGGAACTCAGGTCCTTCCGTTATACAGCAAGTCCTTTATTCTCAGAGCCATCTCCCCAGTACCCATTTTGAAATGTGGTCTGAAGAATTTAGCAAGTTTCTATTCATTGGTATACACTTATGTAAACAACAAATTGAGATGAATTTAAATGAAACCATGTCTTTCTAAATGCAATGGTTAAAATGTTCATACAATAATTTTGGAAAAAATAAGAGACTGGAGTCCATGGTGGCTCATGTTGGTGTTGGAAATGCAATGGAGGGAATGGTTTAACAGGCTCTTTGAAGATAAAAATTGAAGAAGCTGAAAACTTATTTAAATTTACAAGTCATCAAAGGCCACTTGGATGTTTCTGATCTAGACAGACTAAATTAATGCTGAGAACAGGCACGTAGATCCATGGGAACGTGGTACATGAAAAGTATTGCAATGCAAAGAAAAGTGTTGGATCACTTGGTAGAGTTTGAGATCAAATCTAAAATAAAATAATGAGAATTGGTAGCTATAATCAGGAAGAAAGGATAGAAAGAAGGAATGTTATTTAATTTAGTAGGAAACAGAAATGAAAGAAGAGAAATCAGTGTCAGCACAATTTTGTGGAAGCTGAGACAACTGGAAATTTAAGAAATATGTGGGATATATATTAGGAAAGAGAGCATGACTAGAAACAGAGTAATCAGAGAATGGTTTCAGAAGAGAATTTGGTAGTGTTGGATAGTAAACAGTTGAGAGATTTGTAGAAGCCCAGGACATAGTTGAGCCCCAAAGTGATAGATCTGGAGGAGATAGGAGCATCTCCTATCATTTATCATCTCTTTTCATTTATCATTTCCTGCTAGAATCTATTGATAATATAGGAGAATATCAAGTGTACTTTCTGGAAAGAGCTTTGTTTTTACTTTTATTACCTCCAAGTGTTATTGGAGACCAAACGACGACAACCAAATTTTTCAGCAGAAGGAAACTCATTGAGTATCAGTTGAGAAAAAGGCAAACCCATCAGATTACTCTCAAGAAGTAGACTCAAAAGAGGCTCCATTACTTTAGGCCATGTTAATGCCCTGACACTGGCCTTTCCACAGATGTGAATGGACTACTCAAGCCAGCAGAACGACCTCACTAAAAGCTGCCTCCTTACCCAGGTCCAGAAGCAGCAAGAAATGAGCATAGCCACACAGTGGGACAAGGAAGAGACTGTTTTCTCACAGGGATGTATTTCCTGCTTTACTCAATAGTCAGTAAAAGCCACAAGTGGACAATGGAGACAGCAACTCCTCCATAATAGCACAGTTAGTGTGACAGGGCAAAAGCTAGACAGACCATATCATCCACTGTTTGGGGCCTTGACTTTCTTCCTTTTTTTTTTTTTAAATAGATTTATTTATTTATTTATTTATTTATTTATTTATTTTTGTCATTTCCTTTATTTATTTATTTTTTTTAACATTTTTTTTATTGATGCTTTGTGCATTTCATACATCATTTTCCAATTCAGTTCAGGCATATTTCCCTTTCCCTTCCCCCCCACCCCCACCCCAACAGAGATCATGCATTCTGCCATAACTGTCCTGTATATTTCTCTCAGTTTTTTTTTTTCATTTTTTAGCTATAAGTGATAATCCATGAGTACAAGCATCCTTCATGTAAAACCAATTTACAGGCTGTTGTGCCCAAACCCCCACAGCCCCACCTTCCAGCAGGGGGTGAGGGGTTGTATGTTCAATCAGGTTGATCAAATGAGTGTCCAGACTACATTGCTGTAGTTTCACCATTCACCCCAATCGCAGCCCTTACATTCTACCATGCCCCCTCTTCCACAGATTATTCCCTAGGCTTAGAAAAGGGGCATAGGTGGATGAGAAGCAAAACAGTCCACTCTCTCTCTGGAGCTGTTGTCTTGGACTCTGGTCAATTCTGGCTGTTTCCTTTCATGGGCTGACAGTTTGTCCAGGAATAACCTTTCGATCCTACTAATGAAACACAGGCCACAGTAAGACCCCGTCATATTTAACAGGAAAAAATGTAATTCATGGATCAACATATCATCTAAACATATGTGTCTATACCAAAGTAACCTACCATAACTATTAATGCTGTTTAAATACCTATATATCTAACTGCTTATTTATTATTTTTATGTGTATGAGTGTACTGTCTGCATGTAGGTTGGTGCACCCGTGTCATGCAATGTCACATAGGTCAGAAGAGGGCGTCAGATTCCCCTGGAACTGGAGTTAAAGACATTTCTTAGCTGCAATGTGGGTGCTGGGAATCGCACCCGGATCCTCTGCAAGAGCAGTCAGTGCTCTTAACCGCTGAGCCATCTCTCCAGCCCCGACACTGACTTTCATTATATATTAATACATACTAACCAATGATTCCTAGTAATACTTGGAAATTTTCCTGAAGTACCTGGTTTCAAAAGTTATAATCTATTAATATGCATTGGATAAGCTTATGAAACAACATCCTGTATTTGAACTGTTATATTTGAAAGGGTTTTTCACATTAAAAAGCATTTTGTCACATGAAAAATTACTTTTCTTTAGTATTTTGGATTCTTAAATATCATAAAAATATAGCCAATTATCTATACCTTCAGATTCCATATTTATGAATTCAACCAACTGAAGATAAAAAAAATCCCATGATTTTATCAATAAAAAAATACAAATTTAAAACAGTGCAATAACTAGGTGACATTTACATTGTGTTAAGCATTACAAATGGTCTAGAGATTATTTAAAAAGTACAGAAGGTAGAGAAAATGTGGTACATCTATACAATGGAGTTCTATGCAGCAGTAAAGAAAGATGACATCGAAAGAAAACAAATGAATCACTCAAAAGATGGAGCAAAGATCTGAAAAGAGACTTCACAGAGGAGGAATTAGAGATGGTCGAGAAACATCTTAAGAAGTGTTTGCCGGGCGTGGTGGTGCACACCTATAATCCTAGCACTTGGGAGGCAGAGGCAGGCGGATCTTTGTGAGTTCAAGGCCAGCCTGGTCTACAGAGTGAGTTCCAGGACAGCTGGGAGTACAGGGAGACCCTGTCTCAAAAAAACCAAAAAAAAAAAAAGATTCTTTCCCACTTAATTGCTTCTGTTAATATCTATCACATCATTTCCCATATATGCATGGCTTATAACTTGACTATATGTTTACTTTTATTATTAACTTATTTTTCTACCACTATGGGATTGATTGGTGTAGTATTATACTGAGCTTGAAAGCAGATAATTCTAGTCATTCAATAACTCTATACATTTCTTCTTTATCACTGGTTTTTGGTTGTTGAGGGGCCTCTGTATTTTTATGTGAATTTAAAAATCACCACATTGATATATGTCTACCTTATACTCCTCTTACTCTGACCACCCCTCAAAAATCAGTTGAATTTTAATTGACATTATTCTAAATCTAAAAATCAACAATATCAAATGTTCTTGTCCAGAAACCCTAAATAGTTCTGTATTTAATTAGGTCATATGCTTTGTCACATTTTTTCTATGTGTTTCAAATTTGTGAAGCTATTGTAAATATTTTTAAAGTTTCTGTTTCTGATTGTTGTTAGTACACATAAATGCAATTTTTTACTATAATATGTCTAAATTTTCAGTTTCTGATTGTTGTTAGTACACAGAAATACAATTTTTTTACTCACCTTGTACTCTCAATTTTACTAAAGTTACTTTGTTCTAGGAGAGGTGTGTGTGTGTGTTT
>VZQC01010238.1:4157107-4242260 GCA_009823505.1 Rhizomys pruinosus | reverse complement strand
AACAACAACAACAACAACAGAAAGGACTGCATCAAAGAACTGACTGAAACAGTGAACTTCTGCTCAAAACAGTCAACTTCCACATGGAGAATATTGAGAAAGACTGAGAAAGAGATGAAAAGCATGTTTGGCAGAATGCATGAGCTCTGGTGGAGTGGGGGGATGGGGGGACACGGGTCTAGATTTGATAAAAATATATATAAATAAATAAATTTAAAAAATTGCAGAAGGATTGTATAGATATGCCATTTTCTATAAGAGTCTTGAGCATCTTCAGATTTGGAATGTGCAGGGGTTCCTGGAAGCAATCACCCATGACTATCAAATTATGAGTTGAATGAGCTAAAAGACATATGCATGCATATTTGCATGTGTAGATCAGGTTGATTTTAAAGAATACTCTTTTCAGTTAGGCTTGACATAGGCAAAAAGCAATTATCTGAATTGGTAAGAATGCTCACTGGAGGAATGATTGCTGGCCAGATTTAAAATTATGGGGTTTAAAGATGGGCTCAAAAGACCTATATGATACAAAGCATAAATAAATAAAGCAAAATGCCTAAGTCTAAAATTCAGATATTCCATTTCACTTGGCATTTTTCCTGGAAAGTTTACGGAGTTGAGAGACTTTGGGAATTTATTACATATAGAATATAATTATTTTAAAGCGATATGCAAACCTGCCAATTCAAGAGTTTCGAAGACATCACAGTTCTCTTATACTAGATTTGACTATTTGGAATAAATGCTTTTGCCCAAGTTCAAATGCAGAAACTTAGAGGTTAATTGTGCCAAAGCTATATGGCTGTCTCCCTGAGAAAAATCCTAGTGTGTTCTGCTTGTGGCTGCTGATGGGTAGGACTCAAACCCTTCCTCTTACCTCCTGGTCAGAGGCACAGACTTCCACACCATCTGCGTCAAGAAATCTGCGAGTAAATCAGATGCACATGTGCATTGGTATGTGGTGATGGAATACCAAGGGCTCAAAATCAGCCTTCCTGCTAAGCTAGAATTGCTTCCAGGTTTGTGAACGCCAAGTGTCCACGTAGGATATGATGTGACACCATAATTTGTTCCTCTTCCTCCACACATTGCCAGTAAAGGACTTTGAGTGCTGGTTGGACTAAGGCATAGAATCATCTTGGGGACATGGGATGATGTCTCATTGCAGTCATGTCTTCATATGAGGGGAAAGAGCAGTCTGTCCTGATAGGGACTTTCCTGCCTGGTAACATGGAAAAGCTGAGCCAGTGAACAGGTTCAATTCCATGTTTTGAAATTTTATTTTCAGTCACTCATTTACAGTAAATTGAAAATCTTCTTGGCAAGTGACTGTTTTAACAGAACTATTTGGTGACAATTATTTGTTTTTCCTTGCAAGGTACTTGTAGTTATTTGGGAGTCTGATTCACCAGATCATCACAGTTAATCATTGCATCTGGCATGTGACAAATATTTAGATGTTTTGTCAGATTATCAAAACAAGCCTCTCATTGTTACAGTCTATCTTGTGACATAAATATATTTCAATATGTCCAATGTCTTACTACACTTCACCACCACCACCACCAAATGTTCTCCATCACAGTGAAGGGGCAGAATGACCCAGATGTTTACAGTATCAGGAGTCATTTCTCGACCTAAAGTCTTTCTTCTTTACCCTCTACATTTATTTATTTTTTTATTGATGCTTTGTGTATTTCATACATCATTTTCCAATTCAGTTCAGGCATATTTCCCTTTCCCTTCCCCCCACCCCACCCCACCTCATTCCAGATCATGCATTCTGTCATAACTGTCCTGCATCTTTCTCTCAGTTTTTTTTCATTTTTTAACAATAAGTGATAATTTATGAGTACAAGTATCCTTCATGTAAAACCAATTTGCAAGCAGTTGTGATCAAACTCACACAACTCATGGGTCCCACCATCCAGCAGAGGGGGCTTGTATGTTCAATCAAGTTGATCAAATGAGTGTCCAGACTATATTGCTGTAGTTTCACCATTCACCCCAATCGCAGCCCTTACATTCTACCATGCCCCCTCTTCTGCAGATTGTTCCCTAGGCTTAGCGTAAGAATACAGACGGCACCAGGCTTGGCATGAGAGCACCCCAAAGAAACAGCTCCTACTTTTTCTGGAGCTGTTGTCTTGGACTCTGGTCACTTCTGGCTGTTTCCTTTCATGGGCTGACAGTTTGTCCAGGAATAACTTTTCAATCCTACTAATGAAGCACAAGTAATTAGATATATAGGTATTTAAACAGTACTAATTGTTATGGTAGTTTACTTTGGTATAAACAGATGTTTGGATGGTATGTTAGTCCACGAATTACATTTTTTTCTGTTAAATATGACAGGGTCTTACTGTGGCTTATAACATCTCCTAACCATTAGAGGATGTAAGCTTGTGGCATCAGCCATGAGTTATTCCTCCAAGGAGAGAGCTAATAGCCAATTATTTTTGGGATATACAGGCATATGGCTGCCTCTGCTGCACAGTATTTCCAGGCAGGTGAGGTGTAGCTGGTGCTGATGGAGGAGTCTTGCTTGACTCAAAGAGACCCATATTTGCTTTATTGGTTTAGTGGCCTTTGGTAACACTCTCTGGTATTCCAGAGACCATCTGTACACTTGCATGTGTGGTCTCAATACATCTTTCCCATGTTAAAGTCAGGTCTTCAACAGCAGGGCCTTATCGCCTCTCTTCTTGCAGGTATTCCAGTTTAGAGGCAAGGAGCCTTTACCTTTTGTGGGGGCTTGGATCCCCTGGCCAACATCTCCTTGGTAGACTTACCTTCTAGGTGACACAAAGGTTTTAATATGAGAGACTTTCTTACCTCCCCCCCATAGAACAAGGAGAAATATGATGATGATGAGGTTGCTCTCCAACTGTAAATTGGAGACAACTGTTATAGAGGTAATCTCTTATAAAACTGGTAAAACTGCCTTCTTTAATTGACTAATAGACATAGGAACTGTGAAAAGTATTATTCTCTATTCAGAACCAAATATAATACTAAAGTCTCCTTAAGCTATGCACTTAAGCAAAATATATTAATACAGGAGCTCTGACATCAGCAATGGATTATTCTACCCTCTATATTTAAAAAAGTTCACTAAGTCCTGTGGATTCTACCTCAAAAATATCTACTTGCCTCACCTCATTTATTTATAGTTAAAACATCTTCTATAAGAATGGGTTCATTGTCCCCAAGAGGGTTGGCTCAGTGGAGAAGAACACTTGCTATTCTTGCAGAGGACCTGGGTTCAGTTCTCAACCCACACATGGCAGCTCAAAACAACCTGTAACTCCAATTCCAAGAAATTGGATAACTTCTTCGGGCCTCCTCGGGCAATTTCATGAACATGGTACATAGGGTCATGCAGGCACACACGCATACATATACACATACACATAAAAAGGCGTGGTGGTGTATGCCTTTAATCCTAGCACTTGGGAGGCAGAGACGGGCGGATCTTTGTGAGTTCAAGGCCAGCCTGGTCTACAAAGCAAATTCCAGGACAGCTGGGGCTACAGGGAGACCCTGTCTCGAAAAGACCAAAAAAAAAAGACTAATAAACAGAAAAACATATTAAAAAAATACCGTACTAGTTTTCACCCATTTCTCTCTCTGCATGCTTCCCCCTTCACACACCTTTTCCAATCCCGTCAAAGCAGCATATGGATTTGGATGGATGCGTCAGATTCAGTTGCTCCTTTGTACGCATCCTCCATGACTTTCAAGTGCACACATTAAACTGCTGATATGTCTTTCTCCTCACCCCATCTCCCACATTCCAGCAACATTCTCCTTTACTAGCTTACCTGAAGGCATCAGAATATTTCAGTGTGTCTCATGCAAGATTCAGGACACAGAGGGTGTTTGTCATGTTTTCTGTCTTAAGAGATCTAGAAAATCCTGCTCACTCATCGAATCTAATAAAACATTTATTATAGGGCTGGAAATGGAGCTCAGTTGGTAGAGTACTTGCCAAGAATGCAAGAAGCCCTGGGTTTGATATTTGACACCATATAACAAGGTCATGCTTGTAATCCTAAAGCACTGGAGGTAGAGTCAGAGGAGTCTGAACTTCAGAGTCATTATTTGCCACCTAGTGAGTTCAAGGGGCCATCCAGGGTACATGAGACCCTGTCTGCAAAAATGTGCTATATGACGCTTTCTGAGATCTCAAGGATAAGAAGTTATTTTAATGTGGATTTCAAGTGAATTTTGCACAGAACTCGATTAGAAAATTACCGCTGGAATTTTTTTGTTTTTTTGGTTGTATAGTATCTCAAAGTAAAGTTTTCTTTGCATTTATAGTCATGTACAGGATTTGCTTAATCTTTCACTCAACATTATTTGTCTTTGCAATCACCCATATTGATAATGTTTATCTATATAGCTGGTTATTTTGCATTGTGTATAGTCTTCTGTTTTAGGAAGGTATTATAATATTTTTTCCTTTCTACCATCATTAATCTTTGTAATCACTTGCTAAAAATTTGCTCTAAGCAATGCTGCTATGTTATCTTGGCCTTGCCCAAGTTATATCTAAAAGTAAAATCTGAGCCAGGTGTGGTGGCTCACGCCTTTAATCCTAGCACTTGGGAGGCAGAGGCAGGCGGATCTTTGTGAGTTCAAGGCCAGCCTGGTCTACAGAGTGAGTTCCAGGACAGCTGGGACTACAGGGAGACCCTGTCTCGAAAAGACCAAAAAAAAAAAAAAAAAAGTAAAATTTGGGGTTATAAATCACTGGTTTTCTGGATCATGGAAATGTTTCTCAAAACGGCTTGCTGAACTGTACCTTTGATTGCTTGATTGTGTTTTTTGCTCTGGGGATGGAACCCAAAACCTTCCCATCTGAAGCAGGTGTTCTGTATCCATCCCCAGCTCATCTCACATGGATTTCTAACACTTTCAGCACTTAAAAAGTTTTGCATGCTGCACTTATATCCCTAATTCATGTAGAACTAAATCTTTTTTCTGAGAAATTTTACATTATTTTATTTTATATTTTTTGAGAATTTTGTGTATGAGCACTGTGTTTCCATCATTTCCACCTTCCCACTCAGATTTATTCCATTTTCCCCAGCTCAACTCCTCCTCAACTTCTTGTCCTCCTCTTTGACTGTTTTTGTTAAATCTTTTGTAGAAATGTAGGAATATGATTTTTTTTTTTTTTTGAGACAAGGTCTCCCTGTAGCCCCAACTGGCCTGGAACTTGGTATGTAGACCAGGTTGGCCTTGAACTCACAGAGATTCCCCTGTCTCTGTCTCCGAAGTGCTGGGACTAAAGGCCTGTGCTGCCATGCCCCACAGAATGTGAATTTTTTTAAGTCAGGTTACAACCTTGTTTGAGGAAGTTTAAATCTTAATCTTGATTTCTAACAAATATTTATGAATACAAATTTTGACATATTGTCAGAAATAAAAACTTCCTTTTCTCAATAACAGAAAATTGGTATCTAATGCCAATTTGCACATATGAAAGAAATATTGGGGCTTAGAAAACAACATCTCAAAGTGAAAGGCCTCAGGAAATGGCCTTAGAAGTCAATTTCCTTTCTCATCTCCTATCTTCCTGGCTCCCAGAAATGAGAATTCCTCTTATTCTACCTCATTCCAGAAAGACCTTACCCCTAACCAAGGGAGCATGGAGAGGGAAGCTGGGACTGCAGGCTAAGAAGAATCTGAACAGACAGGCCTTGCTGGCCTGCTTATATACCGACCTTTGTGTTCAGTCAGATTTTCTCAAGATTGATCATGCTTTGCCCAAATTAGCACAAGAACAGATAAGTCAGGTGGACCAGATGGTTCAGCAAGTAAGGAGACTTGTTGCCAAGTCACCTGAGTTCAATCCCACAGGGTAGAAGGAAGGACTGGTCCTACAGGTTGGCCTCTGACCTCCACACACACACACACACACACACACACACACACACACGCACGCACACACGCACGCACACACGCGCTCTCAAACACACTTCCTTGGGTCTTTGAATGTATGCTCTCTGAAGCAACTGATATCAACTTGGTTAAGCAAACTGTCTTTTACGCTTGCTTTTCTTGTGTTTTGTTATGAGTGTCCCCAATGTTCCTTTTTTATGGGCAGGAAAGGGTCCCAAGTTTTTTTGTAGAAACCTATCTACTTTTTGAATCCTTAATCCATTTCATTTACCTCATCTCTCTGAACCAATTAAATATTACTAACTAGTAAATAACTAAATTACTACAACTACTGTTACTTACAAATTTTATTAACTAGTAGGTTAAACTTTCCTTTTTTTACAGGATGACCCTGGTTATAATTTTCTTTGTTCTTCCACAAACTTTTCATAATCTATTCATTATATTTCAAAAGCAATTCTATTGAGCATTTGATTGATATATAATTTAGTCTTCAGATCAATTTGAGGAAAATTTACATTTTTATTACATTGAAATCTTGTTTTATTAACTATTCCACTCTGCCTGGTTTCTTTCAGATCATCAGCATCTTTCTGAGAAGACTTTCAACTTGCAAATTTGAAGGAGGGGAGAGCTTTATTTCCAGTAAGTATCTGCATTCAAATGGATATTATTATTTATGCAACTGTGTGTTCTGTGGATGGTCTTCTTTTAATGAAAATGTATTTTCATTATTTCGTGGGGCGTTGGTGTATTAGTTGTTTTTCTATTGCTCTGATAAAACACCAAGACCAAAGCAAGCTATGAAAGAAAGCTTGTTTTGGCTGATAGTTCCAGAGGAGTCCTTCATGGGAGGCAGGCATTGTGGAAGGAGCAGTAAACCGAGAGCTCCCCTCGTCAACAACAGACAAGAAGCAGAGAGAGGGAAGTGAGAGGCAAGGCGCCGAACTCTTAAAGCCAGTCACCAGTGATGTGCTTCTTTCAGCAAGACCACACTTCCTAAAGTCCCTTGACCTCCCCAAACAGCCCCACCAACTAGGTGCAAATGCCAAGTGCTCAAATACTTGAGCCTATGGATAACATTTTTCATTTCAACCGCCAATGGTGGGTAGGCAGGAGGATACACTCATGCCACGGGGATGCGTGGAGGTCAGAAGACAACTTGCAGGAGTTGATTTCTTCCTCTACCATCGAGGTCCCAGGATTGAATTCAGGCTTGGGGCAGGCACCTTTACCTACTGAGCCACGTCACCAGCTGAGGGCTGTTTGCATGATCGTGTTTTTTGACTTTCTCTGTTACTTAACCCCCACACTATCATTTAAGAATCATGGGAACAAGAGGGGTTTATTTTCAATATATATTTTATTGCATTCTTGTGCATCTCACATAATACCTCTTAATCATATCTAGACTCCACCTCTACCAAAGTCTTAATCATCTCATTCACCATGGAATCAATTCAAACTATTCAGATTCTTACCAGCTATAAATGTGGCAACTGGAGCCAGCCTTTCTGAGTTCAAACCTCAGCTCTGCTATCTGTGTGGCCTTTCCTCTATTGTAAACCTCTCTGTGCTTTACTTCTGAAATGGTGACAATGATGAGAATTCTTGTCTGACAGATTGGTGTAAGGATTGAAGGAATTAGTTCACAGTTGTCATTGATTATGAATATGTTAAATGAATAAATCAAGAGTCAGTGCAAAAAAATGCAACTAACATTAATATTGATGTAAAACTCATATTGTATTGGAAAAATGAATGATCTTATCATTCATATTTAGTTTTGTCATTATTTATCCTTCCCTCCTTGCTCTTCTCCTTCCTTCCTGTCTTCTTCCTCTTCTCTTTTCAGAGAACATTAACTACCCAGATCCTCCAATAGGATGCCTGATGTAAGCAGACTTATATTTCTACAGATTTTGAAGCCATTTTTATATACTATGGCATTTTTATTTGCTTTCTTAGGATTTATAATTTTCTTTTTTATTAGCAGACAATACAAAGAATTAGGTTTCATCATGGCATGTGGAAACAAAATTTTTTGCCGTTTCTTTCCTCTCCCCATCTTCTCACCAGTCCCTTTCCCTGTCTTGTGTCCTCCCATTTCTAATCACCTTTGCACCTTCCCGTCCCAGGTCCTTTTGACCCTCCTCCACCTTCTCAGCATCTCTCGTCTCTCTTTCTTTCTTTTTATTAATTTTATTTATTTATGTATGTGTATGAATGTACTGTCTGCATGCAGGTTTGTGCACCCGTGTCGTGCAATGCCGCGGAGGTCAGAAGAGGGTGTCGGAGTCCCCTGGAACTGGAGTTCTCCTGGAATTGGAGTTTCAGACGGTTCTCGGCCGCCATGTGGGTGCTGGGGATCGAACCTGGGTCTTCTGTAAGAGCGGTCGGCGCTCTTAACCGCTAGGCCATTTCTCCAGCCCCTCCTCTCCCTTTCTTATCTTCATTCATAGCCTACACCACATCTGGCTTCTTTTATTTATGGACATACAATTATTAAAAGTTGAGTTCTCACACATGTGATATTTTTTTCTCTTTATGAATCTAGCTCATTTAATGCTTTACAGAGCCATCCATTTTCCTACAAATTTTATAATTTTAATTTTCCTTAGAGCCAAGTAGAAATCCATTGTGTGTGTGTGTGTGTGTGTGTGTGTGTGTGTGTGTGTATGCTGCCTTTTTGTTATGTATTCTTCTGTTGGACATTCAGTTTGGTTCCATTCCCTTGCTATTGTAAATAATGCAGAAATTAACATCTATTCAAGTACTTCTGTCGTAGGCCACAGAATCTTTTAGGTATGTGCTCAGGAATGGGACAGTAGAGTCACATGGTAGTTCTATTTTTAAATTTTAGAGATACTTCCATATTGACTTCCATAATGGCTGTATTACCAGTCTATATTTCCATCAGCAGCAATAAGGGTTTCCGGACATCCTTACCTTGATATATTATCATTTATTTTCTTGATCACATCCTTTACAACTGGGGTAAGACAAAATCTGTAAGTGGTTTTAATACGCATTTCCCTGATAGTTAAGGATGTTGAACATTTAAAAAATGTTTATTTGCCAATAATGCTTCTTCTTCTGAGATCTGTCTGTTCATTTAATTAGCCTATTTATTGACTAGCAGTTTTGCTTTTAATGTTTAATTTTTGCAGTGTTTTATATATTATAGGTATCAACCACTGTCTGAGGTATATCTGACAAAGATTTTTCCCTCATTCTATTTCTCGCTCTCTCTCTCCTGCTGGTTGGTGCATGTGTGTGTGTGTGTGTGTGTGTGTGTGTGTGTGTGTGTTGGACTGGAATTTACTATGTAAACCAGGCTGACTTCCATCTCACAGAGATTCATCTGCCTCTGTATCCTGAGTACAGAGGTGTGCATCACCATGCCCAGTCTGTACAGAAACTATTAATTTCATGTAGTCCAATTTGATTTTTGAGACTCTTTCCTATGCTATTATCAGTGTCCTGTTCAGAAAGTTCTCACCAGTATTTATAACTTTCAGTGCATTCCTTACGTTTTTCTCTAGCAGTTTCAGCATTTATGGTTTAAATTAATGTCTTTTATCCATGTAGAATGCTTTTTAGAGAGGAAATGTAGATCTGATTTCATTATCCTTTAGGAGTATTTCCACTTTGCCAACACTCCTAGTTGAAATAGGCTATTTTCTCCCAGTGTATATTGTTGATGTTTCTGTCAAAAAATTAATTGGCCATAGCTGTGTTCGTTTATTCCTGGGTTCTCTTTTCTATGCTATTGGCCTACAGATTTATTATTGGGCCAGAACCATGCTGTCTTGATCACTAGAGCTCTGCAGTATAATTTGAGGTCAGTTAATACCTGCAGAAGTGGTCTTTCTGCTTATGGGTGATTTGATTATTTGATAAACAAACCTTTGGATTGATTTTTCTAATTCTGTAAAGAGTGTCCTTGGAGTTTTGATTGGAATTGTACTGAATTGCATTGAATTATATTACTTTTGGTAATAGAATCATTTTCTCGGCATTCTGCCAATCTAGGAGCGTGGACATACTCTGTTCTCTCCATCATCTACTATCTTCTTTGTTTTTCAGCACCTTAACGTTTTCATTATACATGTATTTCTCTTCCCTGGTGAGTTTACTCCTAGGTACTTTATTTGGGGGTGAGCTACTGAGAATATGATAATTTTCCTATCAAGGTTTTATATCTATCTATCTATCTATCTATCTATCTATCTATCTATCATCTATCTATCTATCTATCTATCTATCTATCTGAAAGCTACTGATTTTTAGGTATTAATTTTGTATCCTGCAACTTTAATGAAAGTATTATTAAATCTAAGAGCTTTCTGGCTGAATCTGTAGGGTTTCAAGAATAGAACTATGTCATCTGTGAAGAGGGACAACTTTATTTCATTCTTTTATTTTGTTGTTGTTGTTGTTCTGGTTTTGCTCTTTTTTGAGACAGTTTCATTATATACCCCGATTGTCCTGGAACTTACTATTTAGAGGGTGCTGGCCTAGAACTCACAGTGACCCACCTGCTTTTGCCTACCCAGTGCTGGGATTAAAAGTGTGCACCACCATACTCAGCCTATTTCATTATGATCTTCATCTTTATCTTGTCTTGTCCTGGCCTGGTAAGACTTCAGGCATTATGTTGATGATCATATGATTCCTACCCTTACAAGGTAAAACATACTTCTAGGTTTACATATAATTTATGTATGTTGAACCCAATTTACGTGCCTCAGATGAAGCTTACTTGGTCATGATGTATGATCTTAACATGTTCTTAAAGTCTGTTTGTAGATATTCTGTTTATAATTTTTGTGCCTGTGTTCATCAAAAAAAATGGTCTGGAATTTCTTAAGCTTTTAGCTGATTTGGGTATCAGGAAAATACTGGCATCATAAAAAAGAATTTAGTTGTGTTCTTTCTTTTCTATTTTGTGGAAGATTTTAAGAAGTGCTTCCTTAAAAGCTTGATAGAATTTAGTAGTAAATCCATCTGGTACTAGGCTTTTCTCTGTGGGGAAACCTTTAATTACTGTTTTAATCTCATTATGGTTCTGCTTAAAATAGTTATATCTTCTGGCTTTAATTTAGGTAAGTCATATGTGCTTAGAAATTTGCCATTTTCCTAGGTTTTCCAGCTTATTAGAACATAAGTATTTGTAGCATTTCCTAATGATCATCTGGATTTCAAATTTCATCAGAATCTGTTGTAATTTTATTTTGGTCTTCTTTGTCTTTATATTATTTTTTCAAAAATTTTTGTTTTGTTTTGGGGGATCTTTTTTTTGTAACAGGGTCTCCCTATAGCTGCAGCTGGCCTGAACTTGCTATGTAGACTAGGCTGGCTTTGATTTCATAGAGATCTACTTGCCTCTGCCTCCTGAGTGCTGGGATGAAAAGCATATGCCATTGAATGGCTTTAACTTCTTTTTAAAATATCTGATTTTCCGGGCTGGAGAGATGGCCTAGCGGTTAAGAGCGCTGACCGCTCTTACAGAGGACCCGGGTTCGATCCCCAGTACCCACATGGTGGCCAAGAACCGTCTGAAACTCCAATTCCAGGAGAACTCCAGTTCCAGGGGAATCCAACACCCTCTTCTGACCTCCGCGGCATTGCATGACACGGGTGCACAGACTTGCATGCAGACAGTACATTGATATACATACAGAAATAAATTAAAATTAAAATTTAAAAAAAATTAAAAAAAATATCTTATTTTCCATGCTTATTATTTGTAGTACTGGGCATTAAATCCAGGGTCCTGAGAAAGATAGGCAGAAACTCTAGGACTCAGACAAATTCCCAGCCCCTCTTTTTTTTCTAATTTCCTAATTTAAAGACCCCTTTCAGCTGGTGTGTTGGCTCATGCCTTTAATCTCTCTACACAGAAGGCAGAGGCAGGAGGGAAGTCAAGGCTAGCCTGGTCTACATAGAGAATCCCAAGCCAGCTGAGGCTCTCAAGGGAAAAAAAAAAAAAAAAAGACCTGTTTCAATAAAGTTCAATTTGTTTCCATTAGAGTAAAATCATTTAATATTTTCATTGACATTTGACATTCATTTACAAATTTTCTTTCTCTTTAAGAAGACTTAATGACAGCATCTCCTGCTCCCTAACTTCTCTCTAGTTTTCCTTTTCCCTCGGGTCTCTTTCCATCCTTTCCTCACTATACCTGGCTGTTAAGAAAGTGAAACTACTGATACATTTTTGGGATCCCTGAGGCAGATTCACTAGAGGGGTATGCCAACTGCCACAACACGACCCCCTCAGTTTGAAGAAGACAGCCACGCTAGAGATGAATGATGAGAAGAGATAGAAACTGGTCAGGAGCGATCGGGCCCCTAAGTTCCATTCTGAGATTGCTCTTGCTGGAGATAGGAAAATCAGAGGACAGGCCGGTTTCCTGGTTCCTTGTTATCCTCCAGCACTTTTGCCTGGAAGTTATGCATGGTTATCTGACTGAAACTGACAGGGGACACCTGGACATTTTCTGGATGGACTAGCTCTATGCTTCTATGCCTTTTATGACCTCTCCATGTCTCACCCCTAGTTTCTGCCATAAATCCTTTAAATCATCCCTTAGACTAGTACCTGGGTGGTGTCATGTCGCCAAGGGCCCCTTAAACTCCCACCTATGAATCTGTAACAAACTTCTCTCTAACACTAAAATAAAATCTAAATCTACATGGTAGTTTTAATTTAGCTTTCTTTAGTTGTTTAAAGTCCAATGATGCATTATTTATAGTGGGGGTCTTAAAAAATTCATTGAAGTATCATAGTTAGACATAAAAATTAATCAATATTTATAAATATTCCATGGGAAAAAAAATCTTTAATCACCTAAATACCCAGGTAAAATGTTCTATAGATTTCCATGAGAGAGTCTTTTAATACAGTTATTTAGATCTTTGCATCATTACTCATTTGTGAACATAGTTTATCAAACATTGAGAAAAGTACACTGAAATTGCCCAATACCCTTGTGAATTATTCATTTCTTTTTAGTTTTTATGTAATTCTTTTTTTCTTTTCTTTCCTTAGACAGGGTCTCCAGTAGCTGGCCTGGAGCTCACAGAGCAGGTTGGCCTCAATCTCATAAAGATCTGCCTGTCTCAGCTTCCTGAGTGCTAAGATTGAAGTTGTGAGCCACCAGGCCTGGCTCAGATCAGTTTTGATTGGATGGCCCTATCTTGCTTTTCTTTTGGAGCCTTTCCTTCTCATGTGTCAGATCTTTTATCAGTTATCATTTTGTTTCAGAATAAATTCATTCTCAAGAATTTCTTGGCGCCTGGAGAGATGGCTCAGTGGTTAAGAACACTGTCTGATTTTACAGAGGACCCAAGTTCAAATTCTAGCATTTGCATGGTAGCTCACAACCATCTTTAACTCCAGTTGCAGGGGATCCAATACCCTTCTCTGACCTCCTGGGGCAACTCAAGACAGGGGTTCACTTACATATACACAGGCAATACATTCATACACATAAAAATAAAATAATAAGTAAAATAGTTTTAAAATTTTCTCATAGTAAAAGTCAAATGATGTAATTCAATTCTTATTTGGTACAGTCTAGTGGAGACCACTTTATTATAAACTTTTAACCTGGGGATATTGCAGCCTAAGGTCTGACCTTATTATAAATCGTCATAGAAAATTTTGTTATAAACTTATTATCCTAAAGTCAGACTTTAAAAAGCAAGAATATAGTATTGGAAAAAAATCCTACACTTTGGCAACCATTTTGGAAAATGTTTACATTCTCTGGAAATATTGAAGAAGCACGTCATTTTCACCTCAAAAATTCTACACTCCGCAGGTGGGTGAGGCAGAGAGGAGGGGGAGCCTGGCTTTGTTTCTTAGTTCAACTTTTCCTTGTGGATGTTTCTTTTCTGTGTTGCAGGTTTTTTACATCTTTTTTTATTTTTTTTTAATTTATTTTCGTATGTGTATGAATGTACTGTCTGCATGTACTGTCTGCATGTAGGTCTGTGCACCCGTGTCGTGCAATGCCACGGAGGTCAGAAGAGGGTCCTGGATTCCCCTGGAACTCGAGTTAAAGACTGTTCTTAGCCGCCATGTAGGTGCTGGGGATCGAACCTGGGTCCTCTGCAAGAGCAGTCAGTGCTCTTAACCGCTAGGCTATCTCTCCAGCCCCATATACATACACCTTTAATCTGGTTTTTCACCTTGCTCTGGACAATGTTTTGCATGAGGTGTCAGGGCTTATGAGTACTGTTAAATCATGTCACTTAGATTTGACAAGCTTTTTTTTTTTTTTAAATTAATTTTTATTGATGCTTTGTGCATTTCATACATTTTTTCCAATTCAGTTCAGGCTTATTTCCCTTTCCCTCCCCCCCCCACCCCATCCCAGATCATGCATTCCGCCATAACTGTCCTGCATCTTTCTCTCAGTTTTTTTTTTCATTTTTAGCTATAAGTGATAATCCATGAGTACAAGCATCCTTCATGCAAAACCTATCTGCAGGCTGTTGTGCCCAAACACCTACAGCCCCACCATCCAGTGGGGGGTGACAGGTTGTTTGTTCAATCAAGTTGATCAAATGAGTGTCCAGACTACATTGCTGTAGTTTCACCATTCACCCCAATCGCAGCCCTTACATTCTACCACGCCCCCTCTTCCGCAGGTTGTTCCCTAGGCTTAGAAAAGGGGCACAGGTGGATGAGAGGTAAAACAGTCCACTCTCTCTGGAGCTGTTGACTTGGACTCTGGTCAATTCTGGCTGTTTCCTTTCATGGGCTGACAGTTTGTCCAGGAATAACCTTTCGATCCTACTAATGAAGAACAAGCAATTAGATATATAGGTATTTAAGCAGCACTAATAGTTATGGTAGGTTACTTTAGCATAGACACATGTTTGGATATGTTAATCCATGAATTACAATTTTCCCCCCTGTTAAATATGACAGGGTCTTACTGTGGCTTATAACATCTCCTAACCTGTAGAGGATGTAAGCTTGTGGCATCAGCCATGGGTTATTTCTCCAAGGGGAGAGCCAATAGCCAATTAGATTTGGGATATACAGGCACATGGCTGCCTCTGCTGCACAGTATTTCCAGGCAGGTGAGGTGTAGCTGGTGCTGACGGTGGAGTCTTGCTTGACTCAGGGAGACCCATATTTGCTTTATTGGTTTAGTGGCCTTTGGTAACACTCTCTGGCATTCCAGAGGCCATCTGTACACTTGCATGTGTGGTCTCAATACATCCCTCCCATGTTAACGTCAGGTCTTCGGCAGCAGGGTCTTATTGCCTCTCCTCCTGTAGGTATCCCAACTTAGAGGCAAGGAGCCCTTACCTTTTGTGGGGCCTTGGATCCCCTGGCCAACATCCACCTGGTAGAACAATCCATTCATTAGTAGGATCGAAAGGTTATTCCTGGACAGACTGTCAGCCCATGAAAGGAAACAGCCAGAATTGACAAGCTTTTTGAGACAGGTAAAATACCATCTT
Source organism: Rhizomys pruinosus (assembly GCA_009823505.1). Taxonomy (NCBI): domain Eukaryota; kingdom Metazoa; phylum Chordata; class Mammalia; order Rodentia; family Spalacidae; genus Rhizomys; species Rhizomys pruinosus. The sequence continues at coordinate 4,226,858 of VZQC01010238.1, read as the reverse complement.
CAGCACTTACCTATATTTCTAGGTTTGTGCTTTTCCTGGCTTTTTTTTTTTTTTTAAATATTTGCTTTGTTTTGTTTTTGTTTGTCTTCTAAAGTTGTGTTTTGTTTTTTTTTTATTTTCTCATTAGCTGGTGGTACATTTAAAATATCTTCAAATATCATCTATCATGTATTTGGGTTACAGATAGGGGCAATTTTAAAGCCCCTCTTCTCCACGTTGTCAGACTGGATGCATCCCACTGATGATAAGGTATACATGACTGCTGGAATTGTTAATTTCTCTGAGGGACTGTGGACGTTTCAGTCAGCCTCAGTTTTCTGTTTACTTACTATAAGCACCTGGGGGTTTTATTGAGTTCCTTAAAAGAGAAATGATTTCAAACTTGCATAGCCTCGTTAGGGAAAAGATTTAGCATTCTTGATAAAACCTTTAAATCTCTAATGAACTTTCATGAGATTCAGTCTTGTTTTAAACAATGCATCTGTTCATAGTGTTGCATGAAAATTGGAAGTCAAAGTCTAATGATAATGTCAGGGTGTTCTTTTTCTTGTTTAATGCACATTCTAACTGAATCCATTCTTTTCCTACCACATGTTCTACCTAGAGTGAATATTTGAATTGACTCTCCACAGAAGTTTCTTTTTCTTGAAGAAGTCTAAAATAAAACTATGACATTGTTCTTAACTACATTGAAAAGGTTTCATTAATGACTCTTTAATTAAGAAAAAAATCAATTGCATTTTCAGTTTTCAGATGTAAATTTGCAGCTGCAATAAATCACTGTATGCTATCTTCTACTGCTATCCAACACTCCCCAGGAGCTAGGGATGTAGCTCAAAGATTAATCAAACACTTAGCGTGCTTGAGGCCCCAGGTTCTAGCCCCACCAGGAAATGAAGGGTTATTCCTGAATCCTGTAGTTCTCCTAGATAACCTTACAAAAACAGCAGTATATTTAAAACTATTATGAAAACTGAAAAACAGAATTTAACTTGAAAAGTTCAACTAGGTTAAGACCAAGCATGTGAGCTTAATTTTCATTTCTAGTTGGAACACAAAAATTTTTTGTCACATTCTGGCTAAACCTTCACCAAAAGTCATTACTATGTTAATCAAAAATGTATTAAACTTTTAATGCTCATGGATCCATATGAAGAAATTGAAAACTAGATATATATAATATTTCCCTTACTCATTTTTAATTCACTATGATGTAAACTGAGATTTTAATACTTGAACTGAAATGTAATAAAAATTTAAGTACTAGGAGTGTTAGGAGATGTAGATTTCTCCCCAAATGAATTGGATGAGTAAATTTCGTTTCTAGACAATGGCTCTCTGCAAAAGTAAACAATTTGAGTCACGATGAACTGGGTTCAAATTCCATTTGAGATACTTTCCTGAGTGTTCACCAAGCCCCCAGGCCTCTTCTGGTAGGGAAACACATGTCTCTCTTAGCCACGCCATGAGGACTAAGTTTAGTCTGCAATCCCCACAGAGGAAGAGTAAAGGGCAGTGTTTGAGAGCTATACATTGAACTTGTCCATATTAATTTAATTACTTAAATACTGGTTAACTTTTGTTGAAATATCTTTTCATGGTTTTCCATTTACTGTATCATTAATGCATTACCTGTTCCTGCTTTTTAGCATTTTCTATCATAAAAAAGAGCATAAAGTTCTTGGCACAAAAAGAGTAAGACATTTTTGGTATTAAAAGATAATTCAAATTCAAGAAAATCCACTTGTGTTGTAATAAAACCTAGGATGTGTGTGTGTGTGTGTGTTGCTTACAATTTGTGATTCCAATGAGGAGAAGGATTAGTGTTAGAACTACTTAGTGCTTTGCATCCTTGTTTTGTTTTTTGAGGCGTGGTCTCTCTATAGCCCCATTTGGCCTGGAACTCTGTAGACCAGACTGACCCCATCTCAAGCTATAGATCCTCTTACCTCTACAGGAAAGCTAGGCCCAAAGGCATGGGCAAGCACGTCCAGCAGTGCTTGGCATTTAATAATTAAATTAAAAGTCATGGAAGAAACAATAATAAAGTTTAGCTCTCCTGAGCTCTTTGGCCATAATAGCTGCTAAAGGCAGTCTCGTAAAAGACTTGACTCTACATACACTGTTTCTTTTTTTTTTTTTTTTCTTTTTTCCAGTATTTTAGGTGAAAAATGCTTTGTTGCTTGGTTGTGTGAAACTGACAAGAGTTCAGATACCTTACAGCTCATTTTAGGGGCAAACCCTGCTTAGCTGATATCTTTCTGGGCCCCACGCTCTGCCTCATCTCAGGTACATTGTTAGGAATCAGAATCAGAAGTTGGAAACGCAGAGTTTCAGTACAGACTTTGACCTCATGCTGCCCTGACCAAGGAGAAGAGGGGAGGGAGGAAGAGAGAGGGAGGAAAGAAGAGAGAGGGAGGGAGGAAGGAAGGAAGGAAGGAAGGAAGGAAGGGAGGGAGGGAGGGAGGGAGGAAGGGAGGGAGGGAGGGAGGGGAGAGGATATTAAGAAGGAAAGAAGGAAAAAAATAAGGAAAGAAGGGAAAAAAAGAAGGAAAGAAGGGAGAGGACACGGAGGGACGGAGAGAAAATGGGAAGAAAGCAAAACAGTCTGAGGACGCAGCAGTATCTTGATTTCCAGAGAAAGACCTTCATCAGCTCAACAGAATCCCGAAGAGACAGTGTATTGTTGTCTTGAAAGCCACAAGGCTAAGCAATTCCAAGAATGTCTGGCAAAGCCCTTTGGGGAAGGGTGAGGTGGGGGAGTGACTGGGAGGGGGCCATTCTCACCCCTCCTCCCCCTTCACACGGTGTGACAGGATTGGGGAGACCTAGCGGAAACCTTCAGGTCACCCAGGGAACTGCTCTGGTGGCTGGTCCTGGCGCGGCGAGGCGGGGTGTGAGCGCCAGGCGCGCGGGGCGCGGAGATGTGCAAGTGGCGAAGCTGGACCGAGCGCAGCCAGCGTCTGCTGAGCAGCCAAGGCGAGGGGTGAGTCTCGGGGTCTGAGGGATGCGGGCTTCCCTGTCGCCCTACCATCCCGGGCTGAGCAGGAGCTCGGAACCCGGCAGTCGGGGCTCGGCCACTCGGAGCGCGTGGCGCTCGGGGCGCACCCGGGGGACGCACGAAGTGACGGGCGCTCGCTGGGGCTCCGGGCCGCCCTGCCCGCCGCCGCCCGGGCCCGCGCTCATTGGTCGGGATGTGTCTGCTCAGCAGCTTCCAACTTCTCCCCAGTCCCACTGGTGAGTCCCCCGAGCGCGAGCGGCCGGGCGCGGGGAGCCGGGCACCAGTGCTCCCGGTGCGCAGGGAGCCGGTGGGACCGGCAGTGGGAGGACGGAGCCGGCGAGGACCGTGACCGCCGCGAAGCGCGCGGAGCTGGGGCTGCGGCCGAGGTCCAGTAGGACGCGGGCGGAGGAGGCGTGTCCTGAGCTCGGAGCCGCCACTGGGACCTGAGAGTGAAGGGGGGGGAAGGGGCCGAGAGGGCGACCTGGAGGAGGGCTCTGAGTGATGTCAGGTCACCTCCAGGTTCATTTCCATAGCTCCCTGAAGCCTCTGCCCGGGGAGTTAGGTCTGGTGACCAAGAGCAAGGCTACCAAATTGCACCCGGGTTGATTTGGGGGCTGGGAATTGGCCATTCCGCTGTACAGACACTGATTTTTTTTAAAACAAGGTTTGTTTTCATTTTAGTTTCTGTCGTACTCTCTCCTCAATTAACTCACTTTTCTAGTTTTTAATTTTCTTAACCTTAAGATCTTTTCACGATCCCACCTCTTTATCTTGCTTTGAACCTTGGATTTCTATTATATAATTCATGCTTAAATCTCACAAGGGCTGGCTGGCGCGGGGCGGGGGTGTTCTTTTGTAGATCGAAGTTTTTTAAGACCTTTTCTTATTTAACCGATCTCGAACTATTTTATACTCTTTAAAAATAAGGGTGATTACAACCGGATATTCCCTTAAGCCTCTAGATCAAGTCTATTCCTCCTCCATATGCGATTCAAATGGATTTTACTAAACTGAAAACTAGTACCTGACTTGCAGTGTCTGCCTTTGGAAGCTGCTCTGGGCCATGGGCGGGAGGACGAGTAGCTTCACTCCTAGGCTTTTTTTCCCCCCTACGTTCAAGCTATTAAAATGTTCCATTGTATTTTGGACTCAGTGGGGTGTATCTTAACTAATAGGTGTTTCTCTGGCCTTAACTGTGACTTAGGACACGAAATTCCAATCACAGGCTGCTGTGTACCGTGTCCGAACTCACGGTTAAGGCCAGAGAAACACCTACTAGTTAATATCCGGAAACAAGATTTCTTCTTACTGCAGCTTCCCTCTCCAGCTTCTAAGGGCACAGTCTAAATGTGGAGCTGGTTTCATCCTCCTGTGCCTCAGTTTCCATTAATGCAAACTGTAATACATAGTACAACCTCAGAGACTTGCAGATAGAAGTTGGTAGCATAACGTGCTGTGAAGATGAAAATTGCTTCGCTTCACCTTTCTAACCGGTCAGTTACCGTCCAAGTTTCATGATTTGATAATTTAGCCATCTTATGCTTCACTTGCTTGGAGACTCAACTTATACTCCAGAAAAATACGTTATTCTCTTGGTGATTTCCCAAAATTGTATTTTGTAGGGATTGACTTTGAACTCCGGATTCTCTGGTCTGTTATTCTCCATTTTGGTATCTGCATTTTAGTTTAAGCATTTTAATGTATTTTCAGTTGAGGGTGAATTTTAAGAACCTGGGTATGTTTTCGCATATTCTGCTTTATATGAGACTGCATCAATTTTGTTCCATGTTCTGTATTCTCTTGTTGGTTTGTCTTCTGTTACCTGTTTGTAAAGTTGGTTGAGTGTGGTTACATTGGATCATCAGGTAATATATTATATATATTATATATAGTGACATGTTCCATCCTGAGGTGTAGTATTCTGGCCCGTATTTTCTTAAAAGATGATTATGAATTAACTGGGCAATGATGACAAAGTTAATTTAGTTAAACTTGAAGCCTTTCTACTTATGACCAATGATGTGGAAAAGTGCAAGAAGACTCCTCTGAAGAATTTTCAAAATATTTACAGGAGATGAAGAAAGTTTTGACTCAAACATGGCATTCCTTTGATACAAGTAAAAGGACTAAGTAGCTTAAGTTACTGCCTTAGTTTTTCTGTAAAAAGTCTTGAAGACTTAGGTGCCTAAGCATTAAGAATCCAGCTGCCTGAGCACCCTTCTCAAAGATAAAGAGGGGAGCCAGGAAATAGTAACTCAGAGAGGAGGAAGAAATGCGTGCCTGCTAGCTTTCCTTAACCCGGAAGCTTGGTGGTGCCAGAGAGCACTTTGAGTTTAAGCAAGTGGCTGCACTGGTTCCCCTGCCTTAAGAAAGAAAGAGAGAAAGAGAGAAAGAGAGAAAGGGAGAAAGGGAGAAAGGGGAGAGAGAGAGAGAGAGAGAGAGAGAGAGAGAGAGAGAGAGAGAGAGAGAGAGAGGAGAGAGAGAGAGAGAGAGAAGAGAGAGAGAGAAAAAAAGGCAAGTTTCTATGTTAAGAGTAAGTGGAGATATATAAGGGAAATTCTCAAGCAGATGGTTGATTGATATTCAGATGTTTTTGAAATCCAGGGGGACCAGAAAAATTGCTCTCTCCACAGAGAGTCTAAGTATTAAATCTGTCCCTATTTTTTCCCAAACACTACCACTATTAATAGATGAATGCAATTCCATATCTTCACCCCAGGAGCCATGAAACTAAGCTAAGATGCTTATTTAATCATTAAATAAGATACTTCAACATTCAGGTACTTTGCATTCCACTTTTATTGAACAGACATGGTTTTCATTGCTCAGTAAAGAAGTTTTATTTGATAATCAGTCCTTGCTTATAGCTTCATGTAATCAGATGGACAACAGGTTCAAGACTTTGTATCCAGGGTTTTAAAGTCCATGTGAGGTTTATTATTAATAACCCACTAGGGGGAAAAAATGCCTTGCTGTCTGCTGAGTCTCCTGGACCATTCTTCAAATGCAGTCGTTTTCTGCTTTGTTTATTGCCTCAGTTTCCACAGAAGGCACCCTCAAGGACATCTGTGTATTTGGTGAAAATCTTGAATGATGAGAGTATTTCTGGGCAGTTATTTCATCTAAGAGCTGAATTTTATGGTATATTTGTATTGTGCCATGAACAGCTAATCTATTAAGGCGTTCTTTCCTCAGGCAGGCAGAAAAGTTGAAGTTTTCGAAGCTTTTCTGAGTGATTTTTAAAGAATCACTAGGCCTCAAAGAATATTGATTAGTTTTGTCAGCTTGAGTGACTTCCTGATTTCTTTGTAATCCATTCACTCTAAAGTGAAGAATCTGACTTAACTTATACCATATAATGATTAAGCAAATTATATAAGATACTCAGAATTGTCCTTTGTATGTGGAAAGAACTCTATAGGCCCCACCTATGATTAGAAATGTTAATATTATTAATTTAAACACAAGCTAACTATGTATTTTAACAATTCATAGTCTAAACTTCAAAGGAGATTTATTTAATCTTGTTTTCCTCCAGTTGTACAAAGAGATACTGATATGATTATCTTTCAACCTTGGGTATTAGCCACTAAATTTTGGCCTGAGGAGTAACCATTTTCAGAATGTGTCTAACTAGTTAATAGACACCCATAGCAGCAGGAATAGTAATTTTGTACTATAAAAATGTACATCATTTTCACAAATAAACTGTCTCATATGTTTGTTCCTTTTGTTTTTTATCTATATTTTTCAAATTAATGCTTGGTCAAAGCCTCAAGGCTTTAGTTATTGATTTTTGAGCTTATAAATGAAACCACTAGAGCAAGATATAGTTAACCTTTGACACTAGTCTAAAGTTCAGGAGGATGAATTTAAAACTTTCTTAATGATAGTGCAGCAATCACTTGCTTATGATCACCTCAGGTGAGTATTTAACCAAGTATCTTTCTAAGACCTTCAGTGATCCTTATATTAAAAAAAAAAAAAAAAAAAAAAAAAGAAAAGAAAAGAAAAAGAAAAATAGAAGCATTCAAAGTATGGTTAGTTCTGGGACCTATCAAATTCACTTGTCTGTATAATTGCATTAGGTACCTTTTCCTTTTATCTACTTGTGATGTTTTTATATTTATTGATTTATTTTACAGATTTTAGGTAATGGGCAGATCAGAAAGTCAGATGGACATAACTGATATCAATACTCCTAAGCCAAAGAAGAAACAGCGATGGACTCCACTAGAGATCAGCCTTTCAGTCCTTGTCTTGCTCCTGACTATCATAGCTGTGACGATGATCGCTCTCTATGCAACCTATGATGGTAAGTGTCTCCCACACCTATGATGGTAAGTGTCTCCCACACCTGTGATGGTGAGTGTCTCCCACACCTATGATGGTGAATGTCTCCTACACCTGGGCAGAAATCAATGCAAACCGAAACCTTCCTCTTGGACCTTCACCATCCACTCAAGTACACTTGGGTAATACACAGATTTATTTACAAAATGCAGCATCGGACAATGAAATTAAAATGAAGTACATTGTTCTTATGTTTGAGCTATGCCACTAATTGTCATATATACTCAGCATTATAGTAAACAAGTAATTTTGTTTGATTAAAATATACACAATTTTATGTATGTATTTTATGTTCAGTAACAGTCAGTGATCAATTTTTATTGTGTCACTGAAATTCTAAAAGGCTTCACAGGAATTTAAGAAATCTAATTTGAAGCCAGGCGTGGTGGTGCATGCCTTTAATCCTAGCACTTGGGAGGCAGAGGCAGGCGGATCTTTGTGAGTTCAAGGCCAGCCTGGTCCACAGAGTGAGTTCCAGGACAGCTGGGGCTACAGGGAGACCCTGTCTCAAAAAGACCAAAAAAAAAAAAGAAATTTAATTTGAGTCTTGGAAGATTTTCACAATAGGGATTAGTAAAGATTGGTTCATTAATGGGAAAACCTGATCACTGAGTGATAAAGTGGCTAGCTATTTCAATTTTATATTCATAAGGTTAAATTGGTGGATATGATATACTAGCACACTTTATTATCATACCTCAGATATAGCATTTGCCTTTTATTCTCATGTTAGTTTTTGACTGATAACAATGGTAAAAAATATTTAGTGGTTAGTTCTTGTTGTGTGAAATTACTTAATTGGTAGTGTTTTTAGGAACAAAAAGTAAAAAAAAAAATTGGAAAACTTGTATTTTAAATATTTGTACATCACTCTCTTTTTCCTAGATGGTATTTGCAAGTCATCAGACTGCATAAAATCAGGTAAGAAGCTGTTTGTATATTTACTAATTCCATAGTTAATGTCTAACATTTAAAAAACTGAAATGTGAGTGCATAAGTCCTCACTTGTGTTGTCTGTACTCACATTTTCTATGGAACCTGGCTTTATATTCAGGGGAAATGAAATATATTCAAACAGTAGATTAACCAATATGGATGTTCTAAAAAACAAAACCAATTCACTGTTTTTAGGTAATAAAGATATGTTTCTATTTTTATGGAGCTATGTCATTAGATAAGGAAAATGAACATTTGAATGGCAACCATATGATTAAGTATAAATCACTGGAAGTATGTGAATCAAGAAAAGTATCATGTAAGTCATGTGAGGAATGGTAGAGAGTTAGGTATTTGGCAAGGGCCTGGAAGTAGGCTAAGATTTGAAATATAGGAGAGGAAAATTTAAACAGGAAAAAAAAAAGCAAAATAATATATCATGTGGTATTGAGGCTATAGTGACTACTTAGCTGGTGTGAGTGAGGTCCTGAGTTGGACCCAGATCACTAAAAAAAAAAAAAAAAATCATGTTCTTGGGAAATAGTCAAAATGTAACTTGATATAGGGCCACGTTACACACACAATTGAAATTGTCTTGAAAATCTATGAGTATCCTTAATGTGGTAATAAAAGAAAGAACACCATTTATCTTGAATAGTAGAGTGACTAAGCAACAGTTGAAAGATGATCCTTGCAATTCTAGACTGAATGGATTGAAAAACAATAGTATGAGAAGGCAGAGGAAGTGGGGGCTGCCTTGGTAAAGCGACATAGGTGTGAGCTGAGGGCTCAGCCTGCAGCGGAACCCAGTGTTGTCAGGCAACAGTAAGGGCGAACTGGGTGACTCAGTGGTGAATTGTCAAATGGAATGAGGGATGTGATTAAGTTGAACATGAGCTCATGGTTTAAAGTCCAAGGAAAGTGGTGTAAGCTGCCACAGAAATATAGAAACGAGGAGATGGGTTGGGACGTGTCTATTTTAAGCTAGCATCTAGGTAAAGATGAATAGCACTGTGGGGTCCGCAGGACAGGAGCCTCAGCTTATGGGTAGTAGAAACCTTGGGAATAGTTGAGTTCTCAAGAGAAGAAACGAGGACAAAGGATAAATTAAAGAAGACATGAATAATTGAGGTAGAAAGAAAATAAAAGAGAAAGACATTGAAGAATTTATGCAGCTATCTAAATCTTAGAAATTCCAGTGTTGTAAGAAAACACGTGTCCTTTCTTCAAGGAGAAGAAAGATGTATCTGGGTACATTTGCAATATGCCCTTTAACCTTTGGCAGTTGTACATTCTTATCTGGATTTGTGTTACCCTTTAAACTTCACCAATTAATGATAGGAAATTATCTTGAGGTTCTAGGCTGGAGTTGAATGTGATGAGTATGTATCCTTTCATTATCTGTATTGTTTTTCATGGATATTTTGCTCTGGGTATTAAATCATATACCCACAGTCATGACGTTTGACACAGGGAGCTTTAGGAATGCCTGGTTATACATTATAGCCCTTTTCTGTTCAACTTAACAGCATGTACTTTCCATCCAAAGGTGTTCTAAGAAAAAAAGACAATGTCTTTATACCCCAAGGAAATAACTGCACAGATACCTTGATTGAGAGTTCCCCAGGATCACTGTAGGGATGTTAGTATGAGCTCCTGGGGTTGCTGAAGTTACCATGTACTGTGCCTCCAAATCCTCCCTTTCCTTCCTCTCTACCAGATGCTCTGGTGTTTTGAGAAACTTCAGTTATGTCCTGACCTGTAATGGTTGGCACTTCTGTCTTTAGTGCACTTGACATGTCTCTGGAGTCTCTTTATTATTTTTGTTTTATTTTTTATGTGTTTGAGTATATTGCCTGCATGTGTGTATGTGTACCTGTGTCTTGCAATGCCCCTGGAGTTCAGAAGAGGGTGTTGGATCCCCTGAAACTGAAGTTATGGATGGTTGTCAGCCACCATGTGGGTGCTGGGAATCAAACCTGGGTCCTAACCACTCAGCCATCTCTCCAACCCCAAGTCTCATTGTCTGTAGGTTTTCTCTTCTCATCTATCATGCTTTTTTCTTGCATTTTGCTTTCCAAGAATTTGGGCTCTTTAACTTCATAAGAAATTTTTTTGCAAACAACTACAGGTGATTTCCTTCTCAGGAATCTATCAGATACTCATCTGATAGTACTCATCTCCCCCAGTGAAATTTGTTATCTGAAAAGAAACCTTACCTGTGACTTGATGTTTTAGAATATGGTTTTTAAATGTATTGCAAGTCCCAACTCCCTAGAATTTGGTTAGCCTCTATTCTTTAATTGCAACCTAGAAATCATAGTGAAGGTAAAACACCTCAAGAGAATTATCTTGGCAGAGATAATTATGCAGTAGAAATAGCTTCTGTGGCATAGCTGTATTTTTCCTCATTTTGCTCAGTGATCTGCAAGATTTTTGGGGGGAGGGCTCTTTTTGAGACAAGATCTCCCTGTAGCCTCAGCTGGCCTGGAACTCACTCTGTAGACCAGGCTGGCCTTGAACTCACAAGTGCTAGGATTAAAGGCAAGCGCCACCATGCCTGGCGATCACTTTCATATTCATAGCTACTTTTTTTCTGGGGAAAATGATGAAAATGACACACCCTACACCTCACAGTGCTCTTAGTACACTCTTCTCTCCCAGGCCCATGGGCCCTTGTCCATACACGAACACAAGTCTATGTCTGGTTAGAAACAATTTCTACCAGATAAAAGAAAATTATTACTCTTAGAAGTTTGCAAATTAGGCAAAATCTAGAGAAAAATCTTAGAATGAAGCAAATAAGAGTGAGAAAAAGCAGAGTTAGTACAAAGAAAAAGAAAGATGGAAAGAAATATGTCAAAAAATATAGATCATCTTGATAGCAATTCTCCAGTCACTTTAAATGACTGAGAAAGTTCAAACTGGAGTGCAGAAATTCTTGAGAATTCAAAAAGTAGATAAGATGCTTACTTTAAATGAAAGTTGGTTCCAACTCGAGTCTCTCTTTCCCAGTGGAAAGGAAAATCTTTGCACATGTACTTTAAGGAATAGAAGTCAAGCCATACTGAGGCAGAAACAAAATATTAAGTCTGTTAGGAATTAGATATCTTCAATCTGAACATCTGTGATTTTATAATATATATAGGTATATAGATATATGTAAAATGATGTTTACAATACATACTTCAAATTAACTAGCTTATATATGAATCCATCAGATTGACCAGACCTAAATAAAACAAATACTACTTGATAATTGATAGCTTAAGGCAAAGCCGAAAACTCCATTATTAAAGTATTTTATTTATTACATATTTGTCATTTGAGAATATAAAAAACTTCGAGTTACAAAGCTTGTGTGTGATTCTGAAGACTGTGTAAGTTTAAAAAACCTGAAATTGGCTCTTTGTGTTCTAAATTTCCTAACTCTAGAGATTTCAAGGAAACTTATGCTTTAAATTAAGGTTTCTCAACCTCATCAGCCTGACGTTTTAGAGTGGATAGGTCTTTGTTGAATGCTGGTGTTGTAAGATGCTTAGCAGTACTGGTGCTCTCTACGCTCTACATGTCCAGTAGCAGCCTCCACCTTCTTACTGCAATAACCAAAAAAATGTCTGCAGATGTTACCATGCGCCCCTGGAAGGCAGCAGAATCATCCTGGTTGGATAGTACTGGATTAAAGAATATGAAGTCATCAGTGTTTTCATGTTGTGATAGGAAAAATAATGGTCTTCCAAAGATGTCTATGTCAGATTCCCCAAACTTGTGATTACATTACCTTATATGGTAAAAGAGCCCTTCAAAAGTGGATAAGCTACAGATTTTGAAATGGAAAGACTAGCTGGGTGCTCTTATATAACCACAAGCATCCTTATAAGATGAAGGGAGCGGAGCATCGGAGTTCGAGGAGGCAGTATGACCACAGACACAGAGGAAACAGAGGGCTCAGGGATATCGCCACTGTGCTGCCCCTGGAGGCTGGAGAGCAAAGTGGATGCTTGTCCCCAGAGAACACAGGAGAAACCCAGCTCTTCTGATCTTTGGTAGACTTCTGACCTCTTGAACTATAAGATAATAAATCTTGGGTGCATACTCTTTCTTATACTTCCTTCTTGCAGGTGAACAAACTCCAGAGCCTGGACTCATTATCACTTTTCTGTTGTCTCAAAGGTGATCAGGAAACTGTCTGTGAAATTTTAATACTCTGTGCTTATATATACATTTTGGAAGCATGGATTCTTTCTCTCTTGCTAATACATGAGACTAATAGGTATAAGATGACTCAGAGAAGTGTTTAAACATCTTTTAGGCCCTATCATAAGATGCCAGGAATACAGATGTCTGTATTAGTCTGTTTTCCATCACTGTAATGAAGTATCTCAGGCTGAGTAACTTTATAAAGAACAAATGTTTATTCTGTTCTTATGGCTCAAGGGGCCACCTCTGATGGTGGCCTTCATATATTTAGAGTAATGAGGTGTCATGACACCTATAATGAAATGAGGGGAGCATACGTGTGTCCTCTAGCATCTTATAAAGCCACCAGGATTTAATCATGAAGCCTTCACCCTGATGGCCAGATTAAATCCTAATCATCTCCGAAGGCCCCACTTCTAGATGACATCATTGAGTTTTAATTTTTATTCCCTTAACACCTTCCATAGGGATTAAGTTTCAACACATGAACCTCTAGGGAACATGCCAAAGCCATATCCAAAACAGAGCAATGTCTAAAGAAGCAAGTGTTAGCAGGTTGACCTTAAACTATCTAGGTTCTAGAGATGCTAGGATAAGACATATAAGCAATGGAGTTCATAAGGGAGAACTGTGGTGTTATACAGATGATACAATACACTGCACAGTAACTGAGAAAAAAATCCTGGGAGCATAAAGATCTGGATGAAATACCAGGAAAATAGTAGCATTCCAGGCTAGACTATAATCTGGAGTGCTCTTCTACTTTATTTCTGTACTTAGCAAGGAAAGGGGACAATCAGTTTACTTGAAATATTTAACATGGTGAGATAATATAGTCACTTTATGATTTAAGTATCACTTTTGTGTGACTTGACCTATAATCCTGAGGCAAAATAAATCTCCCAGACAGGGGTAATGCCCCAGGTGAAGGATGCTGGCCTGACAGCCACAGGGCATCTCTGCTCACTGACGACCTCAGTCTTGTCCATTAAAAACATGAAACCTTCATAAAGTAAAATGGCACAAATCAATCAGTATAGGTGGGACTGCAGGCTGACACTTGGGTTAAGAGATGAGGCTATTTCATTACGTAAGTTTGAAAAAATTCTGCAGGCAATGAGAACACAGCAGGTATTGTACAGAATGGCCACTGAAGTACACTTGTTGGTTTCATTGCAGTATAAAAATTGTCTTTGGGTGACTTCCTTGATACAGTACTGAAGGCAGTTTTGTAGTTATGTTTCCTTTAAAGTGTCTTCCATCAAAACTAGCATCTGTCAATTAAATCCTTTTTTAAGAAAGAGAGCCAGTTATGCAATAAACACAACATACATACACACATACACCAGGTTTTTCTTACCTTCTAGCAAAAATTTAAACACTAGTGTATCATCCTGTTTTATGTGTGGTCAAAGAAGGGAAAACAAAGGTCAGGTAAATTAAGCATTTAGTGAAAGGGGGATAGCAGTATTTAGAAGCCTTATTTAGAGTTCAATGGTTTGTTATACAGGTCTAGAAACTACCCAGGCTGGTATGGAGGCCTTTGTTTTATACTTAAGACTAGGGAAGGAGTAAGAAACACAAAGATCCCTCTGTAGTTGAAGGGTCCCTCTTTCTTTTGCTCAGCAGAAGATAGCAAGGAGTCTCTTCAAAGCCTTTATCTGCTACACAGCTCCAAGTCATAAAATTAATGCATTATTTAAGAAAAATTGGAAAATACAGCATTAAAAAAGGACGTTGAGAAGAAAGTTGCTCACGTCCTTAAATCTAGATATTTTCATTCTTTAAAACCACTTAGCAAAGGACAGTGAGGGGTGCCGGTGGCTTTTAACTTTTATTCTATTTCTAGACTGACTGAAAACTGGACTTTCACCTTCTCTCTGTTTAAAATGTCCTTTGCCTCCAGCTACAGAAGGACTATGTACTGGCATCTTCTGTAGAAGCAGAATGAATTCTTTCTCTCTCAAAGAGAGATATGCATGCTTAAGAAGGGTTTATTATGAGATTGCTTTACAAGATTAGCTATCAATACTTACTAAAGAAATTAACTTGAACATCTAGTTTGTGTGATTCCTACTATTTGGTGTAGCCTAATGTAGGTTTGGTCAAGGACAAGGCACAACATTTCTAGGAAGCCCACATTGCCACCTCAGTAACTAAGTGTGCTTTTGGAGTGGGTCCCTGTCATTAAGTGTTGTGTGACTGTATTAGGATTATATTGATGGACAGTCTATGGAAATAATAAACCAGCTTGGAATTTTAAATGATTTCAGGATTTGCATCTCCTGAGGTTTGACTTATAGAATTATGGGGCCAGGCATGCCAGTGATCTTAAGTTGGGCCTACAAGCCTTAGCCACTGGAGTAAAGAGCTGATTTTCACATGGTTGCTTCGAAATGATTCCCTTTTCAGATTCCCTTTCCCCCATAAAAATCAGCCAGTTTGTTTAAAACTTGTGGGACTTTTTGGTTTTAATGTGATTTCATTAGCATTTTCCTTTCTCATCTAACAAACATGAATTTGTTTTATGTATCTCTAGAATGCCACTTTGATTGCTTGTTGATACAGTGTTTAGGAACAATGCCAATTAATAATTAGATGAAAAGAACCAATTCCAACAAGAGATAGGTGCAGGAGGAGTAAGTCCCAAAGTCTGTTTTAAAGAGATGTAAGTCATGAATAATTGAAGCAGGGTCTTGTGAAAGCTTCCTGCTTTTTTTTTTTTTTTTTTTTTTTCCACTAAGAAACTTTTACTATCAGAGAGCTGGGATGTAAGTTTAGCCACATCCTGTGTTACTGGTGTGTGATCTTAATTAAGTCACTTTAGGCTTTCTGCATTTCATTTTCCTTATCTACAAAATTGTAATCAAAGGGGTCTCATTTTACGTAGAAGGGAAGACAAGTGACAGCAATTTCATATCACATGTCTTTCAAGGAGATGCACCACAGGTATGATGCACAGATGTATTTCATTTAACATTTTATGGAAATAGCAAATGTAGCATTAATCTTTTCCTTGAAAATTAAACAGAAAACTATTTGGAGAAAAGAAGGTGTGGCTACAGAAACACAAAGACACACACACACACACACACACACACAAGCACACACACACGGTGGGAGGAACTTTAGAGACTCTAAGATGATAAAAGTATTATGCTTTCTTAACATTTTCTTTCATTGCTGTGTTTTGGCTTTGCATGGGGGATGACAGCTCAGGCTTTGACTGGGTTAAAATGAGCCCAACCAGAAATAAGCACTTGGATCCGTTTCCTCTAAAGCAAAACCTCCCAACAGTCATACCTTGATTAGAAAACCTAGATGCTCTGGGCTTGCCCTTGCTGACCCCTTAATATGAGTGCTTCCCTCACCACTGATTAAATTCCCAAAGTAGTCAATCCAGAGATCTGCAACAAGAGGAAAATGTTTAGATCCTTTATTCAAACTTTGGTCCTTGGACTAGATACCTCAGCATCAGCTGGGAGCTTGCAAAACTGCAGATTTCCAGGCCATGCCTCAGACTTATTGAGTCTGCATTTGTGATTTTGGCAAAATCCCAGGATGTTGTTCTATGCAGTGAAGTTCGGAAAGCACTAAAGAATGATTTTTCAACTATGGCTGCTTAGTAGAATAATTTGAGAAACCGTTCAAATATGTGCATACAGTCAGACACAAAGCATTCCTATCTTTCTAGTGTAGAGTTTTTTTTATGTTTGGAAGAAAAGCAATTTAAGTTAGTAAATAGATTTTAAAGTGTTTAAGAATTGCCTAGATGTTTGTCTTTGTTTTTTAATTTTATTTCTGTATGTGTATGAATGTACTGTCTGCATGCAGGTCTGTGTACCCGTGTCGAGCAATGCCGCGGAGGTCAGAAGAGGGTCTCGGATTCCCCTGGAACTGGAGTTCTCCTGGAATTGGAGTTTCGGACGGTTCTCGGCCACCATGTGGGTGCTGGGGATCGAACCCGGGTCCTCTGTAAGAGTGGTCGGCGCTCTTAACCGCTAGGCCATCTCTCCAGCCCCCAGATGTTTGTCTTTTTAAAAGAAGTTGCATATTAGCCTGGGCAAGTGAAGCAAAGATTTACCCAAGCATGTCTGTAAAGGAGAGAGCTTGGTAAGACCAAGAACAGAAAAGATATCTGAGTGTTAATTCACAGAGAATGTGAGGGGAAACTTAGCAAGACAGCTTGAAAAGGGCGGAGCCTAAGGAATCTAGTTAGTTGTGGGAACTTCCTGAAACTATTGAATTGTTTACTCCCTGACTTTTAAGGAGCTACCCTGTAGGATGGAATGTTTCACTTCTCTTGAGAAATCCCATATCTTAATGAGCATTCTTGCAGAATAGGATGCTTCACTTCCCCTTCAAACATCTTGTGCCTTAGCAAAAAGATAGAAAGGTTTTATCTTGAAAATTGCTACATTAACACTGACTTAGAGGATGTGTATGAAGGTGTGAGATGGGAATGAATGGAGAAATGTTCAGTGCTGGCAAGTGAGATGAATACCAGCTGGATCTTGTAGTCCATGTTCAAGGGTTTGGGACTCCTATTTATAGCAATGGGTTATCATGAAGGATGGGTTTTCATATGAGACGTGACATGATCTTGGTTGTTGAGAGCTCACTTCTATAGACTGAGGACAGACTGCCAATATCTTTTGTTATAGCAAAAGAATGGCTGTGGTCAGGGAGCCTTCCGCACTTAACCTGGATGAGGATGCTGAGATCTGACTGGTATTATTTGAGGTGCAGAGAAATGTGTAAATATTTTGTAGCAGGTAGAATTCTCGGGCATAGTGCTCAAACAAAAATGGCAAAGTGTTGAAGAAGTGAGGGAAAGGTGGTACAGTGTTGCGGCCTGAGAATCTGGATAATAGGAGCCCATCCACCAAGCCAGTGCACATAGATAAGAGCTCGGTAGTCGTCAGGAGTTCACCTGGAGACCAATTATATTTGAGATCCCTCTAATTCTTTCATGTGGTAGAGTTCAAGGAAGTTGAAGCTACAGATGAGGATTCAGGAGTCATCCCTGCATGCATGATGTGGTTGAGATCCCAGGATGGAGATGGAAGAGATTACCTAGAATGACATTGCATGAAGCAGCATATTGAGAAATTTTAAAAAGGAAAAACTTAAGCTGGGAGTGGTGGCACACCTTTAATCCTAGCCTGCAGAGGCAGACGAATCTTTGTGAGTTCAAAGGCCAGCCTGGTCTACAGAGTGAGTTCCTGGACAGCTGGAGCTTGAAAAGACCAAAAAAAAAAAAAAAAAAGGAAAACTTCCAAAAGAGTCTGGGAAGGGGGAAATGGTGAGAAGCCATCCAACAACCAACAGCACAGTAGATGTCAAAATTAGAGTCAAAACTGGGATGAAAGACAGTTGGGAGGCAGAGGAAGGCAAGGACTGAAAGTATGGAAGACAAGGTCTGGGATTCAGGTGGAAGATAGCTGACGATCTCCTCCTGTAGGAAGCTTCTCTTGTGAGAAGCAGGTACTGCACAGTCCTGCTAAGGGAAGGGCAGCAGTGGCCGCCTGTGGTCGCTGTGGGGAACTGACCCCTTGACCCAGAGGCCAGTTGGTCACTTTCATAACCCAACCTGAGAGGTACTTCCAACCCAGGTCCTTAGCCTGAGAAGCGGAATGCTTCCCATCTGGCCATGCTATCAAACCTGCCTCCAAACTGCTGGTCACTGGACAGGAATTTCAGGCTGATGGCTGTCCAATCTTCAGCCTACACCCACTCAGAATCCACTCCACAGGTTGGTGACCGGATTAGTTTCTCTCCAACCCCAGGCTAACTTATCAGGTCAGCGATCTGATAGATCCCCATCTAACCCACTAGCCACCGACACTCAAAATCCTTGCTTGCTTCAGCATGTATATACACAAAATAATGGATCCGGGAATTCTGTGATGATGGTAAAATGGAGAATTCGATTTATTGCATGCTGCAAGTCACTTTTATAAGCAAAATGACATCATCTCCCAGAGCCAATCACAGACCCCGTCTGGTGCCCCTGTATGCTGCTGCCTCGCCATGAGTTGCTCCCTCCTGGGGTGGGGTCAGAGGAATCCCATGACTTCTGCCTTGTGCCCTGAGGGATGCTAGCTGAGAACTAGGCCCTAATTCAAACTGGATCTTTCCACATTCTCCAAAGGCAAGTAATCAAGAAATGTAGCCTGATATCCTAATAGAGAGAGGAGTCTGGTTTTCCTCTGCTCTTCCTGTTACTGGGCACTGGAGTCAGTGATGGTTTGAATGTGAGGCTGAGAAGCATAGGAAGGTAAGTGGGTACCACTCCACTATGTCCATTTTGTATATGAAGCGAGGCAAAATCTGCTCCCAGAAATGAGCAGTAGTGAAAATAAGAAAGGCTAGTAACCCTGGAAACATTGAGAGGGTGATGACATCAGGGTATTATCATGAAGTTACACTAATCTGGAGAAGAGGTGAAACTCAAGAGAGTTCAGAAAGTCAAGAAGGTCTTAGTCGGATCATAGCACTTGTCCACATATTCCTGATGCTACCCAGGAAGACAGCTGTGGAAGAGCAGACAGGTGTCAAACCCTTTAATAAGCAGCAATGAGTGTCTCGGGAGTCAGTAGATGACAGAAATAAAGTAGGCGAGGCTGGGATGATTGGATGGCAGAAGCCTAAATAAGTGCTGTGGAATGCTGACGTGGATTCTGCACTGTGATAACAGAGGGCTAGTTTTGCCTGTTGCTGTTGTGTACTGGTGCAGGGAGAGAGCACAGGAGAGAAAGCCCTCCAAGGGAAGGGATTGGGTTAAGCCAGAGAGCTAAAAGGAACCTTCTGGGAGCAGGGTTAGGACTTCATGTTGCTGTGTCTTTTTACAGAAGCAGACTCCAGAAACACTCTTTGGTTTCCATTCTCTCTCATAATCCAAACTCTTCTTCCTGATTTCCAGACAGGGGTTTGTTTGTAGGAAGCACTTTTCTGAAAGGAGGAAAACATTTCCTGAACAAAGACTAAGGTATAGAATCTCAGAATGTGCCACGTGACCCAGAGATGGAGTCATACAGATTGAGAGTTTGGTTCATGTGCTGCTTGCTGCTGGTGGTTATATCATGCAAACACGAAACCAGCCATGGTGAGCGGGGACCCTGGCAGGCTCCTGTCCAGCATATTGGCATAGGACTCCATGCTGAAAGAATTATTAATAATTCATTTTCATTCATCTTCCTATACCCTAAGTTAAAAACTCAAAATGAATCAATAAGTTATTAAAATGTGTTTAAACATTTCTCAGAGGTATGTTCATTCTTCAGTTTAAAACACAAACAGACATACATATTGCATTTCAGAGGTCAGATTGCCTTTTTGAAACTCTCTGTCCCTCAACCAGAGAGGTCTGATTACAGTGTCTTAGCTGTGAAGAGAGTTATTGTGCAGGCTGGAGGATCGGGAAGCCTAGTGGAAGAGAATCGCCAGGTAACCGCTGGCAAGCAACACAATTTCATTCATCTTCATGGCTGACTAAAACTCCATTGCATGTGTCCCCACACTTTCCCATCCAGCCATCTGCTGGTGGATACCTAGGCTGGCCCTATATCTTCACTATTGGGACTAGTGCTGCAGTCAGCATGAACGGACAGTCATCTCCACAATAGTGTGCGAACTTAGATTCTTTCCAGGAGTGGCGTAACTAGATCATAGGGTCCTCCAATATTTGTTTTGTGAGGAGCAGCCATAATAATTGCCACTGTTTTGTTCTGGTTTACATTCCTACCAGCAGTGTATAAACCTTTTCCTGTATCCTCACCAGCATTTGCTGTTATTTGTTTCCTCAATAAGAGCTGCCATTCTGACTGGGAGGAGACAGAATCTCAATGTAGTTTTGATGTAGATTCCCAGTGGCTAAGGATGTAAGGATTTTAGATGGTTATTGATCGTTTGTGCTTTACCTTTTAGAGAATGTCTTTCTGATCCTTTCATATTCCCATTATTGATTGAATTGCTTGATTTTCTTAGTATTAGGGCAATAAAGAAAAATAGAGAAGGAAGAAGAACAAAACGTCAAACAATAAAGAAAGAGAAAAGAGAGCTGGGCATCGTGGCACAAACCTTAATCCAAGCACTTGGGAGGCAGAAGCAGGTGGATCTTTGTAATCAAGGCCAGCCTGGGCTATATGGTGAGTTCCAGGTGAACTGGAGCTATAGGAAGACCTTGTCTCGAAAAGACTGAGAGAAGGGGAGAGAGAGAGAGAGAGAGAGAGAGAGAGAGAGAGAGAGAGAGAGAGAGAGAGAGAGAGAAGATCCAGGATCCAGCTAAATGTAGTGCAATCAGACAACCCAAAACAATGCTCAAACTCAGGAGGACCCCGATCCCAATCTTAATCCAGCCTGTGCCCAGTAGAAAAGCCTATAAGCAAAAAAGGAGATGGAAAATGGGGCAGGAGATGGCTAACTCGCAAAATTACAAAATCAGATATTAAAGTGAAGTATAAAAGTGAAAAAAGAGAACCAGAGAAAATAAATAATGAAAATGTATACCTATTTCTAAAGTTTTGAACTGCTCTGCCCAATTTAATGTCTGTCTTAGTTTCTATAAAAAGCTGTAATCAGAGATAGAAGAAAAAGTAAAGAAAGAGGGGAAGGACAGAATGAAAGTAAATTTTAAAAATAAAATTAGCAAAAGTTAAAATAAAAACAATGAAGAAGACTGATGCCCTGTCCCTCGGGGTTGTCACTCACCTACACAGGGATGTGGAACCTGGGTGCTTCTGTCATCACTCTGAGTGGGGATATTGTCTGTTTCTGTGGCCTGCCGCCCTACTTTGAGGGTACAGAATCCATCTCCAGGCTGTCTTATTTTCCCTTCTCTTGCTCTCCGGGTATGTGTCTCCCAAATAGCAGAACCTCTGCAATATTTTGCTTCCTGTCTTGATCTTTTTGTTGTTTGCCCACAACCAGAGTGTGTGGTTCATGGGCTGGGCATGGATATTATTGACTCCCTGTGCCTTTCATTCTCTAGGCATTGATTAGAGAGAGCCTTCAGCAAACTTTTCACTGGCATACCTTAGACTCCAGCCCCTTCACAACCAAGGAGCTAGTGAGTCTCACTCTAGTCTACGGCTCAGACCAGATTTCCACTGTGTAGAACATTACACAGTTCTGAAAAAAGTTCTCCTCTTGGATTAGAGCCAAAGAAATTCTTACAGAACCCTCAAATTGCCAAAGTCTTATAATCCGATATATGCTTGATGATCAAGTAGTTATTTACAAATATTTTCCCCAAAAGATTTGTTAAGTTCCTTGGCTTCATTTTCTGGTACAATGAACTTAGTTGGAGGAAAGTGGAATATTTTTGACACCATTGCTTCGAAGTCATTATTACAAAAACACACATATAGGGAGAGCAATTAATGATTTCATTAACTTAAAAGCCAGGAAGCAAATGAGGAACAATAAGTGTGACTGAGAAATGTCTTTTAATCATATTGGATTAAATCCAATAATGCAATATACACAGAGTCCTGAATGCAACTGTGAATTCCTGAAAACACTGTACGTAATATTGTATAGCAAGGATCTAATAATATGTTGAGAAGAAATGACACATGCAAAATCTTGAAAGTAACCTTGAACAAATTCATCCATTTAAAAGTTAATAGCAGCAGCAGCCGTGAAACTTTGGTGCTACATATGAAATAAGATAATAACACAAGAACATCAAAAAAGAAAAAGTGGAGACATTGGGAAAGTTGACAGACTGTGGCTCAGCCTCATGCCTCGGGTCACTCACTGGGGCCAGTGCCAGCCACCGGCTCCATCCGGGCAGCCCAGAGCTGGTGCTCTGCCTTTGACCCCTGCTCCCCTTGCTGGCTTTCATCCTCATCCTTTGGGGACTTCACTCCTGGCGCATTCCTTGGTTCTGGCAAGTGAGTTTCTGCTTCTTTTCCAGACTAAATCCAGCTCAACTCCTCACCTCATAACCTTTTACCAGAAGCTGAAGAACTGCAGCCTCCTCTGGCCTCCACACCAACTGCCCGTCCCAACTCCTTCCCCTCTTCCTTCTCCACCCTCACTCCCTGTCCGCCTTCTTTCTGTTACTCTCAGTGGGGAGCTTCCTTCCATTGGTTGGCACTTATGGTCTATCTAGAATGGTATTCAGTCACATTGGACTGGTTCAACACCTTCTACCAGGGCTGCGTTAATGTAAATGGCAAACATTTAATACGGAAGAAAGGTGTTCCTTTACTGAAGAAGGAACAGCTTCTCAATGCATCAGAATACAGAAAGCCAAGGATCCTTCCAGGCCCTTAGCTAGCTGCCATGACCTCTGTTAATTTTCAAAACATAGAGAAAGGAAGAATCCATTTTTGTCTTGTTTTACAATAAAAGAAAATCTACTTATGATTGAAAAGTTCAAGAATGTTCAGACACTGCCTATCTGACTAACTGACTAATAAAATTTAGTCATTTTGGGTAGATAGTAGCAGGATAAAGAAACCAGTATCCAAATATATTAAGATTCTGATAATAATTTATGTGTGGGTTTTAACCCATCCTAGCAAACTGAATACAAAAGATCTTTTTGGAGTGTCCAGTAGGGGCCAGTCTTTATTGTGCAAGGTGGTGGGTTCAAATCCTTGCCCTGAGAGTACTTACCATTATCTTTGGTTTTATACATTGGGAAACATCTTAAAATATATTTTGAGTTATTTTTCAGGCATAGTGCATCTGATACCAGTCTGATAATTCCTTATATCATTGATCATCTATGTCTCTCTCCCCTCTAGGTCATGATAACTGAGCCTCACCACTGTCAGTTTGCAGCTTAGCTTCTGCAGTCCACAAAGACTGGATTGGTGAGAGAGCTTGCCAGGGTTTAGGCCTATGAAAGCATTAGTGGACCTGGCATGGCAAGAATTATTAAAAGAGATCATTGGAATGTATAACTAGCCATAAAGACAGCTTAGAATACAAGTAAAACTGTTCCCATGACAGACACTTCTAGGGCAAACCTCAGCAAAGGTGAAGCCTCATTCCCCTGATCTTTTGGGTGACAAAGTTAGGCAGGCAGAGATCCTCGAGTGCTGAGCCCGTGGCCCTAGCTGTGAAGGACACTCTTGTTTACCTTTGTACTTTCACAGAGAGCCACCTCACATGCTGTTCTGTCACCTGTTTTGCTTTGTTGTCATCCATCTACTCTGCCCTGAACACAGTTCAGTCCTGAATGGAGTATGCTGGATAGTTGAAGAAATGAACGAGTCAGTAGATGAATAAAATATTCTTCTGGCTTATTGACATCTCTATAAGTCCCTATGAAGAGCACTGTATGCATTTCACCCATAAGTCATATCACACTTCTTGCTAATTGCCCAATGTCTAGTTGGTGCCTACTAAAGTGTAGTTTTTACTGTTCTACCCTTATTCATCATCATCCTGCTTCCAACACCTAACAAGGTGCATAACACATAGTTATTAAAATTTGGTTGAATATATGAATATGTTCTCAGGCTCATTATCTTGAAGTTCCAAGCCACTTGCCTAAGCACTGTGGTTCGTCAGGGCACCTGATACACGAATCTAGCATGAAGAAGTGTAGCCATGGTCCTGCTTATGCCTGCCAGGTTTCTTGTTGCTGCACTTGACCTATGATGGCTCCAGGTATAGTCCCTTTCCAGCCGACCCATCTCCTTCCCTGGCAGTAAGCTCTGCTCTCAGTTGTCTCATCAGCTTGCTAATTCTCCTCTCTTAAGCTAGAATTAGGTCAATGAAGAAACAGTTTCCATATAGTTTCTCTTTCCCACTGTTTTCTTGAAGTAGGGAGAGTTTTCAGCTAACTTCCTGCTTGGAAAAGAATTGCCAGCTCTCTAGGACCAAAGTTTCCACTCACCTAGATTTTCCTTTTCAGTGCCAGTTCTCCGACCCCCACCATTCTTAATGTTATTTCTGTTCTTTTTTTAATTAAACCCCTGTGTTCCGCTTTTGGATACCATTATTTAGCTAAGTGTTGCTGCTTTCAACGACCATAATCCTCTGTCTTCTACATCCGTGGCTGCTTCACTCATAAAATACCAGTTCAATTCCCAGATCACAGGCAGGAGCATTTAGCTTGTTTATGGAAGCACACTGCAAACAACTCCTTACCTTTAAATTACATATAAAGTAGAAGGTTTTCATGTCAGTTGAGCATGGTGTAAGTTTAAGAATTGAAAATGAGACTGAGCCTAACAAAAGAACCCTCCATAGCTTGATGTCGGCCTATTATATGAATTCACTTTGCTTTCATTGTAGAAGAAATGGTCTTGTTTAAGATGCAGCTCCATGAGCCCAGGGTTGGTATCTGTGGATCCACCTATGGGTATTCAGTTCCAAATAGTGTATGGTGTATAGAGGCACTCAAAAATAGTTATTGAGTTAAAATGAAAAGTTTCAGATTCTTGCCAAGGAGAAAATACTTTAGAGAAGACAAATGATTTAACACAATCCTCTGGGTCTTCTTTAATAGAAAAGGACTATTTACCTAGTTAAAAAATATGAACGTGCAGAGGTGAACACTGCCTTGTATCGCCTAAATTCTTGACTTCCATTAATAATAGCTACTTAATGTTGACTTTATTTTCAGCAGTGTTTCAGAAGCACCCTGACCTGGCTTGACCTCTGTGGGCACCACTCCCTGACCAAAATTGAAGCAAATGTAGACTGCTTTGAGTTCTTCTCAGTAATTGTATATCATTGAAGTCTGCTGGTCATCCTTGACTGCCACATGATTCAAAATAACCTGTTTAAACAGGAGGAATATGGGTGGGTCCTGGAGCATAGGATCTACCCAAGGATGTTACCAAGGGAACAGTGCAGCCTTTTCATGACCTTTCACAGGTTTAGTTTAAAAAAGGAACACTATTATTCATTATCATTATAAGCAACGGCAAATCTGATAACTTATTTTAAGTGATATATTATCTTTAAATTACAGAATTACCCCTATTAGCTTTTGCCAAATCTTCTAGGACTCAAAATGCAAATTAGACCTGAAAAGGAAAAATTATTTTTAGACTCATGGTACTTTAAGTTAATTGTAACACCATTACACTGCTTTCCTTTATTATTAGAATATGTTTTGGTTGTGATATTTGAAAGCATCGCTAATGGGAAGTTATTGTCAGCTCTCTCTTGGCTGTGAGCCATTCACTGAATGGACTGTGAGATAAGATTGAAGAATTTCAATGATTTGGGGATAACCAATTAAAAATTATGTTTGACTGAACAGAGTTTTGTCTTTTCTAATCCTTGTTAGACTACTGATTTAAAGAGAAAAAAATTTTAAAAAGCCAACTCTGTAGACACCTCCAGAGTTTAGTTTTATAATAAAACTGAATAATTAGATGTTTCCATTCCTAAAGATAAAATAAATGTAATCTTATACTTTATTTTGCTCAATTAATTGTTCAGAAGATCAAAGTGGTAAAGATAACACGAAATTTAACATTTTAATAGTAATGCTGTACACTGTTTTACTGAACATTTTGGGAAGTAACTGCCTCAGACATAAACTCAAGAAAACAATTTTTGGTGCTAATATAATTGGTTTTTTAATGGCAGTCAGCAAATAAAGGGATACTTATTATTCAAAGATAAAAAAAATCTGTTTGTAGGTTCATTAGACTTAAAGAATCTGAAATCAGGGTCAAATGAGATGAAAAGCTCTAACTATGTGTTATCTATCTTCTATTATCTATCATCTCTATCTATCTATCTATCTATCTATCTATCTCATCTGTCTATAAAGTCTAGCTATCAGTCATCTAACTGTGTGCGTGTTTGGGAGTCAAGAAAGACACTGCTTGCTATATAATGTAGTTTGGACTCTCTCTATAGAGATTTTGAGATTTCTGTAGTGTTATTTGAATTTGTGGAAGAACACAGGTAGATGGAAAACATTAACTTAAAATAGGACCTACAATCAATCTCAGTTCATCTTAGTGACCTTGAGAATATAACCATTCTGTGCCTCGATTTCTTTAAAATTACAATAATATTTCCTACTCTATAGAACAGTTTTAAAGAAAGTAATTAAAACCAAAGAGGCCCTTTAACATATTGCTTAAGAGAATAGACTTCAGGTCCTAGGTGTCTTGAATCCAGTCATTTACCAATTATGTTACCTTGGACACAAATAACTTATCTGAAATTTTTATATCTCAAATGACAGCAAAATGTATTTTCCATAAAAGCTGAAGTGAAAACAAACTTTAAAGTATTTCAAAAGTGCCTAGCATAAAATCAAATGCTTGGTGCATATTGGCTTCTATTACTGTTGGTATTATGATTACATTTAAATATTCTTCTCTAAACCCCAGAGAAATCCTTATGATTTCTATTCATGATGGTTTCCAGGTTCACTCTGTATGTGCTTGTGCCTGTGTGTATGTGTGCATGCATGTTTGTGCATTCATATTTATACTGATTGTCCTAGTTTGTCTTTCCATTGCTGTGACAAAACACTCTGACACCAACTTGGAGAGGAAAGGGTTTATTCAGCTTACATCTCCCAGGTCACAGATCATCACTTAGGGAGCTCAAGGCAGGAACTCAGGGCAGGAACCTGGAGGCAGGAGCTGAAGCACAGGCCATGGAGGAGTGATGTTCACTGGCTTGCTCTCTACTGGCTTGCTCTCTGGTTCATGCCCAGCCTGTCTTCTTATACTGTCACTGCTCAACAATCAAGACAATACACCACAGATGTGGCCACAGGCCAATCCAATGGAGCAAATTCCCCAATTGAGGCTCCCTCAACCCAGGTGTGTCAAGTTGACACCAAAGCTATCCAGCACAATTGACCCCTTGTCAACTTGACACACAAAACACATCACTATTAAACCACCACCTTTCCAGTTCTTATCCCCAAAATATGATGTTAACATGAATCACAACCTAAGACAGTACAACCTCAAAAGCCTCACAGTCCTTAAAATGTCCAAACACTTAAAAGTTCACAGTCCGTTAAAAGTCTCTTAACTGTGGGCTGCTGTAAAATCCAAAACAAGTACTGTCTTATTTCAATGGGAAGAATCAGGCACTCTCAAACAAAACCTAAGTCCAGCAAGTAGCTCAAGGCTGGACACCTGGGATTCACTCACGATCTTCTGGGCTCCAAAGAGTCTCGGCAGCTCCCCCTCTCCGACACTGCCGTCCATGGCACACTCATCTCGCAGGCCCAGGCCGACTCCATTCTACACCTACCGCTGCTCTTGGTGGTCGTTCCAGGGTACCGGCATCTCCAAAAAGCTGGGGTCGCTACTGAAACTGAGGCAGCACCTTCACCAGTGGTCTCTTCTGACCTCTCCTGGTGCAAAGCCTCAGCTTCTCTCCATGACCCCTGCAATCCTGGGGTCTTCACAGCAACTGAGGTGCACTTCCACCAATGGTCTTTCCTGACCTCTCACAGTGCCAAACCTCGGCTGCTCTCTGTGACCCCCTCAAATTTCAACTCCGGAACCATATAGGAGACTCTTACACATTACCAAGTCCGGCTTCTGGCTCGAGATGGAGGCTCAGGCCCTTTCTGGGTCACAGCTTCTGTGTGCTGACCTTGAAGATATTCTCCCCAGAAGATTTCACCTCAGTGATGCTGGTCTCTTGTTACTTACAGCTGATTTTTCAGCCCCAGCTAACCAGCATCAATTGCCCCAGTACCACAAAAGTTTCACTTCAGGTTCTGGTCTCTTGTTACTTACAGCTGATTCTCCACAGCCCCAGCTGACCAGAACCCACAGATTACACAGTCCTGATGATCTCTGCTCTCCTTTGAAACTAGGAACTTCACAAGCCAGGCCTCCATCTTCTACAACTCCTTCAGCAAAACTGCTCCAAGCTCCACAGCAACAATCTTTAGGCATTCAATGATCTTCCCAGCCCAAAGTTCCAAACGCCTCCACAATCCTTCCCCAAAACACCAAGGTCAGGTCTTTCACAGCAATACCCCACTCGTCTGGTACCAATTTCTGTCCTAGTTTGTCTTCCATTGAGGCCTCCTTCCATTGCTGTGACAAAACACCCTTTCCTCCCCAAGTTGGTGTCGGTCAGAGTGTTTTGTCACAGCAATGGAAGACAAACTAGGACACTGATATAATTAGCCTTGTTATCAACTGGGTTTACAATCACCTAAGAGATTGAGGCACAACTCTGGGTATGTGTTGAAGGGCATCTCCAGTGAGCAGGAACTGAATAGGAAATCCCACTCAGAATGGGTGCTCTGTCTCCTGGTCCAGACAGAAGAAAAGAGGAAAAAGAAAGCCAGCTCCATTTCCTTCTCTCTGCCTCTGTCCCACCATGTTATGAATTCTGCTGCCCTCCCATGCCCTCCTCACCATCATGGGTTGGATCTTCTGAAACTGTGAGTCTTATAAACCCTTTTCTCCTTTAGTTGTTTCTGTCCAGTCTATGGTCACAGCAATGAAACAGTAACTAATGCAAGGATTATCCGTAGGGGGTAAAATAGTCATATCCATGAAGAGTGTCTCTAACTTACGACCATTTGACTCATGATATACTTTTGGGAGTGTGAACGTAGTACAGTCTTAGACACTTTCTGGAAATGCTGGCCAGCATTGAGCCCTGGTTCTCAATGAAGCACGTGATGGTGCCTCTGACACTTCTGAGTATTCTGTGTGGCTAAGCTCTGCTGTTCAGTAGATATGGTATATTGAATGTGTTTGCTACTCAATGATATTTTCAACTTGTGATGAGTTTATCAGGCTGCAATCCTACTGTAAGTCAGGGAACATCTGTATATGAAATACAGTTACAAACTAATTACTCTTCAAGCCAGGCCACCAAAAATAAATCTCTTTGAGAGCACAGCTGTACACAGTAAATTCACTATGCACAAAGACTTCTCACAGATCTTCTACAGTGTTTGAACAGTTATGTGGTGATGGCCTTTCCTTCTTTCTTTCCTTCCTTCCTTCCTTCCTTCCTTCCTTCCTTCCTTCCTTCCTCCCTTCCTCCCTCCCTCCCTCCCTCCCTCCCTTCCTTCCTTCCTTTCTTCCTTTTTTCCTTTCTTCCTTCGTCTCAGTAGCCTGTGGTGTCCTTTGAACTTGCCATACACTTGAGGATGAACCAGAATGTCTCCTCACCCTGCTTCTATCCACTGTGTTTGAGACTCTGGGCATGGGCCACTATACCAAGTTTATGAGGTTCTAAACCTGAACCTAGGCTTCAAGAATGCTAGACAAGCCTTCTAGTAACGTACCTAACACTCCTATCCCTGGTGGTGACTTTTCTTGTTGCTGACCTATTAGCAATTGTAAGTCTTAGCATTGCCTCAACTGGCCCATAAAGAGTGGTTCACAAGGAGTGTTTGAATTAAGTGATAAACCAGCACGAAGATCACATTCAGCATCTGGAATCCCTCCACACCCCATCTTTCTTCAGCCAAAGCAACACAAAAGCTATTTGGAGCAGGAGTTTTCTTCATTAAAAATGAAGAGTGGATTGTGGAAGAATCCAGAATGTTTCTAATGAAAGCTGTTTGATTTTTACTAGCATTAGAGTCTGTGTGCTTGCTAATTTTCAGTCGTTCTCTCTTCAGGAATGGCCCCCCAGATTCTATTTTTTACATTACAGCCTTTTGAATGGAGTCCTCTGTGACCCACTGTTATCACATTCCATTTTCTCCCATTCTTTCCAAATGCTGCAGCTTTGCCTTAAATTTGGATGGGGAGCTGGGGGGGGGGGTAGCAGGGGAATGAGGTCACCACCACCTTCAGAATCTTGTCAAAGATAATTTTTTAATTGACAGACATCACCTCATAAGTAATACCAGGCTTAGTCTCTGCTCAGAGAGCCGACATTTATGACAGAAGGTTTGGTCATAAAGAATATTCCTAAGTCTTCACAGGAAGCATCTGCTGCTGGGTACTCTGACATTTCTCTGACCTCTTCTGGATACTTCCGGAGAATTCCGTTATTTTAAGATACTGGTGTCATGATGTTCTGTTTAGGGTCGGGTAACAGGGCTTAGGGGGATAGAACAGGCTGAACAGGCTTGCTTTTGTGAGTCCATGCAGAACAACAGTTACAGGAGGAAATTTTGCCACAGGTTAGACAGAGGTATCTATTTGTATTGAAAACAAATATCTGCCCTCTTTAAAATGTATCTAATATATAATGACAAGATCTTTCTTTTTTAAAAAAAGAGAAAATAGAGTAGAAATTGAGAAATTTTGTGTGTTCCATTCCCACTTAGATTTATTTATTTGTTTATTTATGTGTTTGTTTGTTTTTGCCTGTTTTGTTCATTTTCATAGATGTGTCCAGAAAAGGCACATATCCCCACTATTTGTGGAGCCCACAGTTGTTAATTTGCCTTGACACTAAAATTTACTTCTAACCACAAAATCAACAGTTCAGGCTATTCCACAGATATTTTTAAACATGTGAAAAAAGAAAAGAATGTTCAAACCTCCAAGCCAGTGTACCCACCGAGTCAAACAAGGAGACTGAAATAAAATGTCCATTTTGCAGTTTGTTAATGACATGTTAAAGATCAATGGTATAGACTAATGATGTTTATGTTTTGAAACAGAACAATCCAACAAGCTTACGTTTGGTCAGTTGTAGGAGCACAGGCTCAGAGGAAGCTAACTGCATACTCTGTAAGGCCTAGGATTCAGTATTAGTGGTGACTATATAGATCAAAATGTCCATTGATAACAAGAATCATCCGATTTGTCTTGAAATTCCCAGAAATACATTCTTCATTTGGGGGGGGGGAGAATCAATGGCCTGCTAAGTAAGAATCAAAATTTAAAAAATGACACCTACAAGAAAATACTATAGGGCTGTCTAGTGTATCCATTTTCCCATGGCAATCATATTGATTTCAAGTTTCTCTTCTTTTACTTACAGTTTCCTTAGAAGCATTTGACAAATGTAGGGATTGCTTTTCAAAATGCATTCACACACACACACACACACACACACACACACAGGACTGGAAAACTGGCCTGTAGGAAAATTAATATATAAACATTAAAATACTTGTTAGGCATAGGTATCAAAATCCCATTATTAGTACACTCTTGGCATTGGTGGAAAGCAGAGGACAGATATGAAAGGGTAGATCTTTTGACATGGAGCCCTTGTGATTAAAAAAAATGTCTTTTTTCTGTGATGTGAGGGATACAACCCCAGTTTTCGCACATGCTAGACAATCTACTTTTTATTGAGTTACATCTCCAACCCCACCCCTTCCTAATGCAGGCATGTGGCAAGGTCACAGTTTAACAGAAATGCCACCATATCTAACCACATCTGGCAGACTGTACCCCAAGTCTCTTCTTGAAGGCCAAACATCCTCCTGAGATGTCAACATCATGTCTGAGCCATCAGTGAAGTAATTCTGAACACAGTATAATTTTGCTGTGTATTCTATTCCAAATCGAGCTGCTTAGTGCTTGTGGTTCTTGGGAGGGGCATGAAGGAACAAGAAGCCCTCCTGGGGACTCAGGATGATGAAAGATAAGAGGGATGGGAAAGAGAAACTGGATCATAGGTGGAGTCCGGGCAGGACCTAAAGTCAGCGGGTTAAGAGTGAAGCCTGTGGAGGAGGATTGGGGCCGCAGAGACACAGGTGAGTTCCCAGGAGCTCACAGGAAATAGAAGTTACCACACACAAGGTTGCTGTATGAGTGAGCTCCTTTGCAAGAGGAAACATTGTCGATTCAGAAATGAAGTAGGAGACCATCTTTATTTTCTGATATTCAGTCCTCTCGTCCTTATTTCCCTGTTTGCTATGAAATCTGCTGTATATTAGAACCAATAAAAAGTTCCTGGCCTCACCTCAAGGACTGACTGAATTAATCAAGGAAAGAGCCTAACTCGTCTGTGTTCCTAAAAGGATTCTTCAGGCTCCCAAAACAGCCTCCTGAAATTTTGAATCTCTGTAATCCAGTTTGCTTTAAATATTGCTTAGACAGAGTGCTTCCACGCCCACCTCCAAAAGCATGCTGCTGTACATTCGAACAACCGGCATGCCGCTCCTGTCTGCTTACCTACTGGATGCATCTGGCAGAGGGCTCTGGGTCTGCACCCAGGACCACAGGACCACTGAGGTGTAAGTCTTAGGATTCAGTCATTTACGGGGTGAAAGTCTTAAGAAAATAATTTAATCGCATCCAACTAAACAGCTACAGAACTTTAGAATTCAAAGCAAGCCTGTCCCACTTAAGGACCAAATGTTTTCCTAGCTTATAATACAGCTCCAAGTTCATAGACATAATACACCGTCAGTAATGAATATGGTAATTAATGGCTTCCCAGATGCTAGCTGAGCTTGTTTTTAAAGTCTCATCGTCAAATAAGTTGGGAGAATGTTACAAGAAGATTAGTTACGAAAAAAAATGGTGTGTCATTTGTTATCAGCCCAGAATGTTCAGAATTGTCATTTATAAGAAATAAGCTCATTATTAATAGATTAGTTTGCATGTCTTTATGTGACTATTTTCTTAAATTAAAAATTAGCCTTTTTTCTTGATTGCAAAGGCAATGCATATCATCTAATACAAATTGGCAAATAAAAAATAAACAAACAGTACAAAATTAAACACACCCACACCCCCCACCGCCTACGTAGAACTGGTGAGTTCTTTGGTAAGCATCCTTCTAGACTTTCTGGGTTTTTATACAAGGTGTTTTAAGTTGTAGCATTTCTTTTTTCCACTTTATACCTGCTGAACAACATTCTATCCCTATATATTTGCCTTCTTATGTTTGCTTATTAAGGTAAATAGTTTTGTTTGATTTAAACCAAAGTTGTTTATTCAGAAGTCAGAAACTGACAGATAAGGAAACATCTGAAGAGACCAGGTGTGACTGTGAGGTCCAGTAATTCAACACAAAGTACAAACACAAAAACAATTAAACCAGTATGACACTTGTGAGTGTTTCCTAAGGCCCACTGTCTACCACTGACTTCAAAGACTCCTCGGCACAGAGGAGGTCGGAGGATAGGGTGCAAAATGGGAATCAGCCCAGGATAAGAGATTAAAGCAAGGTTCATCAAAGACCGAGCTTTAAAGTGCTAGCCTGTGACTGGCTTTGGCCCATAGCCCCAAAATATTCATCAGAACAGAACTCCCTTTGAAGTGATTGAAAGCATCAATGCTCAGAGCCATCTCTAGTCAATGGGAATTTACCAAATGGCACCCGAAGGAGCTAACAAAGTCGCCTCCTTCCAACTCAGGCAACAAAGCTGGCCTGTGAGGGAAGAGGTGTGGGAAGTTCCCTGGCAGCCACGAGACATGTGCAGTGCGATATCATGACTTAGAACTCATGGGCACAGAACCCAGCCAGCACCCATTCTCCGGATGTGCTTAACAGGAGGTGTGCTATTTCCAGATAGGCAATACAAGTGATCACTACTCATTCTACTTGTTCGTTACTTGTTCACTGATCTCCTCAGTTAATTCATGGAGTTCTCTGGTATTTAGCATAAGCCATCCTCCCACTTCCCCAGTTCCCCAGAGAGGGAGAGTGGAAGTTGTGCCAGGTGACAGTAGCCTTTATAACATCCATTTCTTTTTCTTTGTCCTTTTGAGATGGGGTCTCCCTATAGCCTGAGTTGGGCCTCAATCTCACAGAGATCTGTCTGCTTCTGTTTCCCAAGTGCTAGGATTAAAGGTGTGTGACACCATATCCAGCTACCATTTTCAATTTTTTAAAAAGAAAGCCTGTGTAAAATTGTGCAGAGTACAATCCCAGAAGGTCTCAGCCTCTTGCAAGGTTTTCATTTTGTGTGGTGATCTTATTAGGCTGCTCATTTTCACCCTCTCTTGTCATCATACCTTTATTTCCCTTAGAGCTCAAGGGAATTCTTTTCTCCTCTTCCATGTTTAAGATTTCTAGTCTTTTCCTGACGTGTCCAGGCTACAGTTTTCTCTGGCACATCGTTTGTGAGTACAGTGTTGGACTCTGTGGTAGAGAGGATATTTCTCTTCTCTTCATGGAGCTGCAGTCTAGGTGAAGAAAAAATAAATTAGCATCCAATGATTTGATATAAGCTGACCTGGGCATTGTGAGAACAGTTTTTATGAAGAGGGAGGATTTCAGCTGGATTTTGGAAAATGCCTGGAATTTCAAAAGGTGAAAGAAAATAGCAAAATATATAGTAGTTGTAGGGATGATGGCTAGGACAACCTGGTCAAACTTATAGAAGCAAAACACCGAGTTGCTTCACAGCAGAAACTAATGGTGCTCATTTAATTGGTGCAGAGGACTCATGGGAGGAAATAGGAGAAGCTTCATTAGCCACATCCAGTTTAGAATATGCTGTGGAATCTGGATTTTTTTTTTAAATGAATGTAAAGAACTGTATTGAGTGGAAAACAGCACACTGAAATGTTTTGAGAATATTAATCTGCTGGCATTGCCAGGGGCCACAGCTTGGGAGATAGGACACAACTTGAGATGAAATGCAGACTGGGAATGGCACAGATGGAGTGGAATTTGGATGGGATGAAACCAGATCTGATCTGATCGGTGGGGGGAGGCCGAGATGTGGGAGGAGGGGCAAGAAGACCCAGGTGATTCAGCTCCAAACAGACATAATTCCACCCCTGTTACTAGGTGCTAGGTGATGGGTATACAAGGATTGACGTCAGCAGGATGGTGAGGCGAGCGGAGCAGGGTATCCACAGAGAGAAACCCAAAGGATCCATTCAAGCACTAAAAATTGAATGAGGCGAAGAGTTCCAAGGAGTTCAGAGAGAGAAATTACCCTCTTAGCTTGGAGTCACGAAGCTTCAGGGAGGAGGCAGGACCCCTGAATGATACTTAGAATCTGGAAAATATCAGAGAGAAAGTTAAAGACGCTGGGTGAGGAAGACAGGAGTGAAGGCTCGGGGCTAGGAAAACACAACAGTGTTCTGGCCCAGTGAGTAGGCTTGACTTCTGGGAATCAAAGTAAATACAAATGGAGACAGGAAAATGGGAAGCGTGAGCTCTGTGGCCTGTCTTGTAAAGGCTTCAAGAACAAGTTAAAGTTTGTCATTGAACCTTGAAAATCACAAGCCATGGTCATTTTTTTAACAAGGTTGTAGCCAGGGCAAAAGGGCTTTTTGGGACGATTAATCTGAAAACTGGATAGAATATATAAACAAGAGGGGGGAAAGTGTAACAACTTAATCAATAGAAAATGATGATAGAAATGGGTTGTCACTGATCATAGACCAAGAGATACAGAAAACAGGCTAAGGAGTCCTCAGTAAACCAAAGGGAAGGAAGAAATAACAGTTTTATCCATGATTTCTGCACACCAGAGCATGAAAATTGAGAGATAGCTGATTTGGAAGTAACCCCAAAGGGGTTTAAGAACTGGGCTTGATCAGACAAACACATCCAAAAAGTGGTTACAATTGCAGGCTTGAATCACAGCCGCAAAATAGATTTACCATAGCAATTTGCAAAGATCCATATAACTCCACAATTGTTTGATGTTGATTAATTAATTGGTTCGGAAAGTGAAGTACTTTCGCAAGCTCACTTAAGAGCATATACTCCTGATGTAGATGAATTCTCAATTGTGCCTTTGTTTTCATTGCAAAGAAGTAAAACTTATTATGAGAAAGAAAGCAGTAGGGTTTGTGCTATTCGGGCATAGACCTTAAGGGCTTCAGGTTATATTCTATTCTTCAAATTGGAATAATTGGTATTCTACTATACAGCGCCCTGCAGAATCAGTGTCAGACATACTGTAAATACCAGTTGGTTCATTTGCACTTTCATCAGTTTCCAAAGATAAAAGAGGGGACTGCAGAAAAACTAGAAAGCTTGCAGACAAGTTTATAATAACAAACTCTACATAAATGTAAATTCGTTGTGAATTTGAATTGCAAAAAACATTGTAAGCAGGACCTGAAAGATGGTTCACTGGGTAAAACTGCCTGCTGCCAAGCCTGACAAACTGAATTTGGTTCCAGCACCCATGTGACAGAAGTACAGAATGGACCTCTCACAAGTCATAAGTCGTCCTCTCACATCTATGACCATGTTATGGCACACATATGTGGACACACACACACACACACATGCACACACAAATGTAATAAAATGCTTAAAACTTATAAGCAAAATTCAAGAGTAATAACTGATTTTAGATCCTTACTGGAATGACAAAAATCCTGTTCTGCAGCCTTTGGAGTTTCAAAGATAATTTGAAAAGCAAAGACATCAACTAAAAGTGACCAGAGTAAGGAATGACCTTGTGTTAACTGTGGGCCAAGGTGGCCTCAGGGAAGTAGACCTGTAATCCTTTTCTCTTATATAGCAACAATAAGAAATTCAGTTATTCGGGGTGGGATGCTTAGAGACC
The DNA here is from genome assembly GCA_009823505.1 of Rhizomys pruinosus. NCBI lineage: Eukaryota > Metazoa > Chordata > Mammalia > Rodentia > Spalacidae > Rhizomys > Rhizomys pruinosus. Next base: position 4,190,028 of record VZQC01010238.1, on the reverse strand, counting down.
CAGGTGAAGAGGTTCAAAGACTTGGATAGGAGGACTCAAACCACTCAGGAATAAAATGAGCCAACTATACTAAAGAAAAAGAAGACTGTAGACAGATGTTATTAATCATGTCACCAGAATGGACAGTTCTATAACTAAGAAAAAAGAGCATCAGTCCAGATGACAGCACCACAAAGAAGGAGGAGCTTCTTTGGCCCTGTCCGACCTATGGAAGAAATACATCTTTCATTTCATCTGGTCCCATCTCTGGTCTTTCAGCTGCTCGACTGATCCAGAATATGGACGCCACTGTTGAGCCTTGCAATGACTTCTTCAAATATGCCTGCGGAGGCTGGTTGAAGCGAAACGTCATTCCTGAGACCAGTTCCCGATACAGTAATTTTGACATTTTAAGAGATGAGCTGGAAGTCATTTTGAAAGGTGTGTAGAGACTGGGTCTGTGAACTAAAAATTTCTCCCTCTGTATATCCATTTTTAAAAAAATGTAGCTGCTAGCCACCACAGGGAATGTGGTAAAAGATTAGAGCTGATAATTCCTCCAGGATTTGTGGTCCTTTACTGAGTCGCTTGGAGGGTGGCAGACACCCAAATGGAGGTGTTATCGTCCCTGCTTTCCTTTGTAGATAACAAGTAGTAAAGCCCTTCATTCCCAGTGATGATATCTTCCTGCCATTTTATAGAAAGAAAATATTCAATGATTGCTGTTGAAAAGCATTTCTACATCTCTCTACCTCAGCCTGTGCTGAAGTTGCTATCAGAATGTTTGAACTCTGTCTCTACCCTCTCTACTTTCTCTTCTAGAAGTTACTTGGTAGGAAAAAAAAGAAAAGGTTTTGCTATCTTTTAACATCTGAATAAAAACAATTCATTTGGAACATATCCATCACAGTCACACAAAGACAATTATTTTCTAGTCATCAAGAGTATTATCCATATTATGCCTCAAATTCCTTTTTATTTTTTGTTTTAATTTCAACTTTAAGAAAAATAACTGTCATCTGTTGCAGAACACATCAGTGTACACACACACACACACACACACACATATACACACACAGTAATAAAAAAAAATAAGGGGCTGGAGAGATGGCCTAGCAGTTAAGAGCACTGACTGCTCTTGCAGAGGACCTGGGTTCAATCCCCAGCACCCACGTGGTGGCTGAGAACCGTCTGTAACTCCAATTCCAGGAGAACTCTGGCTCCAGGGCAATCCAACGCCCTCTTCTGACCTCTGTGGCATTGCACAACACGGGTGCACAAACCTACATGCAGACAATACATTCATACAAATAAATAAATAAATAAATAAATAAATAAAATTAAAAAAATAAAATAAAATAGACATCCATCTAACTCAGCTAAAGGAACAAACTCCAGTTCTGTACTGGGAATGACTGCTCGGTGAGAAGCTTGGTTTTCTCCCAGGATTTTAGAACAGGGAGGGAGGAAGGCCACTTCTTTTTAATTGAGCCCATGTTGAAAATGTAACAGCCGAAAATCAGCAATCATGTTGATGCATTTTACTGCATGTCCTATTTCAGATGTCCTTCAAGAACCTAAGACTGAAGACATAGTAGCAGTGCAGAAAGCAAAAACCTTGTACAGGTCTTGTATAAATGAGTGTAAGTGTTCTCTACTTGAAGCTAATGTATATTGGTGCCAAAACATCCATTAAATTTGCATAATCTCACTTTGAATTTATTTTCGTTGTTTCCCAAAGCTGCTATTGATAGTAGAGGAGGCCAACCGCTACTCAAACTGTTACCAGATATATATGGGTGGCCAGTGGCTACGGAAACCTGGGAACAAACATATGGTAAAGCAGTTCCTCTCTTTTTTTTTTTAAGCAAATAATTTCCACATGAAATCTATTATAGTCTTGCTAATGAACCAAAGCTTCTAAAAAAATATGGCTCACCTTTTATTCTTGTAGGTACTTCTTGGACAGCTGAGAAATCTATTGCACAATTGAATTCTAAATATGGGAAAAAAGTCCTCATTAATTTTTTTGTTGGCACCGATGATAAGAATTCTACCCACCATATAATTCATGTAAGTTTGCGTGTGAGGCAGCCAAAGCTATCTGTAAATTATAATGAAATTTCCATGTGCATTGTTGTCATTGATACTTCTAATGTCAGTTTTCACTTTCATTGCATGGACTAGGGGGTGATAAATCCATGTGCAGCCTCTCAGCCCTAGGGATCCACATTTGAAAGGATTTTCTCAGTCCTGTGCTTTAGACATTCACTTCACACTTCTGTTGTCTCTGTTTTAGATAGTTCCCCAGGGTCCTTTTATTGAGAAAAATATCTCCTGATTTCTCTATATATTTCATACTTTGGTTTACATAAAGTTATGCAGTTCTGGAAACCAGAACTTGCTCAGTGCTTTAAAATAAAAAAACCTAAAAAGGGGTTTTTGAACTTTTTAAATCTCAATTAAGATAAATTAAGTGTCATTCTTCCAAGTGGTTTTGTTAGATTGTTTGAAATATAAATATTTATTTGGAAGATGCCTATAACACAATTATTGAATGTGTATGGAATTAACAAAGAACTGCATAGTCATGAGAGTTTTATTTGTTAAAATTACAGGCCACAGAATCATATCTGTGTCATATTGTTTTTCATGTTCTATGAAAATCATGGACACTGGAGTTAATTTTCTCATGGAAATGACTCCTTTCCTGTCAAATGCCAGCATCCTGCATACTCACCTTGAGGGTCTTGAGATTAAGGATTAGTGTTGCTCTTTCTCTGTTTCTTGTATGTGGTCTGGGCTCCTCTGCATCTATTCTACCATGCACTGCATAGGAAGCAATCTCACAAAGCTGCGAGTGTGCCATTTGCTCTTACTCTCTGTACCTAAAGAGGAGTATGCCCACAAGAGCAGCAGCAAGTCTTCTCACACGCACAGCTACTGTCCGCACCTGCTGAACACCTTTTGCAGACATAGATCTGGGAAGTATTGAGGGGTACACTTTTCCATCCCTCTGTGGAATGGTAGAGAGTCTCAACTTTTCTGGGAAGATTTACATTAACTAATAGGTTCTAGAGTGACTGTAGAGGTTTCCCACACCTCTGCCAGTGCCCACCCAAATAAACTTGAAGGATATGACCTTCTTCCACCAATAAGACTGGGTCCTAATTTGGGGGGGTAGATATACAAGGCCCCCAAGGAACATATTAGAATGTCAGGAAGCTGGAAGTCCTGTCAATGTGTAATTTCAAAGCTCCCTAGGCCAGGACCCTAAAATGCTTTTGTTTGCATAAATCTGCTCTGAATTCAAAGTCCTTCTCACCTTAATTTTGGGGATTCAAGTTTTGTTTAGTCTCCCTCAAATAACCACAACACAATCCCGCAGATTATTTAACTGTCCATGTGTTTATTACTTACAGGTAGTGTTGGAAACCATTTCCTAATTGTTACTCAGTTTCTAATTGTTGTGCTTGCACACAGCAGGAGGAGCAGGTTTATCCACATTTATAGATGAGCATGCTTGTATTTTGTCCAACTATTTTATGCTTGCTGAATGATCTTTATTGTGTGTTTTTTTTATAGTTTGACCAGCCTCGACTTGGCCTCCCTTCCAGAGACTACTATGAATGCACTGGAATATATAAAGAGGTAAATAAAATCAAAAGAGGAGAGGACCAAATGCAAACTTCAGAACCATCTGTGCAAACCTATAAATAATGAAAAGACTGGAGCCAAATTTAAACAACCTCCTTACATTGTCTACTTGGGACAGACAAAAATCATATAAAATGCTGAAGTACCTTTGATAGAATTATCAGTCTCAATAGACCAATGAAGATAAAATAAACAAGGAAGCCTGGAATCTCTTATTTGTATGTCAGTTTTTAGTCTTTAGGTCACATGATTCATTTGAAAAAGTCAGTTTTGAATGTTTCCATTCACGTGTAAATTGGATCATTTTATATATAAAAAGTAGATTAATCACTGTATAGAGCACTGTCAGTAGGGAGTGAGGATTGACTGGTCAGTGAAAGGTACCCTTCCAGAACTTTCTGATTTGACTTTCAGAGGCCCGGGCAGGCAGGTGCATCCACCTGCTTCCTCTAGCTACCTAATCCTATGTTGGTATCACATCTTATGCAGCTACTGGTTAACCCAAGTTGCTTGCTTCCAGCCTCCCAGGCTTACCTGCCTTAGGCTGCTGCAGATGCATTATTGGTTACTGATGGAAAGACCAGCAGTCGACAAAACCAATAGTGCTGGGTATTGTTAGATATTGGAGGGGAGGTGTCTCTTCTATGTCTGCTTTTTCTCACAATTACTTTGTAACTCAGAAATAAATTGATGATCCTAATGGATCACAATTGTGGTGGTAGGATGGAAGCCACTTATTGGCTAAAATTATTAACTAAACATGACTCTGCCTTCCATAAATGCTGTTAAAATAATATGGAATAAGCTCTCTTTCTGAGTGCATACAAATGGTGAAATTGAGAAAAACACATACAACACAATATCAAAGGCCACAATTAATAGCACAGATAATTAGATAGGGGTGGGGTATCTGAGTGCTCTACTTACTGTGGGTTGAAGCCATTGGCGTAAAGAACGGTCCAGCTGTTTCCTGTTTCAAAGTTAAAAGTGAGTGAGGAATGTGAGCTCAGAGCATCATCATCAGCTGGGTTGCTTTTTATATGTACAACTCTGTCCTTATTATAAGCTATCAGTTTTTTCCAGTCCCCAGATAGGTTTTTACTTCATAGTTTAACATGTCTGATATCAAAGCGTACTTGATAGTCAAGGTGGAAAAATTACTTTTTTGTTTGTTTGTTTCTTAGAAAAGTTTTTGTTACACTGATGGTGTATTTACACATCTGATATTCAGGGCTAGCTCTGATTCTAGAACAGGTTGCAAACTGGTAGCTTGAGGCTTGAATCTGACCGAGAGGCAGTTTGGTCTAACCTGCAGGTTTTACTTTATTTGAAATTTTAAATTACCTGTCAATATGCCACAGAATTGGGAAATTTCATTTAATCATACACATTCTTGCTAGGTTAGTAGAATTGGAAACCCTAAGTCTACATTTTCTTTTTTCTTTTTTTTTTTTTGGTCTTTTTGAGACAGGGTCTCCGTGTAGTCCCAGCTGTCCTGGAACTCACTCTGTAGACCAGGCTGGCCTTGAACTCAAAAGTCAGTGCTAGACCAGAGCTCCTCTCATTTCTCCCTATAGACAAAGTGTTGTTCTCCAGGTCTGAGTAGCCATCATCTATCTAGAGGATTTGTTGATTTACAATGGCTGTCTAGTCCCTGTAGGCACTTAAGCTTGTATTTGGTTGGGATGTGGCTAGGCTGCAATAATAATAAAGATACTCAGAATTATAGTCCCTCAAGTAAGAGACCATGATTCTATTTCCTTTTTTGGTCCCAAAGCAGGCAGTCCAGGAAAGGTAGGAAGCATGGGATTCTCTGGGATCCCAGCTGTCTTTGATTTTATTGCTTTAATGCCAGCTTCCTCCAGAGTTTACACTAGTCACTAGTTTACATGGCTCATTGTAGGAGAGTCACATTCAAGGCCACGGGAAAAAGAAAGAAGTGCTAAATAGTTTTCTCACATTTTATTAAAAGATTTTATTCATTTTATTTGCATGAGTGTTTTGCCTGGATGATTGTTAGCCGCCATGTGGGTCCTGGGATCCAGAGCTGGACCTTTGGAAAAATAATCAGTGCTCTTAACTGCTGAATCATCTCCTCAACCCTCCTCTCATTTCTTAGTTAATTAATAAGTTGGGATCTTTTGTTTGTTTGTTTTATGTTTTGGTTTTTTGGTTTTTTTGGGTTTTTTTTTTTTTTTTTTTTTTTTTGAGAGTTTTACTCTGTGGCCCAAGCTAAGCAGAAACTCATTATGGAGACAGTATGGTTTTAAACCCGTGACAATTCTCCCATTTCTACTTCGTAAGTACTAGAATTACAGGCGTAATCCAGCCAGTTTATTTTTATATAAGTGATCCAGAAATTCTGTGCACTGCATGGTTTTGAACATTGTCATGTTGATCCCCTAATTATAAAGGAAATTAGAGAATATCAGCTTGGACTGATTGGCCATGTGTGCTTTGTTGAAGCTTGGTAGAATTTACACCTATTTTGAATGCTATTTCAAATAGGATTGTCTTGTTAATTTCTTGTTCAGATAGTTCAGCTTTTTTGTATACATAAGTGCTACTGATTTTTGTGTGTTGATTTTTGTAGCTGGTATCTAACATTATTTTGGTGATGTGTTTAGCATTTTCTATATGTCTTTGGCAAACCAACCATATCACTTCTTTTCCTTTATGAATGTTTGTTAGTCTTTTTGCTTGGCTGGTTGTTCTAGCTAAGACTTCTGACACTGTGTTGTACAGAAATGGCAAAAACGGGCATTCGTGTCTTATTTCTGATCTTAGAGGGAAAACTTTCAGCTTCTTACCAGTAAGTATTACATTAACTGTGGTCTTGTCATTTATGGCCTGCTTTATGTTGAGATATGTTCCTTTTGAACTTACTATGTTTAAGGGTTTTTTTGTTTGTTTTGTTTTGTTTTGGGGTGTTTTTGAGACAGTTTCTCCCTGTAGCCCCAACTGGCTTGGAACTTGCTGTGTAGACCAGGCTAGCCTTGAATTCACAGAAATATGACTGCCTCTGTCTCCAAGTGCTGGGATTAAAAATGTATGCCACCATGCCCAGCTATGTGTAAGGTTTTTTTTTTTTTTTGTTTATTTATTTGTTTTTGTTTCTGTTTTTGAGACATGGTCTCCCTGTAGCCCCACCTGGCCTGGAACTCACTCTGTAGACCAGGCTGGCCTTGAACTCACAAAGATCCACCTGCCTCTGCCTCCTGAGTGCTAGGATTAAAGGTGTGAGCCACCACTCCAGGCTTAAAGGCGGCTCTTAGCCACCATGTGGGTGATGGGAATCAAACCCGGGTCCTCTACAAGAGTAGTCGGCGCTCTTAACTACTGAGCCCTTAAGTATTTTTTTAAAAGCATGAGTATATATTGAAATTTTCCATCTTTTGAAGTGGTCATGTGCTTCTGCAGTTCATTTTATAGTGTGTAGCATCTATTGATCAATTATAGTAAATGATGCTTGTACCTATTCCTGACACAAATCCTTCTTACTCATGGTTAAAGTTCTGCTAAACATTTTACTAGTATTTTAGTGAGGATGTGCTGTGTATTTTTCATCAGGGATAGTTGCTCATGTTTTTGATTTTGTTTTGTTTTCTCTTACTGTCTTTGTCTGGCTTTAGAGTCAGTGTTGCCCTCTGTCTTCGATTGCTTTCTATTGCTGTGATAAAACACCTGATTAAAGCTAACTTGGGAAGGAAAGGGTTTATTTGGCTTACATGTTCTGATCACAATTCATCCTTGAGGGAAGCCAGGGCAGGAATGTGGAAGGAGGAACTTAAGCAGAGACCACAGAGGAAGGCCATCTTCTGTCTGCCTCTGGCCTGTGCTGAGCCTTCATTCTTATACAACCGAGGGCCACCTTCCCAGGCGTAGCAGAACCAACAGTGGGTTGCCCCCCCCCACATCAACTCTACAATCAAATAAATGCTTAACTGAGGAATAAAGCAAAATTGAGACCACTGGGTTAGAAGCTGGGTCTGAGGAGGCAGGAATTGAAGATAAGAAGCCACAGGATATAAAGCTATATAAGGCATGGCTAGAGAGGAAAAGACAAAGGCTATAAATTAATTCAAAGCTCGTCTGAAATTGGTGGATTCAGGATATGTTTTAGGAATGAGGATAAAGGCTTGAAACACGGCCATAGTGGATCAAACCAGAAAGAGATGACCCAAGCCTTAAGGGTCTCAATCAGAGAAAAGGCAGACCAAAGAACTCTCTAGATTCCACCTACCCAGGATAGAGTACTATCTGAGATTGCTGAGCCCACACAAACAAACTGTGATTAAACCTGGAAAGAATTTATTCGCCCGCTGGTTCAAAATATATGTTAAGAGCAACTGCTCAGGACTTGAACTGAGCATTAGATGTTCTGAGCAAATGGGAAATGAGTAAAACCTGCTTAATATGCTTATATTTTAACTTCATTTTTGTTCTGTAAATACTCGTTGAGTTTCCATAAGTGTGACAACTTTTCTAGGCTGTGGGAATTCAAAAGTAATAATGTCTTTGCTCTCATGCAACTCAAGTTCTACTGGGATGAGCTAGACAATAGTGAAGAGAGAACTAATTTGACTTTTGAAAAGATCTCTCTGTAGTTAGTAGACTATATTGTAATATGAAAGGGCTGAGAGAAGCCAGGCTTGGTGGTGCATACCTTTAATCCCAGCACTAGGGAGGCAGAGGCAGGTTGATCTCTGTGAGTTCAAGGGTAGCCTGGTCTACATAGTGAGTTCCAGGACAGCTGGGACTACAGAGAGACCCTGTCTCAAAAAAAAACATAAATAAATAAATAAATAAATAAATAAATAAAAAGAGGAGGCCATATGGTCCTTTAGTTGAAAGATTATGATAGACTATCTAAGACCGGGGACCTAACCTAACTGGCTCAGTCATTATAGGTAAAATATGTACTTTAAACCTCTCAAGTATTTATACATGCTTGAGCTAATTTCCCTGGAAAAAGGCATTGACTAAGTAAGACATACAGTACAAGGGAAACTGCTACCCCATTTTCTCCTTTCTGAATACTATATCTATTTAGCAGAATAATAGTATTGGGCTATCCCCTGTGACCTATGGCCTGTCTAGACAGATGTTCTTAGCTCTGATATCAATGTCAGATTTGGGGTCTATCTTTTATGAAGCAGACATTAAATCCAATCAGAAAGTGGTTCATTACTCTTATAATATTCAGGCCACTGTTGCACCAGAGGGCATCTCTTGCCAGGCCAGTTGCTATTGAAGCATGCAGGATTCACAGCTGGTTAAGGCTGATGATTACTTTTCTCTCTTGGTAGCATGCATCTAATTGCCCAGAACTGTGGAATCTCCACATACTCTCCAGCATTGGTCCTTTTTTCATTTTTGGATTTTTGCCATTCTAACTGGGATAAGATGAAATCTCAGAGTGCTTTTGATTTGCATTTCCCTGATGACTAAAGATATTAAACAATTTTTAAAGTATTTCTCAGAAATACTTATTTCCATTTTATTTGTTTTTTATTTTATTTTATTTTTTTGTCTTTAGTCCCAGCTGGCCTGGAGCTCACTTTGTAGACCAGGCGGGCCTTGAACTCACAGAGATCCACCTGCCTCTGCCTCCCAAGTGCTAGGATTAAAGGCATGCACCACCATGCCCGGCTGCCCATTTTATCTTTTGAGAACTCCCTGTTCATCTTCTTTCCCCATTTTTAATTGGATTTAATTAGAATTTTTTTAACATCAGAAGTATAGTTGGTAAGACTTTCCCATTCTGTAGGTTGCCTCTACACTTGAAGAATGGTATATGTTGCTGTACAGAAGCATTTTAGTTTTAAGTGGTCCTATCTATCAATTGTTGGGTTTAATGACTGTGCTATAAGAATCCTGTTCACAAAGTCCTTTCCTGTGCCTGTAAGTTCCCACACATTCCTTACTTTCTCCTCTATCAGATTCAGGGTATCAGGTCTTATGTTGAGCTTCTTGATCCATTTGCTATTGAGTTTTGTGCGTTGTGAGAGATAGAGATCTAGTTTCATTCTTCTACATAGGACTATCCAGGTTGATCAGTACCACTTGCTGAACATGCTATCTTTTCTCCAGAGTGTGTTTTCGAGCCCTTTATCAAAAAGCGGGTGGTTATAAATTCATAGACTTAAATCTGGGTTTTCAGTTCTATTCCACTGATCACAGTGTCTGCCTTATGCTAATACTATGCTGGTTTTATTACTATAGCTCTGTACTACTATTTGTCAACAGACATGATCATGCTCTAACAGTTCTTATATTGTTCAGGATTATATTGGCTATTTTGAGGTTTTGTGTTTCCATATGAAATTTGAGATTATTTTTATCAGTTTCTGTGGAGAATTATATTGGAATCTTAATGAGTATTGCATTGAATTTCTAGATTACTTTTGGTAGGATAGCCTTTTCACAATATTAATCCTACTTATCCATGAGCTTGGAAGGTCTTTTTTATCTTCTGGTATCTTCTTCAATTTATTTTATTTTATTTTATTTATTTTTGTATGTGTATGAATGTACTGTCTGCATGTAGATTTGTGCACCCGTGTCGTGCAATGCTGCAGAGGTCAGAAGAGGGCGTCAGCTTCCCCTAGAACTGGAGTCAAAGACGGTTTTCAGCCGCCATGTGGGTGCTGGGGATCAAACCCAGGTCCTCTGCAAGAACAGTCGGTGCTCTTAACCACTAGGCCATCTCTGCAGCCCCTCAATTTCTTTTGTCAATGTTTATCATACAAGTCCTGTACTTCCTTGGTTAGATTTATTCTGAGATAGTTAATGGTTTGGGGGGCCAAGATGACCAAAGTCTTTTCCTTGATTTCTTTCTTGGAATATTTCTTGGTGGTCTTTTTTGTTGTTGTTGTTGTTGCTGTTTACTTCTTATGTGTATGAGTGTACTGCCTGCATTGCCTGCATGTAGGTTGGTGCACCTGTGTTAAGCAGTGCTGCAGCGGTCAGAAGAGGGCATCAGATTCCCGTGGAACTGGAGTTAAAGACGTTTCTTAGCTGCCATGTGGGTGCTGGGAATCTAACCCGGGTCCTCTGCAAGAGCAGTCAGTGCTCATAACTGGTGAGCCATCTCTCCAGCCTCGTTGGTGGAGTTTTTTAATGAGGGGGCTACACAGATGTTTTTGTGGATTCTTTACCAAGAGGATCCTTTATTTACTCTTTTCAAAGAAGCTTACAACTGTTAAAAATAATAGTTGAGGGGCTGGAGAGATAGACTAGCGGTTAAGAGCACCGACTACTCTTGCAGAGGACCCGGGTTCGATCCCCAGCACCCACATGGTGGCTAAGAACCGCCTGTAACTCCAATTCCAGGAGAACTCCAGTTCCAGTGGAATCCGAGACCCTCTTCTGACCTCCGCAGCATTGCACGACACGGGTGCACAGACCTTCATGCAGACAGTACACTCATACACATACAAAAAAAAAAAAAATAGTTGATTCTTTCTCTGTCCTGATAACTAAAAGTTCTCTAAGTTACAAGAAAGAGAAATCGAATTTCAACTTGAAAAATAATCCAGTTTCCCCAAATCTGTATACTTGTCATCAGTTTGCATTCTGAGAAATAAGAAAAAAAAAAACTAAAGCCTTATTGGAGAATCATGTCTTGTAAAAGAGATTTAACTGAAGCAGTGAACTTGGATGCTGACAACTACTCCATAGATTTGAAAACCAGGAAAGACAAGATACTAAGACACTGTTTTTTTTGTTTTGGTTTTGGTTTTGGTTTTGGTTTTGGTCTCTTCGAGACAGAGTCTCCCTGTAGTCCCAGCTGTCCTGGAACTCACTCTGTAGACCAGGCTGGCCTTGACCTCACAATGATCCACCTGCCTCTGCCTCCCCAGTGCTAGGATTAAAGGCATGCACCACCACGCCCGGCTTAAGATACTGTTTTAATCAGGAGTGGCTACTAGGCTTGGATTCATCAAGTGGACATTGTGTGTTCTATGATAGTGAATATACAAGCATTCCAGAAGCTAATGATATGTGTCTCCAGTTTCCAGAGAAGCATTACCAGCTCAGCAACACAGGAATATTGTTCGAAGTCCTTGTGCTACCATACACCAAAGTTCAATATTCTTCAGATATATTTGTAAAGACAAAGACATTGAAGAAGAACCAGATTGCTGAATCAACAAAGTACTCAGGAGTCTAGCTATTGTTTTCTCATTTCATTAACAAAAAAAATCATCTCATACAGCAAGGAATAACCTCTGTAGATTTCTATTAGAAAATTTAAATTACCACCTCCTTCATAGTCAATAATCCCTGCTTAAGGTGGATGGATTTATAGGCTTTGAAATGTAGTTAATTCAAAACTAGGAGTTCTCAGGAGGTGTGAACCCAGACACATTTGTTTATCTCAAAGTAAAATAAGAATTCTGATTAGTTTTTACAGCTAGGAAAATAGTGGAGTTGGCAATAACCTATATGAAATCATCTTTGCATTTCTACTTCCTTAGTGACTGGGTTTTTAAATGCAAATTTGCATCTAAAAAATAATCTCTTCCATTGGGAAGCATGGATAGAGGCACTAACTAGCTGACCCTACTGCTCAAGTCTGTGCTTGAAAAGAGAGCCTCAGTCTCAAACTGTGTGCTTGTCATGTAGTGAGGGTCACAGGGTAGCAGTATGTAAGCCTTTCAGATTCATAATAATTGCACATTTTGCATGGGCTTTTGCTTGAAAACATATTTTCATTTTGCTATTTTTCTTATGTCTGATAATAAGACACAACATATAAAAGTGGCTTTGGATTTACAATAAATATAAGGGTGTCCTTTTCTCTTGTAATCTATTGTTAGGGATATAAAACTCTTCTGAATATGAAAGTAGTTCACCATTTTCAGCACACATTTCAGCCTTCATTTGTCTTTATACTGATACTAAATCTTGGAAGAATCAAAAACTCCAAATATCCCTAGATTGTGTGCCATATTTTCTCTGATGGAGAGTTGCATCTTGAGATGAGATCATGTTTTATTCTAGTTGCTCATGGACACAGAGTGTTGAGATCTAGCAGAAGTGGGAAGGATTTCTCCTGGCCTTAATGCCCCCAAAACAGAATAAGGCATTTGTGTAGGCCACAAATGCTTATATTAAAACAGCTAGTTTGGAGGCTGGAGAGATGGCCCAGCGGTTAAGAGCACCTCTGCTCTTGCAGAACACCCAGGTTCATTTCCTAGCACCCACATGGTGGCTAAGAACCATCTTTAACTCCAGTTCCAGAGGAATCCGACACCCTTTTCTGACCTCTGCGGCATTGCATGACACGGGTGCACCAACCTACTTGCAGACAGTACACACATACACATAAAAAAATAGTAAAATTTAAAAAAATTAAAAAAAAAAAACAGCTGGTTCTGCCAGGTGTGGTGGCACACACCTTTAATCCTAGCACTCAGGAGGCAGAGGCAGGTGGATCTTTGTGAGTTCAAGGCCAGTCTGGTCTACAGAGTGAGTTCCAGGACAGCTGGGACTACAGGGAGACCCTGTCTCCAAAAGACCAAAAAAAAAAAAAAAAAAAAAAAAAAAAAAAAAAACCGCTAGTTTTCCTTTAAAAAAAACACAAAACGGGCTGGAGAGATGGCCTAGCGGTTAAGAGCGCCGACTGCTCTTACGAGGACCCGGGTCGATCCCCAGCACCCACATGGCGGCCGAGAACCGTCTGAAACCTCCGGTTCCAGGAGAAACTCCAGTTTCAGGGGATCCGAGACCCTCTTCTGACCTCCGCGGCGTTGCACGACACGGGTGCACAGACTTGCATGCAGACAGTACATTCATACACTAACAATAAATAAATAAAAAAAAAAAAAAAAAAAAAAACACAAAACAAAACAAAAAACAGCTAGTTCTATAGCTTACGTTTATAAATGAAAATGTATCTGAAGATAAAATATAAAGAAATGGAGTTCTTAAAAGAAAGAGGATATCTAAATCTGTGGTATTGTAGAGTGAAACCTCACATATGGGAGCATTGTGGAAAAACTAAAACCCTCAGGTGTGTGTGTTAGGGGTGCCCCTTAGAGCAGTCTCATAAAACATTAATGATGCATATAAGAAACTGTCCTGAAGACTATACTTTCAGGAATCATTTCTATAGCATGTTTATAGAGAAGTTTCTTTGACTATGTAGAGTACCAGAAACCATGAAGAGGAGACATAGCAAAAAAAAAAAAGCTGTCCTGATCATATTATATGAAATGTGTGTGTGTATATGTAAACACACATACACACACACACACACACACACACACACACAGACACAGAGTAAACTCAAGAGGGAAAATGATTTAGTAAAGGAATTTATTATTATCTAAGGATAAAAATATGTGTAATTACTTAACAAATGTTTTACAACTGTATTTTTCTAACAGCAAAATAACTTGAAAATTGAAAATAACGTAATTCACATCGCCAAATGATTACAAATTAGGACATTCAAAATGGTACCTTATTTCGTCTAAACTCCAATTAAAAGATTATTTCTTTTACCACTGGAAAAAAGATTTCTATTGTATTGTGATTTATCTGCTACTGAAGGTTAATATTTAAATGGTACTTTGTATACTATTATGAATATTCAGAAGGTTCTCCAATAATTCACTCTTATTTCTTGCAGGCTTGTACAGCATATGTGGATTTTATGATTTCTGTGGCCAGGTTGATTCGTCAGGAAGAAAAATTGCCTATTGATGACAACCAGCTTGCTTTGGAAATGAATAAAGTTATGGAATTGGAAAAAGAAATTGCCAATGTAAAACAAATTTTTTCTTCTCTATTGAATAATATCAACTGCTTTTTCATTTTAATTTCCTTCTCTGCACTCCATTTTAAGGATAAAACTGTAACTCTTTAACCAAGTAATAATAACACAGAGGCCAGTAATGGATCACTGACTTCAAGAGAAACTTTGAAACTGAAGACTTTTATAGTAAACTGCATTCCTGAAGTCCATAAGACACTTAAGTGTGATGAGTAGTAAATGAGGTGTGCTTCATTGCTTATTTAGTATGAGTAGTTTACATCAAAATTTTACCTCTTATGATCAAACCATTGGATTTGCGATGCAGGAGGACACACGGGTTTGTGTGTCCTCCTGCATCCAAAAACTTTACAGTTTTGCTTTGTTATTTTCAAATACAAAGCGATGGCTACCCTTTTGCTAGGAACTTGGTCAGAGGGCAATGACTCTCCAACTGCTGAGTTGTGGGAACATAGGAAGGTCTTAGCAACAGAGCCAAGGGTATTTCTGCATTTCTTCTGGTTTCAGACAAGCTCTTGGCAACTGAGCTGGCACTATCTTGTCTGAGTCCTTGGAGAGGCCCTGCAGTCAGTAGCAAGTGAGCATGGGCAACATGCAGGCTATTGATTAAACCTAGACTCAGATTCAGTCTAGGACCCACAGAACTCTTAACAGTGTAAGCAGAATCCTGTTTCCTCAGGTTCCAGTCTGCCTACCACTGCCATTAGCCTCTTCAGAACTGGGAAATTTTAGCCTTCCTGGGTCTACATGAAGCCAACCCCCTATCCTCAACCAAAGCCACACGGACAGCTTAGAGAGGCAGTTGGGTAGATTACATGTGGTTCTGAGAGGGGAACTGAATTGCTAAAGAACTATTTCCTGTCCTGGGATTTTATCACTCTTACATTCTCAGGTCATGTGCCCCTTTGACCAGCCTTGGATCAGTGGTGGTAGTTCTATTCAGACTTATTTGTCACTGCATTTAACCTGTGCCTTAAGTTCTGAGGTTGGCCTGGGGTCTTTGTCATTGTTCATGTGCTTCTTGAGTGTGCACAGTGCATGGCATGAAGGAACTGTTCAGTAATTACTGATTGCATAAACGACTGTAGATTTCCCAAGGGGACGTCAAAGGCACTATCATACAATTCTCATTTTAAATTTTCCTCTTTGTTTCTTCTCACTAAAATGTGCTTTTATTTATCCTAAGCACTAATTGGAGAGTTACTATCATATTTTTCTCTTTTACACTCAGTGAACAAAATAAAATAAAATGCTATTGAGTGTAGAGCTCAGAGTCAGTCAGAATGGAAGGGCAGCCCCAAAAGTGGAAAGAGTGGCCATGCCCCTCAGAGTCTGCCCACCATATACTAGGAACTTGCTGTGGTACTTGTAAATTGTTTTGCACTTTTTTTCATAGCTTAATAGCTTAATTTTTATGCTAATGCTGAATTATAAAATGAGGGTGGAAGCCAATATTTGAGAGATAAATTGGAGATGACTGTATCCAAAACAGTTATAGTATGAAATACCTTCAGACCCATCTAAACTGGCCACTAGCCATTGTCCACAAATATTACTTAAATGGTTTGGGCAGTTATCAACATGTAAAGAGAGTTTTGAAGAATTTCAAACTGGATGTTCCACTTAAATATTGATCACTATTACTGGCCAAAGATAAAATGTTAAATCTTGAACCTAAATCACATGATTTGTATCTGTCCTACACTTTCATATCCTTTTATATATGGTAATATCTTTCTGAATGTTTCTTCTGATGCAGTGTTCCAACATTACATCCATAGGCTACAACTAAACCTGAAGATCGAAATGATCCAATGCTTCTTTACAACAAAATGACGCTGGCCCAACTCCAAAATAACTTTTCACTAGAGATCAATGGGAAGGTAAGTAGAAAGTTTTATATACCCTTTCCCTGTTCCATTTTCTGAAATTATAATATTAAAACTTATTTATGGAAAGAAATCGAACTTTACAATGAATTTTTGACACTCCCTTGATTTCATGACAAGACCTGAAGTGGAAGAAGCTATTTGAAATTGCTTATATGTATATTTAAGGGAGATGACTTTCAAAGGTAAAATTCCTTTCAAGGCAAGTGTGCAACATTTTTAAATACTATTGCAGAAAAGGGCTGGAAAAGGTGTAGATCTTACCACATTGTCATTAGATGTGGGCTGTCAAAAAGGAAGACAGTCAATTTCTTTTTAATTCCCAAAATAGCATAATTTATTCATAGAACTTTCCATATTCTCATCCAGGCCATCTATGGAGGTATTTAGAGCAAAACTTTATAAACAGAATATAGAAATAAGAAAATCTGTCTCAGATTCTACTGATTAATAGGAATTGGTGTTTTTGCTTAGCCAGTTTCTAACAATCTCCTTTGGGGGTCATGCTTTTACTTCCTGTGTATTAGTTGATATGGAAGATGAAGTCATAGCCATACAAAAATGTTCAGACTCCCATAGCCAGAATTCTCTTTGGGTTAATTCTTTAATAGTGAGATGATTTTAGCAAATCAAGTCTTTTTTATTGAGTTAGACATTCCTTACATAAGCTTTTTAATGTAATATGTTTAATAAATGTGTTTTAAAAAGATTGGTCCAAATCGCCAAAGGAAATCAAGTATTTTGGCAGAGCATCACCTACATACTAAGTGATCTCTGTGTGTATAGATGATAGTCTAAGATACTGATGATCTTAAAGACTCCCAATTCTCAGTTAAGGAATAATAGATGAGATTCCAGCTTTTGTCAACTCTCAACTTAGTTACTAAAGTAGAAATCTTGTATGCCTATGTATAGAGCTAAAATGAATACCTTAAACTGTCTTCCTTTGTCTGGCTTCATAGTACCTGCTGTGACAATCTTCTTCAATTTGGAGCAGCACCTCTGCTCAGGTGCACTACTGTGTTTGAATGAATTATTTATTAATATCTACTGTTGAAAGACACTTGATATGTACTTGTATTGTTCAAAAACCAAAGAAGATTCGTTTAAAAAAACTTTTTTCTTCTTTTTAAAAGTTACTGCTTGCAGAAAAGAACAATAAGCCTAATTTCTAATTGTATGCTCCGTATGCTTACAGGCTTTGTTTTTGCTCTTAAATGGTTGGTTTCATTCTGCTATCCAAATAATCATGTTGTAAGAACTAATATTTATTCAAAAGATGATTTAAACAATTGACAGAAACATCCCAAATAAAAACAAACTGACCATTATGCTAATCATTTAGTGATTCAGCTGACACCCTTTAATGCATGACCTTCTAGCCATAATTGAATCTTGGAACCAAGAAAAGACAGCCATAATTACTGAATGCTTCATGCCTGATTTTTTTTTTCCCCCAGCCATTCAGCTGGTCAAATTTCACAAATGAAATCATGTCAACTGTGAATATTAATATTCAAAGTGAGGAAGAAGTGGTTGTTTATGCTCCAGAATATTTAACCAAACTTAAGCCTATTCTTACCAAATATGCTGCCAGGTAGGTATGTCAGAGTGCCCGTGCCCTCAAAGTTTACATTTCATACCGCTCTTTAGAAGCTTTGCAGCCTCATCTTTTCTGTTGCTGGGTGGTGGGTTTTTTTATACAGAGATCTTCAAAATTTAATGTCCTGGAGGTTCATAATGGATCTTGTAAGCAGCCTCAGCCGAAACTACAAGGATTCCAGAAATGCTTTCCGCAAGGTGAAGAAAAAATCTCTCTTTTCTTAAGCTTAAAGCATAACAAGATACATGGTTATAAAGGCTTGCCATGTATTCTACTAGACTGTGATGAACATTTGCAAGAAACAAACCACCCATTGCTGGTTATTTTGCACATGCGTAGAAAGAGGTCAGTCGGCCTGGGCATTGCCATCCGATGATGGTGGACTATGACATCATAGTCCTGACAGGAGTCACCTGTGGTTGTATGAGCAGTTCGTGAAAGAATACTCTATTGATTTGTTTCCACTCTTGTAATAAAACCCACTGCAGGGACAGCTTTCTTGGTTAGTTCTCACAGTACACTGGATGTATTCACAGGCGACATTGACCGGGACATTCCGTACAGAATATGCAGATAGAAAGCTAGAACCTCAAAGCCTGTCCTTAAGCTGTGCCTGCACTATTTAAACAGTCGTTTCAGTTCTGCTGTAAAGGAAGTGGGCAGTAGAGATTGGGGAAGAAGAACTCTAATAAACACATTGATTGGTGTCCTGAAAGAAAATAACCCTGACTGAAATTTCCAGTTCCTCTTCTAAGAGAGAGAACTGGAAATTTTTTTTTAAATTAAAGATTTCAGGACAGGACTTGCATGTACACAGCCGCCCTGAGTTCAGCCTCTAGCATCACATTAATGACAATAGCCAAACCAAAATAAAAATAAACAAAAGAACAAGCTTGGTGGTGCATGCCTAAAGTCTCAGCACTTGAAAGGTAGAGACAAGAGGATCATAAATCCAAGGTCTTCCTCAGCTACATAGAAAATTTTGTTTTGTGGAATTCTGGGTTTTTTTGTTTTTGTTTTTGTTTTGTTTTGTTTTGGTTTGGTTTTTTGAGGCAAGATTTCACTGTGTAGTCCTGGTTGCCTAGAACTGACTATGTAGACCAGGCTGGGCTTAAACTAACAGAGATCCACCTGCCTCTGCCTCTGCCTCCTGAGTGCTGGGATTAAAGACGTGGGCCACAACACCCAGCTACAGAGTTAGGTTGGTTAGCCTGGTCTACATGAGACTTTCTCTCAGAAATAAATTACGAATGCAAATAATGGCATCACAAAAATTAGCTACTAAGGGTAGCTAACACAGTCATCTTATTGTACTTAAATTTATACACAGTTTCCTGAAAGTACATGAACTTCATCTGGAAAGCATGAATGTGTTTTCTTGTGTATAAGATTTCCTTTCTGTTCCATTTATCGAACATTATGTTTATGTTTGTGCAGTGAGTATAATGTTATATTTTCTTTCCTAAAGCTTTCTAGAAGGATATTAACTTATAACAGCTAATAGTTCTATTGGGACATGTCATTGAAAATATACCTTGTTTGCAGCCCATTTTTTGAGTACACAATTCAGTCAGATTGCATTTTATGATAGGTTAGGGAAACCTATTTTGTGAAGGGAAGTGATAAATATTACAGACCTTATGTGAGACATAAAGACTAGTCTTATAAACTCTGCTCTCTTACTGTTTGTGATCCCTGCCTCCCAGTTAGAAGTCATTTTTCTCTTCTTTTTTATAGGCCCTTTATGGCACAACCTCAGAAACAGCAACGTGGAGACGTTGCGCCAACTATGTCAATGGGAACATGGAGAACGCTGTGGGCAGGCTTTATGTGGAAGCAGCATTTGCTGGAGAGAGCAAGCACGTGGTAATGTGTCAGCGTGTCATGTCAGAGTCTATGCAGCATACTACTGGTTTGCATTGATGGACAATCCCAGTGGCTCATCTCTTGACTAAATTTTCATTAAGGCAAAAAAACCTTACAGTATACCATTGTTTTCCATTAGATTTCATCTTGTGTTCCTCAAGAATCTAGCTATGTTTCTGCCTTCATATTACTTCATTGAAAACTACATCTGTTTTCCAGAAGCAGTGAACTGAGCATATGCAATTGTATATTTGATTGACACAGTCATTTATAAACTCTTCTATTAACCAAATTGTCTATTTCCTTAAATTATAAGAAAGTAAAGCAGAGTTTATTTGATGTATAAGAAATGCGCCCTGTTTTCCTTTTGGTTGAAATAAAGACAATGGAATTTAGAGGCATCAACGAAAGAATTTTTTGAAATGCCACGACATGTTTAATTAAATCACTAATGGCAATGACAGATAATATTGTTATTTCTTCCAAAGGGATAGTAGGAACCAGTACATTCTGAAGATGATTATTTTAATCTGTGTCCTAAAACCTATTTAATTGGGAATTTTTGATAGTAACAGTACTGTTTTCCAATATAATGGTCCCATACATCCATTTATTTACCTATAATTTGCAATTCTTAGTGAACTTGCATGCCTAAGAAGAGCATGTATGTCTTTTTTTAAAACTGTATAACAGGAGCTGGAGAGATTGTTCAGTGGTTAGCACACTGGTTACTCTTGCAGAGGACCTAGGTTTGATTCCCAGCACGTACATGCAGCTAAGAACTATCCATAGCTCTAGTTCTAGGGGAATTCTGTGCCCTTTTCTGACTCCACAGACATTGCAGGACACAGGTGCACCTACCCACCCACCCACATACAGCCAATACACATACACTCATACATATAAAATAAAAAAATAATTAATTAACTTTTTTTTTAAAAAAAGGAATGCATGAATAGGCTACATTTCTACATCAGATGATATTATTAATGGACTGTCTTTTCTTTTGATAAGGTTGAAGATTTGATTGCACAAATCCGGGAAGTTTTTATTCAGACTTTAGATGACCTCACTTGGATGGATAATGAGACAAAGAAGAAGGCTGAGGAGAAGGTAAAACATACTCTGGGCTGCCACAGAAAGGCTGTCTATAGAAAAGACTGCTTTTAAGAATATTTAGGAAAGTATATTCAGAAATTGAATCAAAAGTAAGTTGTGGAGATGGTTCAGTTGGTTAAGTTTTTGCAAGAGTTGAATCCCTAGAACTTAAGTAAAAGAAGATGGCAGGGTGGCACAGTCTCGTAATCCCAGCACTGGGCAGGCAGAAACCTGGGATCCCTGGGGCTCACTGGTCCGTCAGCCCAGCACTTAGCAAATTCCAGCTAGTTAGAGATGCTGTCTCAAAAAAAAGAAATAAAAAATCAACTAAAATGTAGCTGTGAAGAATGTGAAAAATGACAAGATTTTTCTCTTACCTCCACGTAATGCATGTACACATGCACACATGTGCACCCACACCCAAAGAAACATGTACAGTCACATGTACAAACATGCATATGCACATGCATTACAATCTATTTCAGAATGTAGTGTTTTCAGGAAAAATTTTTGGATAAAAGTATTTCCATAAATTTTTCATGTTTTTGTCAGCAACCAACAACTACTATGCATATTTAGTTTAAAACATTAAAGGTACTACAACTACCTCGCCTTTTAACAAAGACTAGAAAATTATAGTAAAATTCTCTTTTTTTTTTTTTTTTTGTATTTTCGAGACAAGGTCTCCCTTTAAGTCCCAGCTGGCCTGGAGCTCACTCTGTAGACTAGGCTAGCCTTGAAATCATAGAGATCTGCCTGCCTTTCCCTCCCGAGTGCTGGGGTTAAAGGCGTGTGCCACCACACCCAGCTAGTAAAATTCTTTATGGATAAATAACAATTTTTTTTGAGACAGGCTCTCCCTGTAGCCCCGCCTGGCCTGGAAATTGCTATGTAGACCAGGCTAGCCTCTGCCTCACAGAGATTTACCTGCCTCTACTTACTGAGTTCTGGAATTAAATGCATGTGCCACCATCCCTGGATTTTAATAATGAAATTAAAGGTGACAGATCAGTGTTTCATACTTTTCTCCTTCTATAAAAAATGATAAAAGGTCTCTACCAGTACCTCAAAATGCTCTCTTAATTTCCAGTGTGAAATTCTAGTTACACATTTAAAACATGCCTTATATTAAAAATGAATAAAAGTGTGTTCCATTCCTTTACTATTTTTATGAAAGGAACCTCATTGGTGCAGTAGGTAGCATGTCAGTTTCATATAATTTGTGTGTATGTGAGACAAGCAAGTTCTCACTATGTAGCCCTAGTTGGCCTGGAACTCACTATGTAGACCAGGCTGGCCTTGAACGCAAAGAGATCTGCCTGCCTCTGCTGTCTGAGCGCTAGGATTAAAGGCATGCACCATCTTGCCTTACCCAGAAGCAGTTTTTTTATAGCTCCCTGTCTGCTCTTTATAGGCAGCTTTTACTGAAATTTTAATATCTTGCATAAGAACAAATGTAGGATTCCTAAGGAAATTTTTAAATTTGCTACAGTCATGATTAGATAGATATATGTATGTATGTATCCATGAAAACTGTAAATATGCTGTTGAACACCATTCTCACAAAACCTAATTGTCCTATGTGGTTAGGAAGACAAAAGAAAAAAAAAAAATAATGCAGCTGCCATAGAAGTCCATAATAAAATAATGCAACAAGATAATCAACCTTTACTCTAGTTGTATTTCGGAATTAAGTCACAAAGAAGAACTGTCCTCTTTCAGAAGAAGCCAGAATTGGGTTAGACCAAGAACAGATGCCTCCAGTAGATCTGTCTTCACCTCACACCATCCAGTTCTTTAGATGTCTGCCTGGGTTGATTCTTTCATGGCTTAGCCGTCTGCGGAATAGTCTTGTTTGATGTAGCCAATTGGATATATTAGATCAGCATTTCTAAAATGGTACCACAAAACACTGGACTTTCAAGTTGTTCCACAAAACTGTCCCCAGGGCAAAATGGTTTAGGAAACACTCCTTCCAAGAAAGCCTAGTCTGACCCTACCCTGGAAGCCATGGCTGTTTCTTTTCACAGCCCCTCTTTCTCTTTACAGTAAGATTCATGGGAGCAGACAGTTTTGCTGACCGTAATGTCTTCAGTCCTTTACAAAGTACATGGCTCCTGGTGGATATTTATAGCCTAATAAAGAAACAAGAGAGAGATTTAAAAGAATAAAAGAAATGCCATACAGAAATAAGCAATAATAAGTAATGGAATAATTAATATAAGTAAATTAAAATACTAAAAACTGAACTTATAAATAGTAGCAAGCAAAGGATGAATAGGAACTAGGGTAACAAAGAAAACTGTTTCCCACTCATGGAGTTAATGTCATGCATTTGACTTGAGAAGAGAGCTGTACTGACTTTGGCGTTCAGGGAGAACATAAAAACTGAAGGAACTAATATTCTGGAGAGCATTAGCACTAAACTCGTACAGCCCTTATCTGTTTTCTCAGCTGAATCGATCAAGTGGAAAGATAATTATGTCTTGAAAGAATGGGAGCACTAAATGTTGCCACCTATAAAATTGAAAAGTCTGCAGAGAAAGAAGTTCATAAAAATACATTGCATGTGGAGTAACAACTTTGGTCAGTTTTCATGGGAGAGCCTCAGCCTATCAGGGCGGGACATTAGAAGCTAAATTTCAAACCTGTTTTTATTTTTTCAACTGAAACAAGGAGCCATTACAAATACTAGTCAAATGTTGTAAGAGATTCCTTTGTAAACGCTATGTATTGAGCCATTTAATTGCTAGTCACAGACAAATTATTATGTTTGTATTTCAGAGTTACATAATCATCTCCACTATTAATATTGTAATTTTCACAGGCCTTAGCAATTAAAGAAAGGATCGGCTATCCTGATGACATTATTTCAAATGATAACAAACTGAATAATGAATACCTTGAGGTAAGTCTCAACAGCAACTGTGGTTAATAATATTAATTATACCTGCAGTAATACCATTTTCTAGCTTGGGATGCCAGACATTGTATATAATAGCCTAAAACCATAGATCCCGTTAATAGAATATAAAACTTTTAGTACTGGTGTCCTGAACTATGTTTAATGTAGCCTCTCCTGTTGTTAGACTGGAATCTATTTGGTTTTTGTATATTTCATTTTAAGAATATTAAAGAAAACTTGTCGTCCTTTAAAGTATCAAGGAAAGACATTGAAGTAATGAGTGGCAGGCTGCCCACAAGCCCTTACCAAGGCTCACTCAGACCAGAAAAGTCAAAAAAGCTTCCACTTTCTAATTATCACGCCTGTGGGTAGTGCACACCCCATCTCATCTATTTATAAAAAATAAATAAATAAAAATAAATCTAATTGAGAGCTAAAAAATATTTTATTCTCCCCAGTAGTATACAATTAAAAGAGGTGATGGGACTGTGATGACTCAGCGGTTAAGAGGCCTGGGTGCTCTTGCAGAGGACCTGAGTTTGGTTCCTAGAACACATATGGCAGATAACAACCATCTGAAACTCTAGTTCCAGGCCTCTTCTGATTTCTGCAGGCATTGCATGACATGAGTGCACATACATGCAGGAAAAACCCTCACATAAAATAAAAATAAATAAATAAAATGAAAAAGAGATGATATAGTTAAAGTCGCCTTGCACTGTGTTCCAACTGGGCTGAGATGCTTATTATTCTGAAGCCACCATCCTGACTTCACAGTTTGTCACAGTGGGCTCTGGCATAACAATATTCCTGATGGATTACCATTGGGGTGTGGCAATAACACATCAGAGTGCTGATACCTCTTCTCCATTTGCAGAAGAAGATGGCTTTTTTCTTTTACATGAGCTGCATAAGACTTACAAATCCCACAAATCCACAAGAGTGGATGTTGACACACACACCTTTAATTCCAGCACTTGGGAGGCAGAGTCAGGAGGATCTCTGAGATCAAAGCCAGCCAGGTCTACACAATGAGCTGGCTGAGGCTACAGGAAGACTCTGTCTAAAAAAAGAAAATTTTAAACAACAGCAACAATAAAAGAATAGACTTGGTGAGAGCATAGATCGACTCAAAGCCAAATGCCTTGGGCCTGAATCCCAGTGACTAGAAATGTCTCTCCCTCCCCTTCTTCAACTTAAAAATGATGATCATAGTGCTTAGTTCACAAAATTATCATAAAAATTAAACAAGTATTATAAAAAATATAAAGTACTAAGAACAGAGTCAGACACAGTGGCCACTGAATAACATTGTGATGTTACCAAATCCTTAGAATGGAGGATAATTTCAATATTATGAGGCTGATCTGGCCTTTGGCTTCATTTAATTGGCCATAAAAGAATATCCTAAAATTGCTATTCAGCTATAATAGAGCTGACCTAGAATATAAAACAAGGCTATCTGGGAATAAATCATTCGTTGTTAATGCTGGTTCTTAACTGTACTGACTTGTTTCCTAGCGAAGCTATGATGATGCTAGATTAATGCTTTTCCTCAAACCCTTTATGCAATATAGTTGAACTACAAAGAAGAAGAATACTTTGAGAACATAATTCAAAATTTGAAATTCAGCCAAAGTAAACAACTAAAGAAGCTTCGGGAAAAAGTGGACAAAGATGAGTACGTACATTCCATTTCCTAATTCCTTCATTCAGAAGAAGGTATTTTCACTCCTCTACGACAGTCTTAGAAAACTCTCAAAATTGCAATATCTCCTTCTATTTTTATATAAAAAGACATGAGAACATCTAATTGTATGAGAACAAAATCACAGGCCAGGAACTTAAACAAACTGAAGCCTTTTCTTCACTAAAGTATCTTCAAACTTCCCTCATTTCTTGAGTCATTTACATTTGTCACTCCTCCAATTTATGGACAAAGGTCTCAAGAACAACTTAGTTTAATGCAACTCTTAGCACTTGAAGCCCAAGCTTAGGCCTTAATCTGTCCCAGAATATTCTTCTGCTAACTGTCCCACCACAACTCCAAACCTTGTTATTGTTTTTATGTGACACATGCTGGCCTCCCTTAGAAACTAGCTACATAAGAATCACTCTCAGAAGTAGTTTTTTTTTTTTTTTTTTTTTTTTTTTTTTTCATTTATTTCTGTATGTGTATGAACGTACTGTCTGCATGCAGGTCTGTGCACCCGTGTCGTGCAATGCTGCGGAGGTCAGAAGAAGGTCTCGGATTCCCCTGGAGCTGGAGTTCTCCTGGAATTGGAGTCTCAGACGGTTCTCGGCCGCCATGTGGGTGCTGGGGATCGAACCCGGGTCTTCTGTAAGAGCAGTCGGCGCTCTTAACCGCTAGGCCATCTCTCCAGCCCCTTTTTTTATGTTATCATTTTAATTAGCATTTGTTAGCTACATAGTAATTGCTGTTGAATAGTTACACTGGACTTAACACTTTGCTTTAATCAATAATTCTACTAATAAATACATTGCTTGTCTTATATGTAATAAGATTTATCATTATTAAACAGTCACTACATCAATATACAAGGTCTTCATTTATTATATTCTTCATTTTTACCTAAATAAAACTTGAGCAAATGTAATTCATAATTTTTTTTTTATCTTTTCAAGACAGGGTTCCCTGTAGTCCCAGCTGTCCTGGAACTCACTCTGTAGACCAGGCTGTCCTTGAACTCACAAAGATCCGCCTGCCTCTGCCTCCCGAGTGCTAGGATTAAAGGTGTGCACCACCACACCCAGCTATAATTCATAATTTTTATACACTAAGGAATTCACATATTCTGATGTAAAAACTTAGTTTTATATAGTAACATTTCTTGAGAGGAGATGTGGTATTTCCATGCCACATCACAATTACACCTGAATGAACAGCCTCATTCTTACCATTAGTTTTAAGAGTGGGCCAGAACTTACAGGGCACCTGTTCCCTCAGATGTCTCTTGGAACTGTACTATTGAACTAGTTGAATTAGGCTTCACCTATAATTTTTTTTTTTTTTTTGGTCTTTTGGAGACAGGGTCTTCCTGTAGCCCCAGCTGTCGTGGAGCTCACTCTGTAGACCAGGCTGGCCTTGAACTCACCTGCCTCTGCCTCCTAAGTGCTAGGATTAAAGGCGTGTGCCACCACACCTGGCTACCTATACCTTTTTTACAAAACCACTTCTCCAGCATCAGTTTTGTGTAACTATAAACTTGGATCCATCTGTATCTTATCGGACAATCTAACCTTTTCATCTTTCTCCTTAAAATAATCCTATTTACACAATGGCAAACATTTTTCTCAATCTTCAATGCTTTCAGAGAAGATGTGGTACCTTTCAGTATTTGATATGTTAATTCTCATGCATACCATATTCATTTACTAACTATGGAAGGAATAGCAAATTGAGGTTCCTAGGAATCAAGGTCGGAAGCCCAGGTGACAAGAGTACATTGTTCAGTGTGTTTGCATTTTGTCTGTTTTGTAAGTCATTCCTACAGAGAGGCTATGAAATTCATAACTTCTTGTATGCATCCTTAGCATTCAAGCATGTTCATGCTTGTGAATATGCCATTTATAATTTGCCAGTGTTTTAAAATATTAGACCCAAATCAGATAGTTAAAATAGTTAGAAATTTGATTTTCCATTGACATCATAATTTTTGCAGCTGTTTCTCAAATGAGAGAATATAAACATATAAGCAAGTTGTTAAATGTAAATCATATTAATCAATTTAGTTTCTGTTGGAATCTATTCTTTGAAAATTTCTTGTACATGTCACTTCATCACTCTATCATCTATCTATCCACCTAAGAAGTATCCATCTATCTACCTAAGAAGTAGCCTTTTTTAATACAGTATATTTTTTATCAAATTTTTGTATATTTCATACAATACATCTTAATTATAGTTAGACTCCCTTCCCTAGCTTTTCTGTTCAGACCACCCCCACTGGATTTCATGCATTCTATCATATGTATTAAGGCCTAGCAGGTCAAATGTGTTTATCCAGGTGACACTCAGTATGAGTTCATCCACTGGCGCCTGGTCATCTATTATCACCCCCTTAAAGAAGAGCAACTCTTCCTCACCCAGCCTTGATCAGCTGTCAATAGTTTATCAACTGAAGTTGGGCTTCTTATTTCTCCAGTTCTATGCTGGATTTTTGTCTGGTTTGAGTTTGCCTGGGTCTTGTGCATGCTGTCACCATTGATGTAAGTTCATATGAGCAAGTTCCTAACCACCTAGAAAACACTGTTGTGATCATCTGTCACCCCTGGGTCTTACAGTCCTTCCACTCTCCTCTTCCTCAATGGTCCCTGAGGCCTGGTGTCAGAAGTTTAATATAGGATTCCTATCCAAGGTCATGCATTCTGTAGTCTCTATACTTTGGCCATTTGGTATGAAGAGGTTTCACTGGTAAGAGTTGAGAGAGGCATTGATATTATCTCTAATTCCTGTTCTTCTATGTCCCATGAGCCTTAGGTGTAGAAGTTTCATTATAGATGTGTCACTTAAGGCTGGGCATCTCACAGACACTTATTCTCTATGCTTGTCCAGTTGTGAAACTTTGTAATAGTCTCCATCTATTGCAAAAAGAAGCATCTTTGATGAGTGATAAGAAGTATACTTGTCTGTAAATACAAGGGTGCATATTAACATACAGTAAGAAACTACATTTGTCTAGGGATGCGACAGATGAAAGTTTTTCTCTAAGGTCTATGACCTCTTCAGCCACGTGTATTTGGCTATGTTTGCAGTACCATACAAGAGTTCCCTCCCATTGGCTTTAAGTCCAAGTAGAGGGTTTTACATCTGGGTTGGACCATGGATTGATTTTCTCCCTTAGCAGCTTGCATAGTATTGCTAGTCCTCAGTGAGGAGGCTTCCAGGTCAGTTCCAGCTCCATTGCTACAAGTCCTGTCTCTGAAGTATGTCCTGTCTTCAGCAATAGGGTCTTATATACAAGTTCTGCGAGGAAATCAAGGGCTCTGGTAATAGCCTGTGTTATTTTGGGAGTCACTTGGATGGAGTACCTTGACCAACAACTCGAAGAGAGGTTTCTCCTGTCTGGCACGTTGTTTCTTGTTATATAGCCTTCAGTTATGTACCTGCCCTCATACATATATCGTTATGTGGATTTTTTTAGTAGGGTTTTGAACTAATACATTTCCCTCTGGTTTTTCACACTACTTAAACATTAGTTATCCCTCCTCTCTCTTTCCCTGTATGAATAACCCTTCCTCCTCCCTCCCTGGTTAAAGCACCCTGTTTTTGCCATTTCCCTTTGATAATACCGATCATCCCCCTGTCTGGAGCTCCTTCCTCTTTACCCCCATGCTTTCTTCCATAACCCACCCTCCCCCCTTCCCAGTTAAATAGTCCCATTTTTTTCATTTCTCCCATAATGACACCTGTCTCCTACTAGTCACCTCTTCCGACCTTCTTCCCTTTTACCCCCATAGTTCCTTTCCACATTCCTGGCCCCTGCAGTCACATCCTGATGTATACTCATATATAAAGATTTGGAGCTGAGAGCCACAAATGAGAGAGAACATATGTCACTTGTTTTTCAGAAGTAGGATTTGATACTCTTTTTTATTTTAAGATTGAAAAAGAATTTTATGGATGTATGTGTGTGCCTGGGTGACTTTATGTGCCCACATGCATGAAGGTATCAGATCCCCTGGAACCAGAGTTACAACTGGTTGTAAGCTACCAGTTGTGAGTGCTGGGAACCTAATCTAGGTCTTCTGCAAGAGCAGTATGTGCTCATAACCACTGAGCTGTCTGTTTCTACAGCCCCAACTCTTTAGCTATTCTTAAAATCTGCTTGCTAGTAAACACCAGTATTTCATATTAATTGTTAGTGTTGATGTGTGTTTTTAACTAGACAGTACCTCACAATTATCAGTGTATATTGGTCACTCAATTCAGAGAGATGCTTAGGGTGAAGTTTTTTCTTCCACAGCTTTTAACCTTTGGAGAACTGGGTCCATTTCCAGGCAAGGTACAAAGTACAGCAGGACTGTTTGATGACAAGACTGTTCTGTTGTCAGCAGACCCAGGACAAGTTAAACCAAGTGCACAATAGAAATGTTCATGCATTTCAGCCTTTACTCAACATTTTGAACTCTCCAAGCACTGAGGAGATTGACCCTTGCCGACTTCTGAGTATATACTTGAGCAGATGTTGCACTATCTGGTACTAAAAACAAGACTGCAAATAGGAAGGCATGTTTAGTGTCTGAGAAAGGAAAACAGGTACATAATGTTTGGGTTATAATCCTGTTCCCCAGTTCATCCCCCCAAATCCACGAAAGGTAGAAAAAAGGAAAGTCTTCATAAATTCATCATCTGAGAAATTTCTTATAAGTAAGAGTATTATTGTTTCTTTAAAATATATATTCTGGGGGCTGGAGAGATGGCCTAGCAGTTAAGAGCGCTGACCACTTTTACAGAGGACCCGGGTTCAATCCCCAGCACCCAAATGGTGGCCGAGAATCATCTGAAACTCCAATTCCAGGAGAACTCCAGTTCCAGGGGAATCCGAGTCCCTCTTCTGACCTCCGTGGCATTGCATGACACGGGTGCACAGACCTGCATGCAGACAGTACATTCATACACATACAGAAATAAAAAATATATATATATATATTATATATATATATATATATATATATATATATGCTGGGAATGGAAAGATGGTTCAGTGGTTAAGACCACTTGCAGTTCTTACAGAGGACCTAGGTTTGGTTCCCAACACCTCCATGGAGACTCAGAGCTACCTGTCACTCCAGTTCCAGGGGATCCAATGCCTTTTCTGGCCTCCACAAGCACCAGGCATGCACATGATGCATATACATAGATTCAGGCAAACACATGAATTTTTTTAAAAAAATATTTAAAAAAAATACACATACTTTTATTTTTTATTCTTTTTAATTTTATTTATTTTTTATGTGTATAAATGTATTGTCTGCATGTAGGTCTGTGCACCCCTGTCGTGCAAAGCCACAGAGGTCAGAAGAGGGTGTAGGATTCCCCTGGAACTAGAGTTAAAGATGGTTCTCAGCCGCCATGTGGGTGCTAGGGATCGAACCCAGGTCCTCTGCAAGAGCAGTTGCCACTCTTTAACCACTAGGCCATCTCTCCAGCCCCCCAAAATACACATACTTTTTTTTGTCTTTTTGAGACGGTCTCCCTGTAGCCCCAGCTGTCCTGGAACTCACTCTGTAGACCAGGCTGGCCTTGAACTCACAAAGATCCTCCTGCCTCTGCCTCCCAAGTGCTAGTATTAAAGGCCTGCGCCACCACGCCTGGCTAAATACACATACTTTTAAAGGAAGTATTAACATCATCAAACATCTCTACATGCTATTGCTACTCTTTCTGAAATGGCTAAAATAACCACCATAAATCTTAAGAAAATTTTTTCATAATTTTAAACCTAGTTATTGAATCATTATTACTTTGATTTTCTTTTGAAATGAATGTAGACTCAGTTCCATAATAATTTTATAGTATAGTTTGGGTTTGGGTTTTAATATAACATTTTTTATTTCTTATTTAAGAAATTCATACATACGTATGTTGTTTTGGTCAAATTCCTCTCCAACTCCTGGACCCTCACCACATCCTTCTTCCAACAACATTATTTTTTCAATACATATTTTTGTTGAATTTTTGTACATTTCATACATTTTTTTTTTGTCTTTTTGAGACAGGATCTCCCTATAGCCCCAGCTGGCCTGGAACTCTATAGACCAGGCTGACAGAGATCCGCCTGCCTCTGCCTCCCAAGTGCTAGGATTAAAGGTGTGCCACCATGCCCAGCCTATACATCTTAATCCTATTTAGGCCCCTTCCCCTATCTGGACCTCTTTATAGCCCCACCAGCAGATTTCACATACTCTGTCATATGTGTGAAGTCCTGTCGAGTCAAGTTTGTGTCCTCAGTCGGCCCTCCATGTGAGTTCGTCCACTGGAGACCAGTCAGCCAATCTAGCATACCTACCTAGGAAACCAAGTCTCCCTCACCCAGCAGAGGTCAGCTGTCAATATTTCTTCAGCTAATGTTGGGGCTACTTGCTCATTTCCCCAGTTCTATGCTGGGGTTTTGTCTGGTTTAAGTTTGCATG
Organism: Rhizomys pruinosus; assembly: GCA_009823505.1. Classification (NCBI taxonomy): domain Eukaryota; kingdom Metazoa; phylum Chordata; class Mammalia; order Rodentia; family Spalacidae; genus Rhizomys; species Rhizomys pruinosus. Next base: position 4,158,088 of record VZQC01010238.1, on the reverse strand, counting down.
GGTCTTGTGCATGCTTTTACCATTACTATAAGTTCATATAACCAAGTTCCTGCTGCCTGAAAACCTCTGTTTCCTTGTGGTCATCCACCACCCCTGGCTCTTACAGTCTTTACACCCCCTCTTCTGCAATGGTCCCTGAGCCCTGAATGACAGAGGTTTAATATAAGAGTCCTATCCTGGGACAGGCACCATACAGTCTCTTATTCTCTACATTTTGTCTCTGTGTTAGCCCTCTGTTGCATGAGGAAGCTTGCCTGGTGAGAATTGAGAGATGCATTAGTATTCTCTTTACTCACTGTTCTACTGTGAACTATAGGCCTTAAGTGTAGAGGTTTCATTGTAGATATATAATATACTTTGTAATCCTCATTCTCTTTCATTATATGTGTTGCTTTTTTTATCCTTTTCTTTTTGAGATACATAATCAGATGCCAACATAGTATACATTATTTTATTTTTGGACTTTTTTTATTTTTGTATGTGTATGAGCGTATGTATGTGTCTGCATGTAGGTCTGTGCACCCATGTCGTGCAATGCCACGGAGGTCAGAAGGAGGGTCTCGGATTCCCCTGGAACTGGAGTTCTCCTGGAATTGGAGTTACAGACGGTTCTCAGCCGCCATGTGGGTGCTGGGATCGAACCCAGGTCCTCTGCAAGAGCAGTCGGTGTTCTTAACTGCTAGGCCATCTCTCCAGCCCCCAATTTTTGGACTTTTTGAGACAGGCTCTCCTTCTATCTCCACCTGGCCTGGAACTCACTATGTAGACCAGGCTGGCCTTGAACGAAGAGATCCGCCTGCCTCTGCCTCCCCAGTGCTGGGACTAAAGGCGTGTGCCACCAGGAAAGCTTGGTCCATAGCATGCATACTACAGATTACTCCAGAGTTTCTGGTAGTCACCAAGTACAAGTCTCTTCCACACTCTTCTCTGATATCCAGTGCTGTTTTTTTTTTTTTTTTTTTTTTTTTTTTTTTTTTTTTT
>VZQC01010238.1:4104369-4156216 GCA_009823505.1 Rhizomys pruinosus | reverse complement strand
TTTTTAATTTATTTTATTTTATTTATGTGTATGAATGTACTGTTTTGCGTGTAGGTCTGTGCACTCGTGTCGTGCAATGCCGCGGAGGTCAGAAGAGGGTCTCGGATTCCCCTGGAACTGGAGTTCTCCTGGAATTGGAGTTACAGACGGTTCTCAGCCGCCATGTGGGTGCTGGGGATCGAACCCGGGACCTCTGCAAGAGTGGTCGGCGCTCTTAACCGCTAGGCCATCTCTCCAGCTCCCTCATTGTAGCTTTTCACCATGAAAGTTTCTAGCTTATCTGGGACCTTGTTTAGTAGGAACGAAGTCCCATCTTGGCCTTTCTCGATGTTTCTCATGGAGCCCCAAGGCCTCAGTGACCTTCAGAAAGACAGTATCTATTGCTTCTTTTTTGTTCACATAGCCTAAAGTCGCATCTCACAGAATCACATATCCGACAGTCAAGATCCTCACCCCCAAAGACTTCCAGGAGGAATATATGTCCAAACCTAGAACCGAGGATGAGGTGCTTTAGAGAAATGTTGTTGTATTAAATTTTTAATAACAACTAATTTAAATAAATTCAATTAGCCAAGTAGTCAACCCCTTAAACCCCCTGGGTAATTTCTTCTACTCCACATGCCCTTCGTGGACAAATTTACATGTTTCTTGAAATCTACTCTCTTTTTCACAGCTGAATGTTGGAATCTGGCCCAGATCATCTGCTGATCTCCAGACTTACTCTCTAGCTGATTAGCAAGCATTTCTCTGTAGATATTTCATTAGTCACAAAAGCACAACATTTTCTTTCCACTTGGGCAAAAGTCAGTCTTTATCCTTATCTGCTATTTTCTAAAGTCTCCATCTTGTTCCCACCCAGACAGAAACCAATCTTGATCACCTTGGATGGTTCCCCTTTAATCTACAATGATAATTCAAAGCTGCATCCAAAGAAAAGATCCCCAGTCACCAGCTGCTAATTAAGTCGTATATAGAACTGGATAAACCATTCCATTTCACCATCTCCATTTTGCTTCCATAATTAACACATTTCTCTCTTTCAATTTTTATCTACATTTTTTTTGGGGGGGGGTCTTTTTGAGACAAGGTCTTCCTTTAGACCCAGCTGGCCTGGAGCTTGCTATGTAGACCAGGCTGACTTGAACTCACAGAGATCCACCTGCCTCTGTCTCCTGAGTGCTGGGATTAAAGGCCTGTGCCACCATGCCAGGTCTAAGGCGGCTCTTAGATGCCAAGTGGGTGCTGGGAATCAAACCCAGCTCCTCTGCAAGAGCAGTCAGTGCTCTTAACCACCGAGCCATCTCTCCAGCCCCAATTTTTTCTACTTGTTATTGACAATAACTCACATTTCAGTTTGTCTTCACGTTGTCCCCAGGGTCTTGAAGACATAGCTGGAGTTATGAGTAAAAACTTTCAAGGATTCCTGTTGCTTAGCTCAGGAAGGATGATCACTTTAAGGGTCTAAGACTCCCCACAGCTCCTACTGGCTCCCCATAATTCCTTCATAGTCGCCCAAACTACCATCTCTACCCCAAACTCCAGCCAGGTATGGAGCTTCTAAACCAGCCCTCACCCTCACCCTCCCACTGTGGCCTCTGACCTTGGACCGCCCTTTCCTCCCTTGTTCATTTGGCAGGAAACCTGTGGTTTGACTCAAGTATTGGCTCTTTACTCGTTGACAAGTTTCTGTTGACCTGTACCTCATTATACCTTGCATACTTCAGTCAAAGTTCCAGTAGGGCTCAGTTTATTTCAAGGAACTGTCTTGTGTAGGAAGAAGAAACCATGTATTTGTGTCACTAATTTGTGTCAAAATTGAATACTAATTAGTAGAATGTATGTAGACAATTCCCCAGGCCTGCTGGGGAATTTCGGGGTCTGACTGAAGGAAAGGGGGTGAGAGGCGCAGAGTCAAGACACAGACCCTGGGAATTGGGTGAACACAGACAGAGGACGAGCTGTCATGGACTGGTTTATTGGGGGCAGGGTTAGGGGTTATGTACTGTTCTCATTCCTGCTCTCCTCTTGTCTCCTTGTGATTGGCCCAGGTCTGCAACTCTGCTGCTTGTATGGTCTCGCCTGCCCAGGGCAGGTTAGGTTGATGAGGGACAAGCTTTGCACATGGCTACTTCAAATGCAGACCCTTCATACATGTTGATGGAGTGAGAAAATGAATAATTACCCAATTTGTAATAATGCTGATAAAGTTAACCCAGCAGATAAAATTAAAATGCTTACATCTGTGCATTTCACCTTTACAGAGTTTAGAAACTTGCAGTCAGGGGATACGCATGTGATATGTCCACGTTAATCATTTGGTTAAAGGGCCTCACTTTGCCCTTGTGAGCAACTTAGACCTATAAAGAATGGAGATTAAAATTTTTAAATTTCAGCTGGGCATGGTGACACATGCCTTTAACCCCAGCACTCCGGAGGCAGAGGCAGGTGGATCTCTGTGAGTTCAAGGCCAGCCTGGTCTATATAGTGAGTTCCAGGCCATCTGGGACTAAAGGGAAACCCTGTCTCAAAAAGACAAAAAAAATTAATTTCATGTGGTTCCCATATGCTAATGTATATATTTTTAAATGTTACCCTAAATTTAGTATCTTCTAAGGATTTTGACCCACTTGGAGAAGAATCTCAAACAATTCTCGTTGTCAGATAGAAATAATACTGAAGTAGGAATATAATAAGCCTTGGAAAAATTACTCAGTAATGCATTTTATTTATTTTTTTAAAGTGTTTTGATTTTTTAATTTATTTTTGTATGTGTATGAATGTACTGTCTGCATGCAGGTTTGTGCACCCGTGTCGTGCAATGCAGTGCCACGGAGGTCAGAAGAGGGTGTCAGATTCCCCTGGAACTGGAGTTACAGATGGTTCTTAGCCGCCATGTGGGTGCTGGGGACCAAACCCGGGTCCTCTGCAAGAGCAGTCGGTGCTCTTAACCGCTAGGCCATCTCTCCAGCCCCCAGTAATGCATTTTAAATAATTTATTTCTACTAGTATGATTATTCACTTGGAGTTAATAGAAAAATAAATCTTAAGAGGGAAGATGTTCAAGAACAAACCAGAAAGATTTTCTTCTGGTGATTTTAGATGGGATATTGACTTATTTTTTACTTTTGTTTTGAGAGAAGGTCTCTCTCTTTGAAGCCCAAATTGGCCTCACATTGGCAATCCTGCCTCAGCTCTCTAGTGTTAGATTAGTTGTTTGTGTGTTACTTTCTTGGGACTAAACTATGATATAGCTCTGATGGGCAGTGTCAGTGTTTGCAAACTGTTAAAGATCTGAGTTACCTTCCATAAACCATGATATGGCTCTGATGGGCAGTGTCAGTGTTTGCGAACTAAGATCTGAGTTACCTTCCATAAACTATGAAGACTTACTTCATGGCCTCATCACTCTTGCTGTTCCCCCTGCCTCAAAATCAAAATGCACTCACCGTGACAGGAGCCAACTCCGTGAACATTTACTAAGCAGATATTCCATGCAAAGCCCTGTGCTAAATATACATGCTAGAGGATGAAGAGAGATAACTCAGCCATTAAGAGCACTAGCTTCTCTTGCAGAGGACCGGGTTCCATTCCCAGCACCCACACAGTGATTTGAGTGATGCCATTACAGGTAACAAAGTGCTAGCACAACACTGTTTTTAAAACCACAATTAAACCTTTACCTATTTAAAGTATTCTTAAGGTATAACAGGCCGAATCTAAATTGATAAGTTGAATAGAAGATTCAATGAAAACAAACAATCATGGCCGACTCATTTGTCTTCTTGCTTGCCTCAGGCATGCTGGGTTCTCAATCTAAGTAACTGGGTGATAACACGTCTGAACTAAGTAAAATCCCAGTAACCCAGGATCCGTGATGGCTTAAGCGTTCCTGAAAGGCCAGTGCCACTAAAAGTGGCAAGGAAGATGGAACCCAGGGAATTGAGCTCTGTGACTGAGTCACTGGTATCCTTGTGGTATCCTTGTCCTACCAGTTACCACCTGTGACCTTTTCAGACCAGCTTGCTTCTCTTATTCACAACATGGGCAGGCTGCCTGAACTGCCTAACATGTTGAAGGTAATTTCCAGCAAGCACTGAATTCTAGCACCCACATGGAAATGTTGATAGGAGCTGGGATGTTTTCCTCAATAACTTCTCCACACCGAGTGATCAATTAGTAATACATCAGAAGTATGTCACTTCTTTCTAAACTATCCTTTCCAAATCTGCCTACTTATTGATGTTTCCCAAATCCCAAATCCTTGAACTTGGAGGAAGGAAAGTACTTATACAGGACTTGGGAAAATGTGGTAGCAGAGTAGAGAGTGGGCGGGTGTGTGTGGCGTGCTGGAGACTGAGAAGCAAATGAACATCCACAAATGTAGATGGAACAACAGGAAAAAGTGGTTTGACTCAGCAAGTAATACTCAGATGGAAAGACTAAGTAAGATAAGAGTCAGAACCCAGGCAGACAAACCACTGAGTTTCCTTTGGCAGTACCCGCCGTGGGCTGCTCAGTGTCTGCACATGTGCCAAAGATGAATTGGAGCCTTAGGTTTGTCCAATTCACAGACAACGTTAGTAGGTGATCAGTTGTGGTACTCTGTAATAGGCAATGCCTTTTTCGACTGTGCACAAAATCTATGTTATCTGCAAAACCATTTCTGTTTTTCAATTAGCACCTAAAGTAGGACTTTGTTTTACTTTGTTTTATTTTAGAGGGAGGTAGGATACAGGCAGGGATGTTGACACAGTTAGAGGTTGATCTTTGGACTACATTTATTCTTATATTCATATTTTATCCTCAAACAGCACAGTCAAAATGTTCTATGATTCCATGTAGCCTAGGAAGACTTTTCAAAAGAAATCTGATCCTTTCATTGTGTGTATGCTCTTAAGAAGACCATGCTTAGATGGTGGACTGTTCTGGTCACCACTGTTGCTCATCAACAATATGCTCCATTCTTTCCAAATTGGGTTAATCAGTAGCTTGTACCTTTGCCTTGGAATGATTATTCTGTTGTGTGTTGTATAATATGCTTGGAACAAAACTTAGATGCCATAAATGTGTGGTTGTTGGCATAGCTGATCCAGATGGGATTTCTATAATGACTTCAGGATGGTATAGGTCGGTATCCTAAACATGTTAGGGTAAAGGGATACTGTCTTACAACAGTAAGAAATCATCATCTCCATCTGGTGTGTTCATACACACTTATGATCCCAGTACTAATGAGGATAAAACAGCATGACTGTAGTTTGGAGGCTACCCTGGGCTCCAGACCAAGTCTGTGCTGAAAAGGAAGAATGGAGAAAGGCAAAAAAGAAGGAAAGGGGGGAGGGAAAGAAGAAAAAAGGAAAAGAAGGAAGGTAGGAGGAAAGAGAAAAATTCTTCTTGATATTTTCATTTTAAAATAGATTGTCAAGAAATGGCACTAATCACTATAATGAAATTCTGGGTATTATGCAAGTCAACGGTTTGTTGGTGGGGAATTTGAGGAAAACAAACAGGTCCTCTGTATCTTTAATTTATGTATTTCCCCATTTGTGTTACTAGAAGAAAAAGAATTTAGTAGCTATGTGGTCCCTCATTTTCCATATCTGTAGATTGGCGGTGCCATGTGCTCTAAGGTTAATCTGAAAGATAGTGAAAGTGTGTAGAAAGCACTGAAGTCTTGATAAGAAAATGTTAATAAGTTTAAAAGATTGTAGTGGTTTTGGTAATCTCAAGAGAGTTCTGTTTTCTACCCTGGAGGACTTGAAGAAGGTCCCAAAAAGTCTATTTATTGTACTATTGAATTGAAACAAGTTGCTTTCAGAATAGATACTGAGAATTGAACACTTACAAGGGCATAAGAGTTTTGTTCTGTGCTTTTTAAAGTTATACAAAAGTATCTGAAAGAGAGATTTTATTCTAAGTGCTTTGGAAATCCAGCGAGTTATTTTATCTAAAAGGCTGTTATAGCTAGATGTCCCTGTCTGCCACAAAAGTGAAGTTCATGTGCCTTCATTTAGTCATGACCGAGCTTCTTCAGAGTAAGGAGAGACGAAGACAAGTGTCGGGTCCCTCTCTCAAGTATGTTTCATTTCTACCTCCCGTTGCCTTGGAAGTTTATCTCTGGCATGGGCTTCTAGCAGACCTTCGTTGCTCTATTGCTGATGGCTCCAAACAAAATAAAGTCACCTGATAAAACCACATTTCAGAAGTTAAAACTACAGTTCACAAAATTAAAAATATAGTTTTTATTTCCTTCATTCCAACTCCACTTCCCCACTGTCTTGTCCGTACTCTCTTACACACACAGCCAGATCACTGGAGGCAGGAAGAAAACAGAACAAAGTGCTGTATGTTGTCTTCCAGGTGTGAGGCTGAACTTTGTTTGGGCCTGGCCTGCACACTTAGAAGGCATCCTGCGGTAGCATGTAAGAGTTGTAATTTAGAGCAGAGTCAGTCATTTGGGTTTTCCCATCATGAATTTTCTCTTCTTTCATGATCCATGGCCTGCTTTCTGATGAAAGCATTTCCATTTATGTAAATGAGCTCAAACCACCAAAATGAAAAATATTTTATTTGCTTTGTTAATTTAGCCTTTCCATTGATAGAGAGATTATTTCATGACTGACTACAAATTTTGTCTGACTCAAAGTCTGTTACACTTGTCATTAGCCTACCTAATCACAATACTTAAGTTCTACTCATGACCTGGGACAAAATCCTCCGGGGTGGTCAACGGACACATCAAGAGACAGCTTGGGGGGAAAAGGCAAAGCACTATGGCTGATGCTCAATAAACCAGACCACCATAACTCTATTATTCTGTGGTCATAAATAGCTACCTATTTTCTAGGAAGTATAATTCACAATAGACATTTTAATATGTAAAACTCTCCCTGCTGGAATGTTACAAACATTAGTCAAAATGCAATCTTAAACTCCTTGAAGCAATGTATCAGAAAGGCAAAAAAGCTCTAAAATGGAAGGAATGACATTTATTTTTACAAAACAATAAACATAAGTAGGCAATATCATGTACAGTTCAGCCTTCTATGTCTCATCTTGTTTGGAGGCGTGTTTTCTGCGACATTAGCTTCATTTATCTGGTTCCTCTCAGTAGGAACGTTTAATTTTAAAGCAGTTAGAATTGGCACTTTTTCTATTTTATTATTTGGACATTTGGCTAGTTCAGAGCCAAACAATTTGTAGTCATTATTAGTAATTACCCATAAAATGCACAGTTACTGCCACCAAATCAGAAGTTCATAATTAAGAAACTGCACCCTAAAGCCACTGGGACTTGGAAATATGTTTAATGAACTTTTATAATAATAAAAATTTCAATAATTATATACTGATTGCATGTTAGTTTTGTTACCATATTTGCTATGAAATTGTAAAGAATCACACAATGGTGTTTTCTTAGGAATAGTCTGAGAACATTCTCCATTCTGACTCTTTGCCAGGTCCTGAGGTCTTCACTTGAACCTGAGTCCTGGTACCTCTGTGAATGTACATGAATGTCATTTGAATTCATCATTTTCCTTATATAAACATCTCCCATGTATTCGTTACTCACATAAATGAAATCTACTTCTATATGGTTTGTGATCTTGATTTTTAAATCTTACATCTCTGAGTTCACAAATACTTGTTTTTCTTGTGAGTCATTACAAATCATAGAGTAACAAGTAGTTTAATTAAAATAAATAAAACATATACCAGGTATGGTAGTGCATGCTTTTAAGCACCCAGGAAGCAGAGACAGGCAGATCTCTGTGAGACGGAGGCCAGCCTGGTCTACATAGCAGGGGCTGGGGCTACAAGAAAGCTCTGTCTCAAAAAAGAATGATGAACAAACAAGCAAAAAAAAAAAAAAAAAAAAAACCTGAGATAATGCTTAAGTACTTAATACGTGATTACTGACAGGCATCTTCCCTGACATCTGAGAAGGGGAGCTTCCGTCCTTCACCCTTCAAATAGTCATCTGGTACCTGTGTTTTGTTTTGTTCTGTTCGAATTTTTTCTCTTTCTTTGTTTTTATGCACTTGTAGCTTCTTCATTTCTTCAACTAGAGTCTCCTATAATTAAGACCTGTGTTTTATAAAATTCTAACTTCTGTACAGAGCCAAAATCATGTTATAGACTAACAGACAACCTTACTTAATAACCAGATAGGCTTCTCTTTAGGGTCACACAAAAATATACTTTTGCTCAATTATCTACAATGTTATGTTTTATGAGTATATTTAAAGATTTATTGTTTTTAATGATGTGTATGTGTGGGGGTAGGGGCATATGAGTGTAAGTACCCTTAGAGGCCAAAAGATTCAGATCCGATTGTAGCTGGAGTTACAGGTAGCTGTGAACTGCCAGGTATCTGATCTCTCCCCCCCCAAAAAAAAAAACTCTGTTAACTAAGAATTACAATTTTTAAAAGGTTAAAGTTTTAAAATCTGAAGTTTTACTAATCCATTTTTCAATAAATTATTAATTATCCTAGAATGGTTAGGATTGATGTTTAGTTTTAGAAGCCTAAAGCTAAATACATTTCAACATCATCTTAACCCACTGCAGCGTCTGAAAAGATAGATTTTGCATCATCAGATGCCTCCACAAACATTCATGCAAATGAAATGACAGATTGCAGACCTGGATACACACTGAAGTTTCAAGAAACGGAAATAGTTTCAAATGAGGTTTAACTGTAGTACACTAATTTTAATTTGTTGATTGTATTTTGAATAGAAACTTAACATTAATTTTTGTGGATTGGATGAGATAGCATGGTATCTTTTGTAACAAGTTCTTCTGTCTTCAATAGGTGGATAAGTGGAGCAGCTGTCGTCAATGCATTTTATTCTTCAGGCAGAAATCAGATAGGTAAGGTTCTAAATAGTTCTCTAATATTTCTCTGTTTTTCTCAACTCACAGTTCCCAGTATGACCAATCTGTAGTACCTCTCTAAAACTAAAGCTGTCTTTCTTTTATTATATCTCGTTTGTAACTTAAATGGTTTATCTTATTTCTAAGTACCTTTGAAACACATCTTTTCAAAGGTATACTAATTTATGCAGACTTATTGAATATCACCTCTTTAAAGTGATTCAAGGTGCCAAGAACCAATTTTCCTTGGACCCAGTTCTCTTGGTGACTCTGCAGCCTGGCTTTTGAAAAGATTGTTTTATTCAACATCTTCTTTATTACAAAGCTTCCAAGGAGTTCAGAAGTTTGGAAACTTACTTAGTGCCCTAGTTAGCTTTACTTGACACAAACTAGAGCAATTTCCTAGATCAGATTTGGCCCACGGTGGGAGATTGTCTTAATTGTTAAATGATGTAGAGGGCCAGACCACTGTGGGCAGTACTAGCCCTTGGGAGATAGTCCTGAGCTGTATAAGAAAGATAGCTAAGCATGTCCTGATTGAGCCAGCCAGAAAGCAGAATTTCTCCATGGTCTCTGCTTCAACTTCCTCCATGAGTCCCTGCTCTGACTTCCCCCAGTGATGAACTAAGACCTGGAGGTAGAAGCCAAATTAATTTTCATCCTCTAAATTGCCTTTGATCATGGTGTTTGTCACTGCAACTGAAAGGAAGCTAGAAAAGTTGTATTGGGGTTTACCATATGAAATCATCAAACCAACTACTTTTGTTCAAAAAGGAAAAATAATTTTTGTGTTCACCAATAGTAATATACAAATATGCTTAAAATTAGTACATCACTATATGATGAATAACCGAATAACTTCATAGGGAAAAAGTATTATGTGTATGTGTGTGGGTGTGTGTGTAGGTTCCCAAGACCTATTCATATATATATATCTTTTTGAGACAGGGTCTCCCTGTAGCCCCAGGCTGGCCTTGAACTCACAAAGATCCGCCTGCCTCTGCCTCCCAAGTGCTAGGATCAAAGGTGTGCGCCACCACGCCTGGCATATATATATATATCTTATAAATGAACCCTTTTTTCAAAGGATTTTTACATCATAGAAATATATCCAACTGATTTCAGTGCTGCCAGAAGTATTTTAAAAGAGTAATAGGCTGGGCATGGTGGTGCACACCTTTGATTCCAGCACTCTGGAGGCAGAGGCAGGCGGATCTCTGAGAGTTCAAGGCCAGCCTGGTCTATAGATCGAGCTCCAGGCCAACTAGGACTAAAGGGAGACCCTGTCTCAAAAAGACCAAAAAAAAAAAAAAAATAGTAATAGATCAGGCTTATCTAATGACACTCACTCCAGAACTTTATATTGAAATATGGTCCAGAACTCATGGATGATCATCCCAGCATTATTTTAAACTATTGTTTTTGCACCTCGAGGTCTGTTTTAAGCTTCATTTTGCAATCTGTTACCAATTTGATTAGAACTTAACTAAAAATCAATCCTTCAAGATATTTATAAATTCTAAAACAAACCTTATAGAATGTCTTTTTATTTCAAAGTTTAAGTATACCTTTCTTTGTTTTTAAACTTAGGAAGAGATGTGTTAAGATATTGCCTACATTTTCTTCTAGTATTTTTGTGGCTTCTACTTTTGAAGTAAAACTTTTTCTGAAATTTATTTTGGTACAAGATATGAAAATGAATATCACAAAGAAATCTGAAAAGATCATATAGTAAGTAGGAAATAAGTAACACATTTGCGCATCTAAGCTTAAACTTGATTAGCCCAAAGTCTAGGTGAATGTTTTCTAGAAAGAGAAATGATTAATAAAACCAAAACATTTGTTTAATGATCAACTCCTCAGCCCCTATGCAGGCATTCTTGTGTAGTGTATTTCTATCAACCAATCAGAAACTATCCTAGAAATGCCTTTATCTCTGGAGCATCTTCATTTTGAAATCTGGGTAGATTATAGATAGATGATAGGTAGGTAGGTAGATAGATAGATAGATAGATAGATAGATAGATAGATGTAGATAGAGAGACATCCTCATGATAAAAATTAGGGCCTTCTACATGCTAAATGCTCTACCACTCAGCTGCATTCCCATCCCCTCCCCAAGATCTCTTTTTAATATTCATAGTTCCATCACTGTAAGTTCTAGTTTTTCTACAGTGAAACTCTATCAGCCTACTTCTTATTCTGCCCTGAAGAAGAAATAAGCATGTTTCAGTTTAGTGAGATGCAGAGAAGATCCCTCTATATTGCCAAATCTGGTACTGATTCATCTTCAAGCAGAAGGGTCCTCTGTTGGATCACACAGGAAGACAGGAACTTGCATCACTCCTTGTGTTTAATGTCTACAATCCAAGTAAACAAGTGCTTAAGGAAAAGAAGGCAAATGACCTAATGTAAAAATATGTTCAGTATGATTTAAAAGACCTTTTAAGAACTCTCAAGTTGGATGAAAATATGAAGTAACTTGTTAACCTCTTTTCTTTTGTTGGGGGGGTGGGTTTTTTTGAGACAGGGTCTTCCTGTATGTAGCCCCAGCTGTCCTGGAATTCACTTTGTAGACCAGGCTGGCCTTGAACTCACAGTGATCCGCCTGCCTCTGCCTCTTGAATGCTGGGATTAACTTCTTTTCTTTTGTTTCTCTGTTTGTAATATTACTAGTTCACAGTAGGGGAAAGTGTCCTTAAGATAGTAAATCTTTGGAATGTGTACTTCAAAGCTTTTTCTCCTTGATTAAAATATGTTTGTGTATGTATAAATACTCATATACATGTACACATATCTACATAATGCCATCTTAGTTTATTAGGCATGATGTCAATTACAAGGATAAACTTGATCCACAAAAAACAAGTGCCACATAAATGACCCCTACCACATATATACAAAATGCCCCAATTAGACAGCATACAATTTGTATGAGGTTGTACATTTTATGTTGGTACATTAAAAATAAGTTGTTTATTCTGGGTATGGTGGCACATGCCTTTCAGCTGAGCACTCAGGAAGCAGAGGCAGGCAAATCTCTGTGAATTCAAGGCCAGCCTGGTCTACAAAGTGTGTTCAGGACAGCTGGGACTACAGGAAGACCCTGTCTCAAAAACAACTCAAAAGTTGTTTATTATCATTTTATTAGGGAGATACTCCTACCAATACCTTTAGTTTTTCATTGAAACCTCACTATCTTCTCAGAACTCATGCATATTGGCTAGCTCTCTGTTTTACCCACCATTGCTTCACATCAACAAAAAGTCAGTGTCCAGAATAGAGCAGGAACATTGGAAGTGCTGCTGCCCCTCTTCTTTGTCCTTTTGTTCATGATCTCTGGACCCCATCCTTCCATGCCAGTAGGAAGCCACACTTGTATGTTCTGTCAGATGTTTCTGTGTAAGTTCAGGACACCATTCATTCATCTTAGTAAAACTAAAAATCTTATTCAAAGAAGTGAGCGAGTCAGATGGAAAGGTCCATATTCTTCTTTTGCATTAATATTGCAGCAAGAATTTTTAATCAAAATTTTCTAAATTTCAGAAATGTTTGTTGTGCAGTATATTCTCTTTTTTTTTTAGGTGCTTGGAAGCAGAGAGCCAAGCTACCCTTTTTTTTTATTTATGTGTATGAGTGTATTGTCTGCATGTAGGTTTGTGCACCCGTGTCGTGCAATGCCGCAGAGGTCAGAAGAGGGCGTCGGTTTCCCTTGGAACTGGAGTTCTCCTGGAATTGGAGTTTCAGACAGTTCTCAGCCGCCATGTGGGTGCTGGGGGGTCGAACCCTGCTCCTCTGTAAGAGCGGTCAGCGCTAGGCCATCTCTCCAGCCCCCATGTGCAGTATATTCTGTGAACGCTATGAACATAATGAGATAGTCAAATGTTCTAAAATGTCTTTCATTTTCAGGAATATTGCTTTCAGACTTGAAACTTAAAGTTTCCAAACATATTGCTAGTCCACTTAATCCAAAAGAGAATGTTTATTTTCCAACAAAAGGTCTACTTGAATGCACACTTGAACTGTATTTGATAAATTTCCCCCTTTGAAACAGCAGCCCATAGTGTAGCACCTGCTGGCCTGGAACTTGCTATGTAGACCAGGCTGGCTTTGAACTCACTCAGATCTACCTGCCTCTGCCTCCCTAGTACTGGGATTAAAGGCATTCACCGCAACATCAGGCATAGAATTAAAGATTTATTTTTATTATTTTTAAATATGTGTATGTATGTATGTTTGTATGTGAAAGAGAGAAAGGTGAGAGAGAGAGAAAGAGAGAGAAAGAGAGAGAGAGAATGTGTAAGTTCAGGTGTCCACAAAGGCCAGATACATCAGATCTCCCTGAACCTAGTGGATGGTAGGAACTGAACTTGGGTCCTATACAAGAGCAATATGTACTCATCACCACTGTGCAGTCTCCATCCACAGCCCTTGAAAATATTATTTTTTTAAAGCCAATTTATTTTTATTTATTTTTTTATTTATTTCTGTATGTGTATGAATGTACTGTCTGCATGCAAGTCTGTGCACCCGTGTCGTGCAATGCCGCAGAGGTCAGAAGAGGGTCCTGGATTCCCCTGGAACTGGAGTTCTCCTGGAATTGGAGTTTCAGATGGTTCTCGGCCGCCATGTGGGTGCTGGGGATCGAACCCGGGTCCTCTGTAAGAGCGGTCAGTGCTCTTAACCGCTAGGCCATCTCTCCAGCCCTCAAAGCCAATTTTTATTGAATCTTTGTGCATTTAGCCCCTGAAAAATATTTTTAGTCGCATTGCTTGAAGCCTTGAGAAGAACACCAGAGAAATTACTGGGTCAAGGGTAAGGGAGAGAAGGAAGGAAAGAAAGAAAAAAAATTGTCTCATGGACCAGTGACTTATTTAACTTATTAACTTGTTGGCAATTATAAAAATGCACAAGTAAACTGTTAGTTATAAGCAGTAGTTGTTTTATTTCCTAATCAAGCAATGAGGCTAATGAAGCAAGGTCTCATTACAAAAAATAAATAAATAACTGACAAAGTTAGAGGTCATAATTTGCAAAGTTGAACTTGAAGACTAGTATTTAATATCAGCCATAACAATCTTATCACTTGTTTGAAGAATGGCATCTAAGGCCAATCAGTTAGATCTTTATAGTTAATGTTTAGCCTTTGTAGCACATTTCATAAGATCATTTTATATAATGGGTAGATTTTAATCAAAGTACATGGTGTGGGAGATAGTGCTCAGTTTAAGTTAATATAATTTTTAGACTTTAAGCTAAAAATAATTTCTTGGCACCGTTTAGCTCAGGCAGCTACATGTGAGCTATAACTTTCATCAAAATTCTCCAAGGACAAAGGTATTTTTTTAAAAAATTGTTTTGTCATTTGAGTGTTCTGGCAACCCTCCAACATTTTAAAAGTTTTAGAGAACAAAACTACGTACACTGTTTCAAAGTCTCCTCTTTAAATATCTAATATTTTTCCCTGAAACCCATGCAAGTTTCATTCATTTTACCCCACCTAAAAGACAAAGGAACATTTGTTACTCTATGTTTCCAACTTTAATTAAGGTCAGAGCTTTTCACTTACATTCCTGATAGCAGTAGTCCAGGGTTTCATACCTAATATGTATTCATACTAAAGATACTTTATCAATTTCAGAACAAAATATTTCAGTTACTTAGTGGGTACTAGAATTTGAAAACATGAAACCATAAACATTCATCTTAATCAATTTCTAAGGTCAAAGGTTAATTACCTCTATCCTACCTTGCACCAAATGACATCCTTCTTCATTAAACAAGGGAAATACATTTCAAGAAAGAAAAGGAACTGAGATACATTAGTATATTTTATAGACAGGGTAAAATTGGCAGGAGGATTTATTATAAGAGAATGAACAGGAGTCGGGGAGGGGGGAGTGAGGCGGGATAGCACGATGGCCTCAAGGGAGACATTGTATTAGGTGCAGAGCAGTGAGAACCTCCCGAAGTTTCCTAGCAGGGAAGGGATAATGGCAATTGTTGCCCTTCTCTGGCTACTGAATAGAATAAGAGTAGATTTTGATTAGATTATGGTTGGGTGGGACAGAGAATGAGAACACACTTTAGGAAATGAAGTCAGTCTTGAGAAGAAGAGAGCGAGTGTGGAGCAAGATGGGAGCTGCCAGACTGCCCAGAAGAAACAAGGCATGCTTCGGGAAGGCGGGTGCACTCGTGGGCCAGTGTGCACTCCTGGGCCAGTGCGCTTCTGGGCCGTGCACTCGTGGGTTTTGCCAGAGTTTGCTGTGCAAGACTTTGTAAAGGGAAGGAGGCAGCTAAGACCGATTGGTAAAGAGGCTTGCTGTCGGCAGCTGCACTCACTTAACCCTATCTGAGTGTCATTAGCAGAAATTATAGTCACGAGGGTGAAGGCTGAAAAGGACAGAAGAGCTTGATATATCCAAGGCTTTGTGAAATGTAAAAATGGAGCAGTTTTCAACTTAACATGTAACACTATGGCAGACGTGTAAAAACTATTCATTTATCTTCTAAACTTTTAAAATACATTTTATTAATTCTTTAGAATTTCCTACCTATTAAATGTTTTACAACAGCTTAGTCAATTAAAATCTTTGTTTATTCATTTATCATTGCTTATTTACTTATTTAATACATTTTTTTTGGGTGCTAATTCTATTTCTGGCATAGTTTGGCTTTTAGATTCTGGAGATAATGGACCTAGGGGTTCAGCAAATGTAGAGGCACACAAACCTCTTCCCTCAAAGGGCTAAGATTTGAGGTACCATGAAAGGAATGAGCAGGTCAGAAAAGGAAGGATTCCAACTGTAAATAAGAAAATAAACAGAATTTAAAGTAGTCACAGGTACCCTGGTGAAAATAAGGAAAATGATGAGGATACAGCTCCATTGAGTGGCTCTGTTTACTTAAAATAGTATTGGAAATGTATAAAATCTTAAAGATAACATTAAAAAGAAATGTGTGTGTGTTATCCAGTAACTATTCCAAATATTAGTGTGAGAAAGGACCTTCTGAATGTAGGCTATCAATTTGCCTTGCCCAAAGCTCCTTACAGCACAAAAAATCTTCACAGAGATTAGAAGGTGAATTGTGGTAAATAAATCAAAGGTTGTGGTGCAAGGTCAGCACCAAGTCTTTGCTGCCATCTGTAATGAACAACCGAATTGGTTTCTACCACATGATACTGGTACCTACCTATGTGATATTGACACAATAGAAAAGAGTTTAGTCAGCAAGAAGCTGTTCAGGGGTAATGCCACAGATGATCCTTAATCATCTTTTCTCCTTTAGTGTTCCCTGCTGGCATCCTGCAGCCCCCCTTCTTCAGTGCCCAGCAATCCAACTCACTCAACTATGGAGGCATCGGCATGGTCATAGGGCATGAAATCACGCATGGCTTCGATGACAATGGTAAAGTATTAGTGACATTTTCTTTTGGCTTTGATATATCCTTGTAAGTTTAAGTGTTATATAGCATCAGTACAAAACTGCATTTACTTAACAATGTATTATTGACTTAAGTTTCACTGCAGTTTTGGTGTTGTCTTTTAAGTAAGTGTTCCTGTAGAAAATAAAAATATTTAATAATCAGGTTAGTGTTGGGTGCTTTACACTGTGACACACTAAAGCAAATATTCACATTGGGAAACCAACTATGGTGATTTTCAGCGCCATCAATAATGGTTACTCTTGTTTCATGAAAAAATAAAAAAAGAATATATATATATACATATGTAAATGATACATATATATATGTGTGTGTGTGTGTGTGTGTGTGTGTGTGTGTGTGTGTGTAAGGCAGGGTCTGTGTCTTAAAATGAGATGTAAAATCAGAAAACACGGCATATCCAAGTGCCCATAAATCTGCTTGCAGTCATCTTAGACCTAATCAGTAGCTCACAGCCTCGTAAGCAATAGGTGCTTGTTTATGTCCTTCCCTAAATGACAAAGTAGATTTACAGTTTCCATGAAAGTTAAAAGTAATTAAAATAAAGGCAGGAGATATGTAAAGGGGCCAAAGTGGAGGGTGTAGAAAATTTTAGTTCACAAGAAGAAAGAAAAAGTGAAGATCAAGAAAATAATTAAGAAAATAATTAAGGATCAACCAGACGCAAGTCTAGAAAGCCTGAGGGAGGAAAGGACACAGAAAGGGGAGCCTCGGGGCTGGAGAGATGGCTCAGTGGTTAAGAGCGCCGACTGCTCTTGCAGAGGACCCGGGTTTGATTCCTAGCACCCACATGGTGGCGAAGAACCATCTTTAACTCCAGTTCCAAGAGAATCCGACGCCTTCTTCTGACCTCCACAGCATTGCACGACATGGGTGCACCAACCTGCATGCAGACAGTACACTCTTACACAAAAAGTAATAAATAAATTTTTTTTAAAAAAAAAAGAAAGGGGATGGGGCTGGAGCGATGGCCTAGCGGTTAAGAGCGCCGACCGCTCTTGCAGAGGACCTGGGTTCGATCCCCAGCACCCACATGGCGGCCGAGAGCCGTCTGAAACTCCAATTCCAGGAGAACTCCAGTTCCAGGGGAGTCCGACGCCCTCCTCTGACCTCCGCGGCATTGCACGTCACGGGTGCACAGACTTGCATGCAGACAATACATTCATACACATATGGAAATAAATAAAAAAAATTTAAAAAAAATTTAAAAAAAAAAAAAGAAAGAGGAGCCTCTTAAAAAGATGTACAAAATGTCTAATGATCAGATAAGCTGTGCAACAATCTTCATAGGTACTAAGGCCATTTCCATTTTTCAAATGGAAACATATAGAGGCATACAACATGTTTGTGCACCGTCATTAAGCTTGAAATTGGTAGTTCACCATGAGAGTTCAAGCAGTTTGCTTTCATAGCCATTTTCTGATTCACTGCATCATAAATATTACATGATAGTTAAATTAAATGTCAAAATGTGTAAAATATATAAATGCAGTTGGAGGTCCAAAAGGGAAAAGATGGATGTGTAAATTTTGCAGCAGAGCTTCGGGAGAGAAAAGGAAACTTTGTGCCTTAGGTAGAGGGAAATCAGAAGTTAGTGTTGCATAGAGAGTCTGGGAACTCATGAAATGGCAGGATGAAATGTTGACCCTTGTAAGACCTCCTCCGAGTATCAAGCAGTATTGTTCAGCTGGAGAACACAACAGAGCAAGGCCTGCCACCTCTGCAGTATCAAGAGCCAAGTTGGTGAAGTACCTGTCCATACTAGGGTGCAGCAGCAGACAAGTTTCAGGCGGTCCAGGCTTTCACAAGGCAAACAGAGCAGGATGAGGAAGGGTAACAACTTCTCTCAGCCTCTTTCCCATTTCCTGACCACATAGTCATATTTTAGTCCCTTTCACTTTAAATTAATGCTTTCACATTGAGAGAGATGGATTACATTCATCTCAATATCCCTGTTGTGGTATTACAGCTTTACAAAATGTTACCGAGGGTCTGGAGCCTAGTGAACTGGGATCTCTGTGTTGCTCCTTACAACTGCATGCAAATCTATTTATTTCAAAGATTTCCATTACCAAACAAAGAAAAATGAAAACAATTTATTCTAATCCTCATTGTAATGAGTTTATTTTACTAAATAAATATGTTACAGGCAGAAATTTTAACAAGGATGGAGACCTCGTTGACTGGTGGACTCAGCAGTCTGCAAATAATTTTAAAGACCAATCTCAATGCATGGTGTACCAATATGGAAACTTTACCTGGGACCTAGCAGGTGGACAACACGTATGTCATTAGCATTCTCCAGAAAAGCTTTGAATGCAATCCTAAATGAACTATTGCTACTTTGCATAGTAATCTAATAGAGAATCTTTCTTTAAACAGCTCAATGGAATTAATACATTAGGAGAAAACATTGCTGATAATGGAGGAATTGGCCAAGCATACAGAGTGAGTAGTTATATTTTATTTCCATTTCATGATGAGAGTATTCATTTATCCTATCTAACCACATTTAAAGCCTTTTGTCAGAAGCCCATAGAAGCAGAAATTGAAAAGTATAAAATGGAGAATAAGTGAAAAGAATCATATGTATACTAATCATTATAGTCAGAAGGATGTATATGTTATATATATATATATATATATATATAAAATAATCTGAACTCAACTCTCTTTAAACTTTAAAAATGCCAAGGAGACGAGGAAGCACTGAAACTTACACCAAAAGAAATAAGATCTACAAAACTATAGAGGAGGCAACCCATAGTTCTAAGAAATATCTCAGAAGTAAATTTCTTAGTAAAGATATGCCATGCAAAGGGTTATTTCAGTGTCACTTATCAGCATAATAAGTTGGAGCCTCAGTTTCCCAGCAGGTGAAGTAGCATCTGGGGCTTAACATAAACTGCAGCCATAACATTAAACTGCAGTCTGCTCACAGAGAATCAGTTAAAGGTCTGAATGTGATACATCTCAGTTGTATGACCTTATCATGGGCCCAACTACTAATACTTTGAGAATTATTATCATTGGAATATCCATTAAAATTGCATGTAGCCTTCCATTCATTCTTGCATGTAACGAGTAGTGTTTAAGGGCTCTGCTTTGTTTGTGGCACTATTTTAGATGCCATAGATATATCAACACACCTTCCATAAAAGATGCCCATAACAGATGGACCATCAAGAACTAAAGGATGATCCAGTGAATGCCCAGTGAAGAAGAGAAAATAGGGAATTCTAAAGTGGGTGTATTCTTAGAAGAAGAATGAGGATGTAGCCCACATGTGAGGGAGTGAACCATCTGCTTGAGTTGACACACAGGAGATGGTGCCTATGAGAGACCCAGGCTCCTGACAGGTGGGATGGGTAGAATGTTCATGGAAGGGGTGAGGATGTAGAGCTCTCTGTTCAACACCGAAATGTTGAAGGGGAAAAGAACATTGGTGATTGCGTCAAGGAAAAATGACCATCAGAGCAGAGTAGAAGATGGCTGGTGGGACTTGTAGGGTACCAGTAACAAGGGACCATCAAGTGTGATGCCTGGGAGATGAAGCCAGATAAAAGCCCTGCCCACTCCTGGGGGGCGGTAGATTGCTTCTACTTTTAAAGGTGGGTGATTAGTATTAGATGACAGACATTATGCCTTTTCCTTTGGATATGGATATTTTTCAATTTCCCATAAATATTCTTGAGC
Organism: Rhizomys pruinosus; assembly: GCA_009823505.1. NCBI lineage: Eukaryota > Metazoa > Chordata > Mammalia > Rodentia > Spalacidae > Rhizomys > Rhizomys pruinosus. The sequence continues at coordinate 4,136,193 of VZQC01010238.1, read as the reverse complement.
TTTATATGCTAAGATATAGTCAAATTCCTCAAAAATGGTTTGTTCCTGTTTTGGTCTTGCTCTTAGTTGGGACATGGATAGTGTACAGTTTAAGGATAGTTGATGCACTCTGTTGAGGCAAACTCCTGCCCTGCGGATCTTGAGGGTTTCTATTCTTCTCCAGTATGAGCACCAGGATTGCTACCAGTAATCCTCTGGGGTGAGCATTTCCATAGCACTGGGACTAAGTCAAATATTTAAGGCTGGCCTACTTTGATCTTGAAGTCTTCTTATTTTATGGAGTTCTGTTCATCAACATTCTGGACATGATGTCATCAAACTGTCAATTTCTTTTCAACTCAGAGTCCAACAGTTTTCTAGAGTTTACACTCCCTTTACTGGGACCTTCCAAGAAATAATCTGCCAATTAATCTGGCAAGAATAGAACTCGATTTCTGTTGTCAGCTCTCTGCGGAAGATTGTCTTCCTTTCTAAGTCTGATATCCACTGTAGGTAAATCATTTTCTCTTGCAATTTGTCCCTTACTTGGTTGTATCAGCAGGCAGCCCTTGTCACTCTATATTGTCTGGAAGTGGTAGACATTAGTAATTAGAACTCAATGATTCTCCCCTATAGAAAGTTGAGAACTATAATACTAAAGGAAATTACAATTATGTAAATATTTATGAACATGCATTTTTTTTTTTACATTTAATGCCTTGCCCTTCTGAGAGATTGTGAACTCCCTAAGAAGGAAGAAGTCCAGGCCTTCCTCCCCATAGTCTTTACATAGCAAAGGTTCAGTATTTTGTGTTGACAGTGAGGAGAAAGAAATACACCTTTTGCTTATGTAATTGATCAATGTTCTTTATAAGACATTAGAAATGGGGCTGGCCAGATTTCTCAGTGGGTAAAGGCACTTGCCACCAAGCCTGTTGACCTATTTTAAATCCCTGGAACCTACTTGGTAGAAGGAGAGAATAGTCTCTTGCAAGTTTTCCTCTCACCTCCAGGCATGTGCCATGGTACACACACACACACACACACACACACACACACACACACACACACACACGTGTAACTAAAAATAGCTAGATAAATGTAATAAAACTTTTCAAGAAATAAATATAACATACCTCAGAAATATTGTTGTCAATCTCCTTAATTATATATAATGAACAGAACTAAATTTATTAAATTTTAATTTTTATTTGTATGAGTGTTTTGCCTACATGTATGTAAATGCACCCATGTCATGCAAAGCCTGTGGAGGCCAGAAAAGGGTGTCAGATCCCCTGAAACTGGAGTTACAGACAGTTGTTAGCCATCTTATGGATGCTGGGAATTGAACCAGCTCCTCTAGAAGAGTAGTCAGTGCTCTTAACAGATGAGTCATCTGTCCAACCCCTAGAACTAATGTTCTTGATAGTGTCTATAAAATCTATAAGGATTCAGAACATATTCTGATATGCAGGTTGCCTAAATTACTTTCTCCTAATATAACTGAGAGTTGGTCTATTTCGTCATGTAATTAGGGTACCAGGGCCTCTTGTGAACCTTAGATTCATTGGACTCTAAGCCTCTAAGGGATCTGAAGTGAATCCTTTGACTTTTGGCAAGAATCACTCAGACTAAATCTGGCGTGAATCTGTTTTGCTAAGAGTAGTAACTAAGCTAAATATAGCAATTGCAGATGACTCCTTTGGCAACCCATTCCTCCAACGGGCTGCACTTACCCATCTATCCATAGAACAATATTAAGGTAAGATTTCCATCACATGCTTAAGTCTTCCTTTTATCCAGCTGACATTTAGAGTGATCATCTGACGTGCCAGGCCCTTGTCATCTGCTAATCAGTCTCTTATTCTTTCCAGATCATTTATAGAAACATACTGGTTTTCTTCCTGATCCTTGAAAGAGTTGTAGATTGCCATGTCTAAATGTCTGATAGTGATTTTAATATAAAAGGTTAATTACTTGGTTACTTTTTGTGTAGGTTTTTATACTCATTTAGAAATTGTAAGTATCGCTGGGTGTGGTGGCACATGCCTTTAATCCTAGCACTCGGGAGGCAGAGGCAGGCAGATCTTTGTGAGTTCAAGGCCAGCCTGGTCTACAGAGTGAGTTCCAAGACAGGTGGAGTTACAGGGAGACCCTGTCTCAGAAAGACCAAAAAAAAAAAAAAAAAAAAAAGAAATTGTAAATATCTTGTTTCTGTTTTACTACTTAGGCATATCAGAATTATGTTAAAAAGAATGGTGAAGAAAAATTGCTTCCTGGACTTGACCTAAATCACAAACAACTGTTCTTCCTGAACTTTGCCCAGGTACTATACCTTTTTGAGTGATAAACGTGAAAATCATTTTGCGCTGTAATTTCACCATAACTTAGATGTTGCATGCTGAATTTTCTTGTTTTACTCAGTTGTGGCAGAACATTTGACTTGACTCACTTTCATTGTTCATAACAGACTGTCAGGTCATGTTCTTTATAAATAATTGTGTTCCTGGCTGCCTTTCATTAAACATTATTTGAAGAGTTAATGGTTAAGGAATGCAGAATTCCAAATTAATTCTGCTTTTCTTTTCTCTTCCTACCTCTACCTCTAGGTGTGGTGTGGGACCTACAGACCAGAGTATGCAGTCAATTCTATTAAAACAGATGTGCACAGTCCAGGAAATTTCAGGTATGTAGGTGTGAGCAGAAGCCAGCCTGTTCCAATGTTGATGTCATTACTACCACATTTGGAATTTTTCTTTTTCTTCTTTTTTTTTTTAATGTGTATGAGTATATTGCCTGTGTGCAGGTAGGTGCACCTGTGTCATGCAATGCCCACGAAGATCAGAAGAGAGCATTAGATCCCCGAGAACTGGGGTTATGGATGGTTGTTAGCTGCCATGTGGATGCTGGGACTCAAAAGAACCTGGGTCCTCTGCAAGAGAAGCCAGTACTATTAACCCCTGAGCCATCTCTCCAATCCCTAGATTTATCTTTTTCTAGTTCTGATTTTATAACATTTGGAAATGTCTATGTGTGTATATGTCTGTGTGTGTGTGTATTTCTGTGTGTGTCTCTGTGAGTCTGTGTATCTGTGTGTTAGACTTAATGTCTATCAAAGATAGGGCCCACAAATCAGCATAATACACAAGCACAGCGCTGGCTGCTGTGTTCTTTCAGAATATATCTGCCCCAAGCTCAGTGTCTAACCGAGTCCAACAAAGAGTTCAATAGAACCACCGGCTAGCAAAACATATCTGTTTTTTTTTAATTTTTACTTATGATTTTTATTTTATGTGTATGAGTGTATTGTGTGCATGTGTGTAAGTGTGCCCATGTCATGCAATGCCTGATGAGTCAGAAGAAGGCGTCATTACAGATAGTTGTTAGCTGTTATGTGGGTGCTGGGAATCAAATGTGGGTCCTCTGCAAGAGCAGCCATGCTCTTAACCACTGGGCCATCTCTCCACCCCACAAAGCATATTTCTAAAAGGCTATGACTGTGAGCTTCAAAAGAAAGATTTTCATTCAACATCAAGGGAAATTTTTACTAATTGGACATTTTCCAGCATTGAATAACCTTATTTCCAATGCCCCAGAGTGAGTATATTAAATAGGTGTCAAAAACAGCCCAGCAGGGCTGCTAGGAGAACATGCTCTGCGGGCAGGGAGAGCGAGAACACCTAAGCCATCAGTAGCTTAAAGAGAATCATTTTAGGCAGCATTTGAATGCTGACTTCTAGCTCCCTCAATATCTAGTTTTAGGACCAACCCCCTAGTGCTATTCCTTCACATACTGTATGTAACATTTAACACCTATTTGTGCTAATCACCACCTCCCAGGAAGGTCTGAAATGAAAATAGGTGTGGGAGACCTAAATATTTTGTAGAGTTGGAAAATAGAATTTAAGAATAAAAGAGAACTAATAGGCTGAGATTGTTTTTAAAAACCTTATAAATATAGTAAATATATTAGCAAGCTAATTCACTAACGGGGAAACACAATCAGTTATAAGGTAATAAAGGAACAGTTAATTAAACATGTTATTCATTAGTGAATGCCCCTGGTTTGTCCCACTGTCACCACTGTCCTTACCATCATCACCATGTCATATTTCAGCAGGTTTTTAAAAATACTTTATTATTTTTATCTTATGTGTTTGAATGTATTGCCTGCATGTAAGTGCACCCACAGAGGTCAGAGGAGGGGTCAGATTCCCTGGAACTGGAGTTATGGACTGTTGTTAGCCACCATGTGGGTGCTGGGAATTGAACCTGGGTCCTCTGGAAGAGCGGCCAGTGCTCTTAACTGCTAAGCCATCTCTCTAGCCCACTGAGCAGTTCTTTGAATGGCATCCACTTAATAGTGCATTGTTTTTCTTTGTAATGTGAGTTACATTCAGTCATGATAGCATATCCATTCTGACAGCTTTTTGGATATTGAAGAAAAGAAAATCATTGGATTAGTTCCCACTATGATTTAATTTAAGAGACTTAGATTTTTTTTTTTAAGTTTTTAGTTCCTTGGATCCCCAACACTGTCCCCCCCACCCCAAGCTGTCTTTTTGTCTTCACTGAAGTTTTCAGAAGTTAAACATGTAAGACTCTAATTCTGCAGCTTAGCAGAAAACATTTTTAAGTACATACAAACCAATTTGTCCAAGCCTTGCCCTGTTTCTGCCTATAAGCATAAGCAGATATCCATAAAGATCTAAATTCCTTCAAATAATATTAGACTGCTTCAAACATCTGCCATCCTCAGAGAATAAGGGAGAGTACTATTTTTTTCATAGGTGAAATTTGTGTTTTGAGTATTGACATTTTTATCTTAACAACTCGATTAAATTTTTCTTCATTTAAAGTACATTGCCTATGTTTTCATTGCCTGTTTTTGCCATAATACGATATCATGGATCACACTTAATGTCCTGTTTTTGTTGTCATTTGGATAAAACAGACTACTGTTGCTATTGTTATTTATACTTTTGTTTTTTAAACTAGTAAATCCCTCAAAGCTAGGTTGTACTGGCCTATTTATTCCTTCACTATTAATAGTGTTTTTTTCTTCTCTTTTGTCTTTTTGGTAAAGTTTTTCTGCATGTTTATTTTAACCCTAGTACTAGCTCTTTTAAGTGACTGTCCTCAGTTTTTTGACATATAAATACTAAATTATCATGAGAGCTTCTGAAAGAATAAAGTTAATGGATATAACAACCTGTTACATTGTATGTTTGAAAATTATTACTGATTTTTTTAAATAAGAGATCTGGATAGAATAAAGTTAGAAACTTTAAGGACTAAAGAGATGGTACAGTACAACGAACATACTACTCTTGCTAAAGACCCAAGTTCGATTTCCAGTATCAACAGCAAGTGGCTCTAAGCCTCCTTTTCCAAGGAATCTTGGAAGACCTCTCCTGCCCTCCCTGGACACCAGCACTAACACGCACATGCACATACACAGACATATACATTATTTTTAAAAAGCATAAAATCTTGGAGTGGCAGAGATGGCTCAACAGTAAAGAGCAATTCCTGCTCTTGCAAAGGAACCAGGTTTGTTCTGAGCACCAACATGGTGGCTCACAACCATCCATAACTCCATTCCAGGGAATCTAATGCCATCTTCTCCTCCAATGGCACCAAGCATGCAGGTGGTGCACATACCAACACTCAAGCAAAACACTTGTATACATAAAATGAAAATAAGTAAATCTTTAATGAAAGACAGTTTAGGGGTTCGGAAACATTTCTAGTCAGCTAGCAGACTAGTGCTTCTTTATTCCTTATTTCTTCCTTCTGCATTGTTCATGATGTAGTGAGTAATTGTTCAGTAAGTAGTATGTGGAGGAGAGGATGTAACCATAGTCTCTTCCCAATTTTAAACTCAAACAGTATTCTAATATAAATATGTGAGATTATTTATATTTCTTTATATTTTTATATTTTATATTTTTATTTTATTTATTTATTTATTTATTTATTTATTTATTTATTTATTTATTTATTTATTTATATGAATGTACTGTCTGCATGTAGGTTTGTGCACCCGTGTCATGCAATGCCGCGGAGGTCAGAAGAGGGTCTCGGATTCCCCTGGAACTGGAGTTCTCCTGGAATTGGAGTTACAGACGGTTCTCAGCCGCCACGCGGGTGCTGGGGATCGAACCCGGGTCCTCTGCAAGAGCAGTCGGTGCTCTTAACCGCTAAGCCATCTCTCCAGCCCTGATTATTTATATTTTTAACTTTTTGGTTCTGACACCAAAAGCATGTCTACTTTTTATTCATAATGAGAAGTTTATGTGTATTTTAAGAGTACATGGGATGCTAGCATTTTGTCAAGGAAATTATTATTTTCTCTGGAGGTAAAGGGATTTCCTTGGTAAAGGTTGACATTACATTTAGTTTTGGAAACAGGCTGCTTCCTGACTACACAAAGTAAAACATAGTTTTAAAGACCTTTAAAAACTAACAAACAGTAAGTTATTATTCAGAATTAGTGCTTGGTGGGTTATGTAAAAATATTTTCAAAATAGAGGAAGATTTTAATCCCATGTTTAAATAACCATGACATAAAACAAAAATATATTTCATATAATTTTGTAAACTATAAAACCATTTTTGTTATATCTAACCTAAAATGATTTTATTGTCCAGAATTAAAGCCTATATACCTTAAACTTTTAGCATTTCAGACAAAAAGAAAAACATTTCCTATTGAATAGACTAGAATTTAAATCTTCAACTTAAATATTTATGTCCTTTTAGAAACCTAGTTTTGCTTCACCATCCACACTGACACTGGGGAATCATTATTTGGTAGAATAATATTTACTAATAATCTAGAAATTGTTTCTAGAAATTGTTTCTACAGACTATTTCTACATAATATTTAAAGATACAATAATTTCACAGAAAGAACCATATAAGCAAAATTATTTATTTTTTTATTTATTATTTTTTTTATGTATATGAGTGTACTGTCTGTATGTAGGTTGGTGCACCCGTGTTGTGCAATGCCGTGGAGGTCAGAAGAGTCGGATTCCCCTGGAACTGGAGTTAAAGATGGTTCTTAGCTGCCATGTGGGTGCTGGGAATCAAACCCGGGTCCTCTGCAAGAGCAGTAGGTGCTCTTAATCGCTGAGCCATCTCTCCAGTCCCAAGCAAAATTATTTATATGCTTAGATTGCTCAAAGTTTTTTTCCACTCAGAAAAAGAAAAAAAGCACTTTACACAACTAATGCCACATACAGGGCAAATAATATATATGCTTCATAGCTTCAAATCCAATAAATTTAGGAGAATATTCTTTTCAGTATTTTATGTAAATACTTCAAACCAATATGGCTACTTGGATTCTTCTTATAAGCTGCTAATATTTAAGGTAATTGAAAGTTACCTTAAATATTAGCATTGGTTCCTGAGCTTTTTTTCGAGACAGGGTCTCTCTGTGGCCCTGGTTGTCCTGGAACTCACTCTGTAGACCAGGCTGGCCTTAAACTCACAAAGATCTGCCTGCCTCTGCCTTTCAAGTGCTAGGATTAAAGGCGTGCGCCACCATGCCTGGCGCTTCCTGAGCTTTTATAAATAGTGGGGTAGATTTTGCTGAGTCATCCTTAACTCCTGTTAGCATCCATTAATCTATATTACTATAAGAATATTAATATTAATGGAACATATGCTCATCAATATGGTTTTGCTTTGAAAGGGTCATTGAAATGTAGCTAGTGATAATGATAGAAGAGTATATTCGTAAACAGAGCAGGTAAGTTTGAATCCAAGTTATTTATTTTAAAGAAATTATAATGTTGTTAAAGGATGTATTAATTGAAAAAAGGTTATGCAGTAACTAAAAAAATCCAGTTACTTTTAGGCAGGAGTAATCATAACATATACGCCACATCCCTACTATACGTATATTACCTCTTTATATTATATATTATATATTAATACAGACTATATTTACAGGTCCAAAAGTACATCCTTGGTCACATCCTGGCCAGCTCTTTGATGATTTTAATACAAATGATTATTTCCCAGTACATAAACAGCAGCAACACAATCAACTATTCTGCTTAATAAAGTAACAATTTCAAGGGAATCACCTGAAGGAAATAATTAATGAAATTTTTTATCACCTGTCACTAGAAATACATACACAGACAAATAATAGTTTTAATGTAGCAAGAAAGTAAATATTATACAAATATTTTACACAATATTAACGAAATGTGACCTCACTCTTAAAGATTCATTGAATTAATAATGTATCTAATTTCCAGAAAGATTATTGATATCACCTATACAAATATTTGATGATATAAATATTGTCAAAGACTAATTACAAGCCTTAGAAAGTAATGGAAGTCTTTATGTGCTGTTGAGCTAATTACTCAGAACCAATTTATCTAGAAGTCTTAAAGAGGAAAAGGAGGGGCCCTAACAGAGGCTGACTGCCACATGCCCATGCGTTGAATGCTTGCCTCTGTACCGTAGCTCCCACTGGCATTTTCCCAAGACTGGTCTTTGTATGAGACTTGTGTGTGTGTGTCTGTGTGTGTGTGTGTCTTTGTGAGACAGGGTCTCCTTGTAGCCCTGGCTGGTCTGGCACTCACTGTGTAGGCCAGGTTGGCCTTGAATTCAGAGATCTGCCTGCCTCTGCCTCCTGAGTGCCTGCGCCACCACTCCTGCCACGATGCACAGCAATTCATAGTTTTAAGAAAAAGGTAGATTCCAACATTGGCTGGGTTAAAAAAAAAGAAAAAGAAAAAAGTAGAATGAAGCCATAGATTTAGATATTGTTTTCTAGGGTACTTGGTTCTATTGACTAAGACATATACAGGGGAAAAAAAATTGAGTAAAACCGAAATAGTGTGGTCCTTCCACTTTTTCATGTAAATAACCATGGAGCTTCTATTACAGAAGGATGAATTGCCTGGCCACCATGATAGCTGTCCCCTAGCCAGTATCCAGGGCTTCAGAATTGTTGTAAAAATAAGAATAAATGTCTGGAATCCTGCTGAAAGAGTGATTAACCTTGAGACCCAAGAAAGCCAAGACCAATACAATCCTTCTAAGAATTTTCCTTTGAAATGAAGAATTACCGTGGAGCGCAGAACAGTGCACTTTCTTCCGCTCCCATCTCAGCTTCCGAGTAGCAGGCATTGCAGGTCTACATCCTTACTGTCATCTTCTAAGATCCCCTCAATTTCTACCTATGCTGTCACTTTGGCTGTGTTTATAGAATTTAATTCCCTCTCCATTTTTTTAGTCCTCCTCCTCCTTTTTGTCCTCCTCTTCCTATTCCTTTACCTCCTCTTAGCTTATGAACAACAGAAACCTATTTCTTACCAATTGAGAGGCTTGAAGTCTGAGGTGGCAGGGAGTAGGAGTGTAGTCAGGTTCTAGTGAGGGCTATCTGAGGGTTACGAACTGCTTCTCATAACCTCAGACATTGGAATAGGTGAATTTGGTTTTGAATATTTTGAACTTTTTCTAAATAGTCAAATTAGGTTTTAGGCTCCTAGCCAAAGTTACAAGTAAGTCAGTAGTTTGTCAATGTGTTGTTTTCTGGGACTATACAAGAACCCCAAATTATCACATGGACTTTGAAACTAGGACAAAGTCTGCAACTCCAGCCAGCTGTAGCCACTCAGATCCACTCTTCATGTTCACCTGCCAACCCCCATGTGCCTGTCACACAACCTTCAGACCTGCATTTCAGTCCTCTCTAAGCCGATGGTCTCCCTCCAATTGAACTTATAAAATCTTCAGTTTTGACTTCTATTTCACCTCAAACTCCCCATACCAGGAAGATTCATGATCCTTAAGACTCTCCTGGTAGTCTGAAAAAAACAAAAATATTTGTGACTTCCCTGAGGATAAAGGAATTTGGGGGACAAGGTAGGAATGAAGGCAGCAGCTTTGATGGGTTAATGGATGATAAGTTAGGAAGCGAGGCGGGGAGGAGTCCATCGGGCTCTCTGTTCCCTTCAATGAAAGAGAAAATAAGGCTGTATTCTTTTGCTAGTTGGTCCATAATAACAAACAACAAAGACATAAGAAGTTTTCCATTCTTAGTGCCCTATTTTCTGCAGGTTTTCACCATGACCAATTCATGGCTTCATTCATTCGGTGTGTGCTGTGTACTGTGCTGGTTTTGATGCTTCATCTCAGAGTGGCATACTGAGCACTTTGCCTTTATAGACATGACAGTCTAGCAACATTGTGACAACTGCACAACTGGGTTGGCAGAGAAAGGACAAGTGGGAGGAGCCCATTTAGATGGTATTCATAGAAGGCCATCAAGGAGGTGATTCTGAAGTCTGAACATGTTAGCCTTGTACTGACTGAGGAGTGACTTCCCCGGGAACAGGTTTCAGCAGAGCAGCAGGCTAGTGGATAATTTGAGGAGTGAGAAAAGGTCAGTATGTTTTGAGCCCAGTATGGAGCCGGAGGTAAATTGCACTATCCAGACTCAGGAGGTCACAGAGAGAGTCTGGATTTCCTTCAGGCCTGGATTAAGTATGAGAATTGTAAATTCTGATGTTATTTTATTTATTAATTAGTTAGATTTTTTTTAAGATAGGTCTTCCTGTGTAGCAGGGGCTGACCTGAAAATTACTATGTAACCTCCTAAATGCTGAGGTTAAAAAGCATGTGCCATCAAGCCTAGCCTGATTTAATTTTTATAAACCACTCAGAGCTCTGGAGGGAAGACAAGTGTTGAGATTTGTACATGATGCATACATGCACTCATCCTCCACATATGGAGATTTCTAGAAATCAGACGATTCCTGGCACTGCTTTTTGATCTTCCCATCAGAGGACTTGCCTCTAGGCCCCACCTCCCAACTCAAGGTGAAGTTGCTGGTGGTACCAGCAGGAGGGACAGGGAGAGAGCTGACCGCGGGGGAGGGGGGGGGCTGGCCTGATAGTGTCACCTCTGCCATGGTGACCTGTTCCCTCAAATGCTGCTGGGCACTCATAGTGGCTTGGATAGTTTTGTTTTTATCCATTGGTGCCAGAGATAAGAAGAAATGGGCATTTTCCAGCCCTTTCCAATTATTGAGGCTGAATCCGGTTTCTGATATTTAAAGCATTCTTTTGGAAAAAAAGAAAATAAAACTTCTCTTATTCTTTGACTTAATCAAATCAACAACACAAATCAATTGAGAAGATGAGAGAAGAGCATAATCAAGATTATATAATAGATATATATCTTATATATATCTATATCTATCTACCATCTATCTAACTGTTTTTTATGTATATAAATCAATAAAATAATAAAAAGCACAAACATATATATATATATATATATGGATGTGAAATTGTCAAACAAAGTTAATCAATAAAAAATAATAAAAAGCACCTATATACTTCATGGAAACAACTTTAAAAATTTTTTATTTGAAATCCCTATTTAAAATTGTTGATCATAAAATTTTTATGATAAAGAAAACCTATTAAAACCATATTTAAATTATTATGCGGTCCCTCTCAAGACAATGAGAAATCATGATCTTTACTTTTGACTAAATTCCTCACAAAACCACAATTTCAAATATGAAATGCTTATTTGTCTTTAAAACACATGTAGAAGAGTTTTAAATTAATAATTCTCACAACATTAGGATGCATGGACTATTCTGTGATGTGTATCACAGATGAAAAACAGTGAAACAGCAAACTACACAGAGAACTTCTACAGGGCTTTCGTGTGGTGTAGCCACGAGTGTCAAGTGCTGATGATGTTTTTTTGTTTCATTCAAAGGATTATTGGGACTTTGCAGAACTCTGCAGAGTTTGCAGAAGCCTTTCATTGCCACAAGAATTCCTATATGAATCCAGAAAGGAAATGCCGGGTTTGGTGATGTTCATGAGGAGCCATGCGTCTGGTGTCTAGACTTGCTAAAGCCACGGAAACAGGAACTCACCAGCTGAGAGAAAGTGGGCCCTAGATGTTTCTGCAGCTACTTGGGGGGGCAATTCACAGAGATGAGCACAAGCTAACAGAAATGATATTAGGTTATTGGATCCATCGTGAGAAGGGGTAAAAGGTCCAAAGTCTATGGAATCAGTCACAGTTAATGCTTAATTTCAAAAGATAGTATTACCATCATTTCTGTTTCTCATGGGGTCTGCAAGTCTAAAGCTGTCCCCAGACAACAATCTTAATCACTTGAGGCAGACCATGACTTCTAATCAAAGGGGTAAAGATCGGCACCAAACACAGCAGTGATTTGATTAAACACTCACTTTCATTTACCGTGTTCACGCTCCTTAAAAACCTCTTCCAAAGAATTCTTCCACATACTGAAGCCTTAAGGCTTACATAGCTTTGACCTCATTTTACAATAATCAGCTTTTTCATTCATTCAGAATCATTTTATTTTGAGCACTCTGAAGGTAAAAATGAACGTGTGAAATGTGTTGGGGTGAACCTGGTTTAGTAATACTCAGATTCTTGAGGCCCTGTGATTTTTCTAAGCAATTCTTGCTCTCTCTGTCTCTCAAACTTGGTCTTTTTAAAGGATTTGTAGTAATGTATAAATAATAATTTTTATATTTAATTATTAACTACAATTTATGGCTTAATAACTGTTCCTATAGGTAATCATTGGATATTGAAGTTATAGCCTAGATAAACAGTTATGAAGATCTGTAAAGTGATGTACAGATGGAAACTTGAGACTTTTGAACTTACAAATCATATTGGTGAGAAGCTTTAAGCACAACTTTGGCGGTAAAATTTTCCATTGAGTTGTTGTCTAGAGATACTTAATATTTGTGATTTACACGAACAGCATTTTCAAGATTAAATCTGTCCTCCAAGCGTGGTTATGAAAGGGTAAACACATCTGTGTTGAGGTACCGAGCCCTGCTCTTTTTAGGTTTGTCATCTAATGGAAACATTTTGATAATAAATTGAAGTTGTGAGCCCTTCACGATGCCTGTGTACAAGCTGTCTAGTTCTAGAAAGCCCATTCCCGAAGAGATGGGAGGCCTCCTCAGGGCCAGCTTCTGGAATTCTACAGCTCCTAGAGCCCTGGGTGGGGCCCCCAAGGCCCTGGTGGGGACTCCTCTCTTAAGACTTGTGTTTTCCTTTCCTTTCTTGTCCTCCTGGCTAGTTTACCTCATTCTACAAACCCATTAAGATTTTTCAAAAGAGGTACACTTCTGCAATCCTTACATTTTTCTAACAAAAGATGAAAATGAGAGAGTTTTATTCAAAATATGGGTTTTCATACCTCTTTGAAAAATGCCTGTTTGCCTTTAAAAACTTTCCTACACTATAACATATATACAGACATTACATACAGCAGAACTCTATAGCTCAGTTAACTCGCTCCCTCTGAGCACTGCACTGCAGCTGCCTGACCTGGTCCCTTCCATCCTCCACTTGCAGCTATTCAGATTTCCAGCATCCTACACTAGCTTTGCCCTATTTTGTCTTTTAGACAAATAGAATCAATCGATATTCATTCTTCTGTGTCATATTTCTTTTCTTAGCCTTAAGTTTGTGAGATTCAGCTACACAGTTGGGTTGATTATGGTTCTTCCATTTCCATTGTTAAATAAGATTCTATGTGGGACCACACCACAAATCCTCCATCCTATTGTGGATGGGCTCTTGAGAAGTTTCCTGTTTGAGATTGTACAAATAATGCAATTACGCATTGTGATTTGTGCTTACACATTATTGTCTTTACTTGAAACTTCAATGGATTCACTTTCCCAAAGCTTTCCAAAAATTATTATAAATATTGAAAACAGTTGCAGGCTAGCCACGAATATCCTATCATTTGCCTTTTACCATAAACCACTGTTACCATGGATAATTTAGAATATATTTATATCACTATTTCTTTAAAACAAATTTAAACATACTTGAGTACCATTTGTAGTCGTAATAGGAGCTTTTGATAAAACAGCTATTTCTGAGTTATTTTTTATTTATGGCCTGTCAGAGTAACTGAAGAGACAGAAGTAAATAGTAACTAGTGCAAATTGTAAATAGGACCAGCTCTCCACTGGTAGTGCCCTAAAACATCAAGCTGCCATTCCTATGTAGCAACAACTCCAGTGCCTAGAACCCCACTGTACATACAACAGTGAATATTTTCTTTGTGCTATGGGATCCATAAAAATTAGAATAGCCTTTCCTTCCCAGTCCCTCATGCATCCAGACATCACTTTTCCATTTAGTTGGTTAAATGAAGAGAGGAACCACATAGTTGGTACTCAGAAGCCCTACCAACCATTTAGAGTTGCCACATTATGTAAGACATATCTATATTCTCATACACAGATCCACTTCCACCATGTTTGGGTTCTGGTTAGGAAAGGAGGCAGCAAGGATTGAGAGCTGTCGTAACTCAGTGATGAGGACGAGACAAAGCTTCTGGCAGTACATGTTGGCAAGGTGTCTGCTTCCATACCACAGTGCCTGTGTGCAAGGTGGAAGGATGCTAGCCCTACTCTGACACTCCTTCCAAAGTGACCTTGGGCACATGTATATTCTTTGGGGCCTCTGGCTTGCTTATCCAAATACAAAAGAAAAAATAGATTCTAGTTCTTACCAGTGTTGCCTTCTTAATGTCACCCAAAGTTCTGTCGTGATTGGACCTACGCTGCTGTTACTGTCAGGCATGTAGACAGGACAAGAACTTGCTAATTTTCTCAAAGCATTTATAATTCCTTTTGCAACAGATGGAACTCTTAAAGTAGAAGACATCTGTCATTTTGGAAAGAAAATAAGATTCTACTTTGTCAAAAGAAGAATAATCAGAAATTTCATCAGGTTCTAGTCTCTGGAATAAAGAAAACAACAAAGAAATATTTTCATAGTGTTGTTTCTATGCCCAGTTGCCTCTATTCCAACCTCCAATCCTCATGGAAACCTACACACCACATTTATAACTTACAAAATATTAAGATTAAATGGAGTTTTTGTTTCTATCTTATACTATCTGGTAGTTTCAGATTGAGTCTTTTTTGAAAGAATGATATGAACTATTTACCAATATTTTCTTCAATCAGTTTTCTGATTGGCTTTTTTTCCAAGGTAAGTAAAATGGCTATCACATGTTACTGGGAGTCACAAGTAGAATTAGATGCCTTAGGCAGAAGCCACATGTCCCTAGATGGAGAAGCTTGACCATTTAGTTGGTTAAGTGAAGACAGGAGCCACGTATGGCCACTGTCAAAATGGCACATTTATTGCAATTAAACCTTTTCTCTTAACTGTGTTTTCTTAGTGACAACTCCTTTGTGTTTTGCATTTCTGCTAAAATAGTAAAAAATATTCCTGCTGTTAAACTTTATAGGCAAAATGTTGTGCTTCTTTTTTGCAGTTGTGCAAAAGAAGCCTGGTAGAAAAATAAGCATTGGCACTTACCAGAAACAATAATGGGTTCTCAGCTTAGAAAATATAGATCTGGAAAGCATTTGCTCATGTTTGATGTTTATGTTCCAGGATTTTTCTACCCAAAAACAAGCTTTGCAGTTATCAGGCATATCACCATCTTATTACAGTCCTTTGAATACATTCAACAGCATCTCCAGTATGGCCATCTGACATTATGATACATTCTAAGATTTTATTTCTTTTCCAAGAAGACAAATGTGGTCACAGCCTAGAGTGTCATTTTCCTTGGTGAAAATCCTTCAGGCATACAGTGATTGTTCTGTATGCCTTGAAACAGCCTTAAAGATTTAATGCTGCCATGTTCATGCAGTTACATAGCAACAAAGAGACAGGGACTTTTAAAAACCTAAACAGAGAATGTTTTGATTTATTAAATGAAAATACAAAAGGGACACACTGTTCAATACACATTATCATTTCAACTTTGTTCACATATTGTTGTACAAAACAAGCATTTAGAATATGTGCCAAAAACTAATGAGAACTATTCCTGTTGGTAGTATTACAAGATATTCTTTATTTTTTTATTTTTTATTTATTTTTATGTGTATGAGTGCACTGTCTGCATGTAGGTTGGTGCACCGTGTTATGCAATGCTGCAGAGGTCAGAAGAGGGCATCAGATTCCCTGGAACTGGAAAGATGCTTCTTAGCCACCATGTGGGTGCTGGGAATCGAGCCTGGGTCCTCTGCAAGAGAAGTCTTAACTCAACCCCTGAGCCATCTCTCCAGCCCCTATATTATTTATTTTTTTAATTTAGTTTTCTGAATTTTAAATTTTTCTGGAATAAGAAAATATTGCCATTGAAGTTATTTTTCAATCATACTTGAATTAAAATGGGAGGGGCATGGTGGCTCACACCCAAAATCCAAGGATTTGGGGCATTTATGTAGAAGTGTCAGTGAGAGTTTGAGGTCAACCTAGAATACATAGTATCGTAGGACAGCTTAGGCTACAGAAGGAGACACTGTCTCAAGAAAATAACAGTAATTATTATTTTTTTTTTAGGATAGAAGAGAGTGTAGATGGCATAGAAATGAGTGAAAATGATAAAAAATAATTTTCACAAAATATTCCGTTTGCTGTTTCAGGAAGATTAGTGCTTTGGTCAAGCCCTTGTTTTAGAACAGTCAGTCTAAAATTTTCTAGGTAGCTTTGGTGAATGCCTCTTACCAGAGAGGAGAATTTGGGGATTTCCCTCTGCCTGTGTGCAGTTGTTCTATGAGGAGTAAAAACAATGTGTTGAAAGAGGTTCCCATTCTCTCCCCAAATACCACACAGTTGAATGATCCACCCAAATATCTTTCCTATTTGGCATTTCCCCAAGGGCAAACCATAGCACTTGGCAAATCCAGACCAAGGTTAAGGACAGAGTTCAACCCCAACATAGAAACCCAAGGACTTCGTACTCTCCTAATCCAAAAGCTCTATCTGGCAGCTAAAGTTATTTACCCAGCGGTCAGGGGTCAAAAGGGAAGCAACAGCAAAACACAGCCAATCCCAGGTGACTGACTGCTCTTCTGTACTTGTAACTGTGAAAACTTTGGTTGCAACTGTGAAACTCAAAGGAAACTAAAACAAAATTAGAGGGTGTGTTGATCATAAATATGAGGCAAGTGTAAATACCATAGCTGTTTTCCAGACAGAGCTCTTGTCACAGACTGCCTTCAAAGTAGAGCTGGTATGGCACCCAGCACCTGGAACTGCACTCTCCACTTTCCCGGGGGAACCAACTGCACCACATACTGAATAAACCTTAAGAAAAACTCAGTTGTGCTGTTCTGGAAATACACTCAGCCCTGTGATAAGGCATCGAGAAGTGGGAAGGTTATAGAAATTATGATCTTCCATAATAAATAAGATAGAAATGTAAGATCTCTTAAAGAACAACTGTTTTCCTCCTAGCAAAAAATAATAATAATAATTTTTAAAAAAACACCCTGCCTAGAATAAAAAGAGCTGCCCTGTACTCAAAAGTGACACTGGAAAACTTATTAAATGTTTCTCAAACATCTGTCTAGATGAAACCATCCATATTAAACTTTAAATTCCATCTTAATCTATCATCAAAATGAAAGCATTTTGCATTTTAGATTGGGGCTTTAAGAAAATTGGCATTAACAAAAGATTGTAGGCAAGCATAACATTTAGCTCTAAATATATGAAGTTTCAATCTAATATATTAAAATTTTTAAAGTTCTATTTGCAGCCTCATTTTACAGGTATATATTTAAGTTCTGGAAGGTTTAACTGATTTGCCAAAATTCCTACACAGTAAATAGCATGACCACATACACAGAAACCTAAGATCCATAGAAATTTATTATCACAGTTCTCTATACCACAATGAAATAAACCTTAGCTTACCCAAAGAAATTTATTATTTATAGATAATAATTCTGAAAACACATCTTTTAAGAAATCCCAATGAAAAACATACTTTCCATTTTTACTTTATATAACTTTTTATAAGGAATATTAAAGTATTTAATCAAGAAACACTTGTTGAATAATCTGCTATGTTCAAAACCAAAAGTCATTAGAAAAGAAAACAAAATATTTGGCTGGCCATACACCTGTCCAACATTAGTTCAAATATGAGGCACCAATGCACCTACACATCTATTATACATTTTTCTAGTTTCAATAGAAGATATAATTAAGTGGAAACAGCTGCCTTTTTCATATTCTAGAGACGTGAAAAATACACACACACACACACACACACACACACACACACACACACACAAAGAAATGGAAAGAAATGTGAGAGTCCAGGGGGATTTTCCTTCCCACACATTGAAGTCATTTTAGAGGAAGTTACATGTAAGTTGTATTTGGCAACATGGATGGGCTTTTGATGAAGTAGGTAGAGAAATATTTTCATTTAATGGTACTGCATAGACAAAATTAGACACATAAAAGTAAGAAATTTGCCAAACACCATAACAAAGCTTACTGGGAGGGGAGATGCTACAAAGGGGTGCACACTATTGACTCAGCTTGTTATTCACAGCTGGCTTTTTCATGTGTACTAGACCAATAAAAGTCTTTCTTATTTCCTGACTGAGCATCTTGGTACTATTGAAGTTGATTCATTTTCTCTACTTTGAAAGACACCCTGTGCATTCCCTGCATTTGCTAGAAGTTGTGTGATAAGGAGAAAATTCTGCCCTGTTTTTAGGAATTTAGAACTCTGCTCTATTTTAGATCCTGTTGCTAACTCACTGCACTGAGCAAATAACTAATTTATCTGCATTGCTGCTGCCTCAAAAATAAAATCGGAGTTAGGAACAAGCTTTCTGGAAACCAGAAGGCAGGCAGATGGGATGGTGCACAAACCAAACTCTTTAGAATGGAGAAAGAGAGCACAGAGGAACCAGGACACAGCATTGTGGAACAACTCAGTCTGGAGAGAGACAAATCAAGCTCAAGACATCTAGAGTCTAGGCAAAGATCAGTCAAATGGCTACACAGTGAGCACCATCACCTCTCAGCCTCCATTTCCTCCTATACGAAGTGACCTGTAATCACAGGCATCTCTCAGGGAAGGATACTGCACCAGTTCCCAACAAGCTATTTTCTTTTTTTTTTTTTTTTTTTTTTTTTTTTTTTGTTGCTTTTGCATCCCTGAATCTTTATTTGATAGACGCAGGCAGTGAGTGGATCATCTCGAACTATGGTAGCATATTTTCAGACTGATACTTCCTTCAAGCTAAAGAACTGATTTCCTTTGTTTTATTTTATTTTTTTTTTAAATGAGTTTTTATTGATGCTTGTGCATTTCATACATTTTTTCCAATTCAGTCAGGCTGATTTCCCTTTCCCTCCCCCCCCCACCCCCCCCCTCCCAGATCATGCAGTCTGCATAACTGTCCTGCATCTTTCAGTTTTGTTTTTCATTTTTAGCTATAAGTGATAATCATGAGTACAAGCATCCTTCCTGCAAAACCTATCTGCAGGCTGTTGTGCCCAAACACCAGATCCCCACCATCCAGGGGGGGGTGACAGGTTGTTTGTTCAAATCAAGTTGATCAAAGTGTCCAGATACATTGCTGTAGTTCACCATTCACCCAAATCAGCCCTTACATTCTACCACGCCCCCTCTTCCGCAGGTTGTTCCCTAGGCTTAGAAAAGGGGCACAGTGGATGAGAGGTAAAAAGTCCACTCCTCTGGAGCTGTGGACTTGGACTCTGGTCAATTCTGGCTGTTTCCTTTCATGGGCTGACAGTTTGTCCAGGAATAACCTTCATCCTACTAATGAAGAACAAGCAATTAGATATATAGGTATTTAAGCAGCACTAAAGTTATGGTAGGTTACTTTATCATAGACACATGTTTGGATAGGTTAATCCATGAATTACAATTTTCCCCCCTGTTAATATGACAGGGTCTTACTGTGGCTTAATACATCTCCTAACCTGTAGAGGAGTGTAGGCTTGTGGCATCAGCCATGGGTTATTTCCCAAGGGGAGCCATAGCCAATTAGATTTGGGATATACAGGCACATGGCTGCCCGGCTGCACAGTATTTTCCAGGCAGTGTGAGGTGTAGCGGGGGCTGACGGTGGAGCCTTGCTTGACTCAGGGAGACCCATATTTGCTTTATTGGTTTAGTGGCTTTGGTAACACTCTCGGGCATCCAGAGGCCATCTGTACACTTGCATGTGGGGTCTAATGCATCCCTCCCATGTTAACGTCAGGTCTTCGGCAGCAGGGCCTTTTTGCTCTCCTCCTGTAGGTATTCCAACTTAGAGCAAGGAGCCTTACTTTGTGGGGCCTTGGATCCCCTGGCCAACATCCACCTGGTAGAACAATCCATTGCTGATGTCGAGCTCCTGTATTAATATATTTGCTCTGAGTGCATAGCCCTAGGACTTTAGTATTATATTTGGTTCTGAACAAGAGTAATCCCTTCCACAGTTCCCATGTCTAGTAGTCAATTAAAGAAAGCAGTTTTACCGGTTTTATAAGAGATTACTCTACAAAGTTGTCTCCATTTACAGTTGGGGAGCGACTCATCATTGCATATTTCTCCTTGTTCTATGGGTGGGGAAGGCATGGAAGTCTCTCATATCAGAACCTTTTGTGGCACCTAGAAGGTAAGTTTCATTAGGACTCATTATAACTAGTTTTTACATGTAGGATCCACAGAGGGGTTCGATGTTTATGGCAATCTGAGGCTTCTCCTTTGGAAGATGTTTCAGACGGGTCAGCCTTTCCGTGGCCACTTTTTGGTACATCCTACTCAATGCAAACCTGTATCTTTCTTTCTCAGCCGTTTAAGTTGGTGACTTTTGTCCTGTTGGAACAAACAATCTTTTCCCATAGTTTTAAGATTGAATTGCAAGGGTTTTGATGAAAAGGTTTCATGTCTTTCTGTATCCCCCCCCCTTTTTTTAGGTATGAGTCTCCAGAAGACATTGTATTATAAAAAACTATAGGGTGGATCAAGAAACAGATTTCATCAAATTCACCATGTTGTTTGGTGACTATATATGATTAACTTGGGAAGCAACTTATTTTAGTCAATCCATCTTAAAGAGAATGCTACAAGGTGATACTGTACAACAGAGAAATTATAGAGAACATTTGTATGTGTCATCCCAAAGTTCTTGCTCTACAGATTTTATGTACAGCAAATGTGGGCAACAGCGAATTATACTCCATTTAATTCAGATGCTTTACCATTTTTATCAATTCGTAAACAATGTGTTTATAACACATGTTTACTTTTACTTTTACTAAGTCCTAAAACACCATGTGTCCTGTAGACAGTGTCTAGGCGAAACTGGGTACTGCTGAGCTCCAGTCAATTAAATATGCCTTAATCGAATATACACCCGTGTCCCTCTCCCACCCATCCCCCAACAAGCTATTTTCAAGCTGTTGATATTTAATACCCTGATATTACGTCAAACATTTCCCAGGCACTAATTACATTCTATGAGTCTGGAAAAGCTGAAGGCTTTTTTGGCTAAAAGATGATAATTTTGTTTTTTTTTTTTTTTTCTTTTCATTTTATTATCTTCATGTTGCTCAAGTGAATCCCTTGCTTGACCCCTTTCAGAACAATTTTCTCACTAGACACTCTTGAAACAGAAAAGACTAAAAGTGCAATCCTTTAAGTAGGAATTTCTTCAAAGGTAAAAAGCAAAAGCAAGGACACACTCAGGACAAAATTGAAGCTTTCAGTGAGATGAGATTGGAGAGAACATGGCTTATGGTTGATTATACAAATATCTTCACTTTGTTGAGAGAATACCATTGGCACCAGCTATGTAATGCCTTTGGAACTTAGTTTGCTCAGAAGTAATGTGTAAGGATGTAAACATGTTTTTGTCAACTGGGTATATGATGGATAAGAACACTCTGCCTCAACAATGTCCGTATGATAATTCCCCAGACCTATGAATATGCCTGAATACACATGGCAAAAGGAAGCTAGAGGTTACAGATGAAGATGAATGTGCTTATCGACAGACTTTAAGAAAGTGAATGATTCCAGGTTGTCCAAGGCAGATTTTATTACCATGGTCTTTAAGAATGGAAGAGGGGCCAAAGAGACAGGTCAGAGTGATAAGGACCAAGGGCTTGGCATTTTTTTCTTTCTTACTTTATGGTAGGGAGCCGTGATAAATGACAGAAGCGGCAAAAAACATTAATTACTCCCTAGAGCCCCCAAGAAGAACATGACCCTCAGCAGTGACACCTGTTGCACAAGATTCTGACCTCTAGAACAAGATAAATTTGTTTTATTTTAGATCACTGAGTTGGTGGCACTTGATTACAGAAGCTGTAGAAATTATACAATATCACACTCTCCAGTGTGCCCAGCTGCCCAGGTTGGTCTGTGCCATGCAGGCTGCTGGGCAGCCCGCCTCGGCAGGCAGTGCCCAATGCTAGGACACATAGAGAGGAACTACGTGCAATGGCTAGAAGGTCAGCCAGGGGTGCACACTCTCCATGCTCAGCCACCCAGGTGGTACCAGTGTGGTGCCAAAGGATTAACCCCACCCCCACCCCCAATACGGAATACTGAGGTGGAAAGTATAAACCTGCGGGTTCTGCGTTTAAATGCTGTTGGGAGGATACAGCAGTGTCAGTGTTTGGAGGCTGCATAGCCAAAACTGAGGAAGAAACCAACAGAAGCAAACTGAGGGACCAACCATTCCTCAAGGTAACATTTGAGATAGTAACAAAAGGCAAACAAATAAACAAAGGGGGAAAAAACAACAACAACAAAATCACATGCAAAAAACACAATGGAAAAACAACATAGGGGAAAGCTCAAAATAAATCCACCAAACTCAAACCAGTCCTGGAGAAGATCCCAACAACGAGATCTCCCGGGAAGGGAACAAAAATACCAACCTCAGAAGAACAATTAACATATCAAAGAATCAAAAAAAATAAATAACAAAAAAAAAGGGAGAGAATGAAAAACTAATGAAGGAACTAGAACAAAGAAATGATAAACTCCGGAAAGACCTAAAAGGAGAGATTGATGAATTCAGAACAGAACTAGAGTAAGAGAATACAAACTCCGAAAGACTAGAGGGAGAGAATAAAAAACTCTGGAAGGAAGTGGAAAAACATTGAAAAGATCTCAGTGAAAGGAAAACGCACCTAACCAGCAAAGCAAGGAGCTAGAAAAAATATGAAATACGGAAGAAATCACAGATGAATAAAAAGGAATTGAACATTCACCATCAGCAGGAAGGATGGGAAAAAGCCTCAGAAGCAGAATGAAAGAAGCAGAAAAAGAATATCAGAACCTACAAGGATAACAGAGTGCAGCTAGATACCTCTCAGTAAAGATTATGAAAAATTTCCAAACAATCAACAAGCCTAAGAACAACCAGGAAATGTGGGAACATGAAAAGACCAAACCTCTGTCATCATGGGATAGAGGAAGGAGAAGACCCAAGAAATGGGTTTTTGATCAGATCTTCAACAAAAAAAAATAGAAGAAANTCAATTTTGTTCCATTGGTCAATGGGTCTGTTTTTGTACCAGACCAGGCTGTCTTTATGACTATGGCCTGTAATATACCTTGAAGTCTGGTAGAGAAATCCCCCCTATATTGCATTTTTCACTCAGGGTTGCTTTAGCTATTTGGGGTCTTTTGTTTTTCCATATGAATTTAAGCATTTTTTTTCCAAGTCTGTGAAGAAGCTCATGGGGATTTTGATTGGGATTGAATTGAATTTGTATATCAATTTGGGTAAAATGGACATTTTTACTATATTAATTTTTCTAATCCATGAGCATGGGAGATCTTTCCATCTTTTCACGTCATTTTCAATATCCTTCAGGAGTTTAATTTTTTGTTTTAGAGATCATTGGTATCTTTGGTTAGGTTTGTTCCCAGATATTTTATTGTTGTTGAGGCTATTGTGAGTGGAAAATTCTTCTTATATTCCTTCTCCACTTGTTTATTGTTGGTTTAAAGAAAGGCTACTGGATTTTCAGGTTAATTTTGTATCCTGCCACTTTCCTGAAATTCTTAATCATTTCTAGAAGTTTTCTCATGGAGTTTTTAGCATCCCTTAGGTAAACTATCATATCATCTGCAAAAAGGGATAGCTTAACTTCTTCTTTTCCGATGAGTATTCCTTTAATTTCCTTCTCTTGTCTTATTGCCCTAGCAAGTGTTTCAAGCACTATATTGAAGAGGAGTGGTGATAAGGGGCAGCCTTGTGGGTTCCTGCCTTTAAGGGAAATGGTTCCAATTTTTCTCCATTTAGGATGATGTTGGCAGTGGGTTTGCTATCTATGGCTTTGATCATGTTGAGGAATGTTCCCTTCAGTCCAATTACCTCTAGGACTTTAAACATAAAGGGATGGTGGATCTTGTCAAAAGCTTTTTCTGCATCAATTGAGATGATCCTGTGGTTTTTGTCTTTCAGTCCACTTATGTGTTTTATGATATTTATTGATTTACATATGTTGAACCTTCCCTGCATCTCTGGTATGAATCCAACTTGATCATGATGGATGATCTTTTGGATGTGGTTCTGTATGTGATTTGCAAGTATTTTTGCATCTCTGTTCATTAATGAGATGGGTCTATAGCTTTCTTTTTTGATTGTATCTTTGCCTGGTTTTGGTATTAGGGTGATGCTGGCTTCATAGAAAGAATTATTCCATGTATTCTATCAGACAACAGTGCAATAAAGCTCAATATGAACACCAGAATAAGCCCAACTAGCTACAAGAACACATGAAAACTAAACAACACCATCCTGAATAAAGAATGAGTCAGGGAAGTAATAAAGAGTGAAGTAAATGTATTCATGGAACTGAATGAAAAATACAATACAACACAACAAAACGTCTGGGATACTTTAAAAGCAGTCTCGAGAGGGAAATTTATAGCCCTAAGTGCTATAAATTCAAAAAACCAGAAAGGGAATAAATAAATGATCTAACACTGCAGCTAAAAAGACTTGAGAGACAACAACAAATGAACCCTAAACCCAAAAGTCAGGAAGAAATAACAAAAATCAGAGCAGAAATCAATGAAATAGAAACAAAGAAAACAATACATAACATCAATGAATCCAAAAGCTGGTTCTTTGAAAAGATAAACAAAATAGACCTCTAGCCAAGTTAACCAAGAAAAAAAAAAGGAGCAACTCCAAATTAATAGTATTTGTGATCACAACAGACAAAGTAAAGAACCAATCATACATGAATACTTCAAAAACCTAAATTTGAAAACCTAAGAGAAATAGATGAATATTTGAAATCCTGGGAACCAACAAAGCTTAACCAAGAAGTGATCGACAGTTTAAACAGACCTGTAATATCTGAGGAAATTGAGAATGTGATAAAAAAAAACTTCCCAACTAAAAAAAGCCCAGGCCCAGATGGATTCACAGCAGAATTCTATAAAAGGATTCACATCAGAATTCTATAAAACATTTAAAGAGGGCCTACAACCATTACTACTCAATCTGTTCAGAAGGATACAGAGGGAATTCTCCCAAATTCCTCCTATAGGTGTATTTTTAATGTGGAAAAAGGAAAAATCTTATCCATCTCTAGTTCTTTTGATTCAAACTCTCAAAAATCTTATAAGAAAAATGTCCATTTGTTTTCCATAAGATATATGAAAAATCTAACCAATTATTATTTCCTTCTGTATAATCTCTCTTTGGTCATCTGGTTGAGGGAGGGAAAAAGATTATATAGTTCTGTCCAGGTCTCAGTGTCTGAGGCACCAAGGTCATGATTTAGCTCCCTCTTCCATCTGCACAGCACGGTAAAAGATCAGTTTCCTGGAGCTGGAGAGGTGTTCAGCTGTTCAGAGCATCTTTATCTTTAGGGCAACTTGATACATTGTATTCGTATATGCCTTTATCAATAGACACTCTTAAAAAGTTTAAGTCAATTGTTAAGTAATTTCTTATGTTTTTCTTTTCATTTTATTATCTTTCATGTTGCTCAAGTGAATCCCTTGCTTGACCCCTTTCAGAACAATTTTCTCACTAGACACTCTTGAAACAGAAAAGACTAAAAGTGCAATCCTTTAAGTAGGAATTTCTTCAAAGGTAAAAAGCAAAAGCAAGGACACACTCAGGACAAAATTGAAGCTTTCAGTGAGATGAGATTGGAGAGAACATGGCTTATGGTTGATTATACAAATATCTTCACTTTGTTGAGAGAATACCATTGGCACCAGCTATGTAATGCCTTTGGAACTTAGTTTGCTCAGAAGTAATGTGTAAGGATGTAAACATGTTTTTGTCAACTGGGTATATGATGGATAAGAACACTCTGCCTCAACAATGTCCGTATGATAATTCCCCAGACCTATGAATATGCCTGAATACACATGGCAAAAGGAAGCTAGAGGTTACAGATGAAGATGAATGTGCTTATCGACAGACTTTAAGAAAGTGAATGATTCCAGGTTGTCCAAGGCAGATTTTATTACCATGGTCTTTAAGAATGGAAGAGGGGCCAAAGAGAAGGTCAGAGTGATAAGGACTCAAGGGCTTGGCAGTTCTTTCTTACTTTGAAGGTGGGAGCCGTGATAAACTGGACAGAAGCGGCAAAAAACATTAATTACTCCCTAGAGCCCCCAAGAAGAACATGACCCTCAGCAGTGACACCTGTTGCACAAGATTCTGACCTCTAGAACAAGATAAATTTGTTTTATTTTAGATCACTGAGTTGGTGGCACTTGATTACAGAAGCTGTAGAAATTATACAATATCACACTCTCCAGTGTGCCCAGCTGCCCAGGTTGGTCTGTGCCATGCAGGCTGCTGGGCAGCCCGCCTCGGCAGGCAGTGCCCAATGCTAGGACCATAGAGAGGAACTACGTGCAAGGCTAGAAGGTCAGCCAGGGTGCACACTCTCCATGCTCAGCCACCCAGGTGGTACCAGTGTGGTGCCAAAGGATTAACCCCACCCCCACCCCCAAGCTACTGATACTGAGGTGGAAAGTATAAACTGCTGGTTCTGCGTTTTAATGCTGATGGGAAGATCCAGCAGTGTCAGTGTTTGGAGGCTGCATAGCCAAAACTGAGGAAGAAACCAACAGGAAGCAAACTGAGGGACCAACCAATCCTCCATAGTAACATTTGAGATTAGTAACAAAAGGCAAACAAATAAACAAAGGGGGAAAAAAACAACAACAACAAAAATACACATGCCAAAAACACAATGGAAAAACAACAATATGGGAAAAGCTCAAAATAAATCCCCACCTAACTCAACCAGTCCTGTAGAAGATCCCAACAACGAGATCTCCCTGGAAGGGAACAAAAATACCAACCTCAGAAGAACAATTATAGACATATTCAAAGACTATAATGAACAAATCACAGAACTAAAGGGAGAGAATGAAAAACTCATGAAGGAACTAGAACAAAAGAATGATAAACTCCGGAAAGACCTAAAAGGAGAGATTGATGAATTCAGAACAGAACTAGAGTAAGAGAAATACAAACTCCGAAAAGAACTAGAGGGAGAGAATGAAAAACTCTGGAAGGAAGTGGAAACATTGAAAAGATCTCAGGTTGAAAGGAAAAAAAGAAACTAACCAGCAAAGCAAGGAGCTACAAGAAAAGAATGAAATACTGAAGAAATCACAGGATGAAATAAAAAAGGAAATTGAACATTCATCCAATCAGCAGGAAAGGATGGGAAAAAGCCTCAGAAGCAGAATGGAAGAAGCAGAAAAAAAGAATATCAGACCTACAGGATAACAGAGTGCAGCTAGAAACCTCAAGTAAAGATTATGAAAAATTTAAACAATACACAAGACTAGAACAACCAGGAAATGTGGGAGACTATGAAAAGACCAAACCTCTGCATCATAGGGATAGAGGAAGGAGAAGAATCCCAAGAGAATGGTTTTGATCAGATCTTCAACAGAATAATAGAAGAAAACTTCCCCAAAGTGAGAAAAGACAAACCCATAGAAATACAAGAAGCACATAGAACACCAAATAGACAAGACCAGAAAAGAAATTCTCCACAACATATCATAGTTAAAACACCAGATGCTCAAAACAAGGACAAAATACTGAAAGCCAAAAGAGAAAAACACCAAGTTACATATAAGGGGGAAACCCATTAGAATCACACCTGACTTCTCAGTGCAAACCATGAAAGCCAGAAGAACATGGACCAAAGTATTCCCAGTACTAAGTGACTTCAGATGCCAACCCAGATTATTATACCCAGTAAAAATGTCAATCATAGTTGAAAGAGAAAAAAAATCTTTCATGACATAAAAAAAAATGAAAGAACACATGTCAAAAAAACCAACACTTCAGAAAATACTTGAAGCAATTCAAAGAACAGAGGAAAGGAGCAACTATCCTTAAGCAACCCAAGACAGAAATTACCAAAAGCATAACAGAGTAAATAAATACCTAGACCAATAATGCAAACAAAAAATAATTTGAAAGGAAACAACACACATCTCTCAATAATAACCTTAAATATTAATGGTCTAAACTCCCCAATCAAAAGATATAGACTGGGAGAATGGATTAGGAAACAGAATCCATCTATATGCTGCCTCCAAGAAACCCATCTCACCCTCAAGGACAGACAGCACCTTAGAGTGAAAGGATGGTAAAAATATTCCAAGCAAATGGGACCAAAAAGCAAGCAGGAGTGGCTATTCTAATATCAGACAAAATAGACCTCAGAGTAAAATTAATCAGAAAAGACAAAGAGGGCCATTATATCCTTATCAATGGAACAATTAACCAAGAAGATTTCACAATCTTAAATATTTATGCACCAAACTCTGGTGCACCAAACTTTATAAACACAATCTTTTAGGACCTTAAGACACAGATTAATCCCAGTTTGCTAATAGTGGGGGGCTTCAATAACCCACTGAGCCACCTGGATAGTCAACTGGACAAAAAATAAACAGAGAGACATCAGAACTGAACAGTACAATACACCAAATGGACCTCACAGATATCTACAGAATATTCCATCCAAACACCAGAGAATATGCTTTCTTCTCAGCACCTCATAGAACATTCTTCAAAATTGACCACATACTGGGACACAAAAGAAACTTCAACAAATACAAACGGATTGAAATTATTCCATGCATTCTATCAGACCACAGTGCAATAAAACTCAATATTAACACCAGGGTTACCCCTACTAACTATAAGAACACATGGAGACTAAACAACACAATAATGAACAATGAGTGGGTCAGAGAAGAAATAAAGAATGAAATAAAAGCATTCCTGGAACCAAACGAAAATGACAATACACAACAAAACCTGTGAAATACATTAAAGTCAATCCTAAGAGGGAAATTTATATCCCTAATTACCCACATTAAAAAAACAGAAAAAAAAAAAAAAAAAAAAAAAAAAAAAAAAAAAAAAAAAAAAAAAAAAAAAAAAAATGAACCTTAAACCCAACAGACAGAAAAATAAATAAAAATCAGAGCAGAATAATGAAATAGAAACAAAGAAAACAATACAAAAATCAAGAATCTAAAAGCTGGGTTCTTTTGAAAAGATAAAAAAAAATAGACAGACTCGCTAACCCAGTTAAACCAAAAAGAAAGAAGAGGAGCAAATCTAAATCAATAGCATCTTGTTTTTTTGTTTTTGGTTTTTTTTGGTGTTGTTTTTTTTTTTTTTTTTTTTTTTTTGTCTTTTCGAGACAGGGTCTCCCTGTAGCGCCAGCTGTCCTGGAACTCACTAAGATCTGCCTGCCTCTGCCTCCCGAGTGCTAGGATTAAAGGCGTGTGCCACCACGCCCGGCTATCAATAGCATTTGTGATGAAAGGGGAAACATCACAACAGATAAAGAAAAGATCCAGACAATCATAGGAGAATACTTCAAAAACCTATACTCTACTAAATTTGAAACCCTAAGAGAAATGGATGAATATCTGAAATCCTGGGATTTGCCATAGCTTAACCAAGAAGAGATTGACAACTTAAACAGACCCTAACACTTGAGGAAATTGAAGATATAATAAAAAGCCTCCCAACTAAAAAAAGCCCAGGCCCAGATGGTTTCACAGCAGAATTCTATAAAACATTTAAAGAAGTCTTACAACCATCACTACTCAAACTTTTCAGAAGGATACAGACAGAGGGAAATATCCTGAATTCCTTCTACAAAGCCAGCATCACTCTAATACCAAAACCAGGCAAAGACACAAACAAGAAAGAAAACTATAGACCCATATCATTGATGAACACAGATGCAAAAATTCTCAACAAAATACTTGCAAATCACATATGGACCCACATTAAAAAGATCACCCATCATGACCAGGTTGGATTCATACCAGAGATGCAGGGATGGTTCAACATACGTAAATCAATAAATATCATAAAACACATAAATGAACTTAAAGACAAAAAAACACGCAGTCATCTCAATTGATGCAAAAAAAGCTTTTGACAAAATCCAGCATCCCTTCATGCTTAAAGTCTTGGAATTGGACTGGAGGGATCATTCCTCAATGTAATCAAAGCCAAATACAAGAAACCCACTGCCAACATCATCCTAAATGGGGAAAAGTTGGAAGCATTCCCCTTAAAGGCAGGAGCATGGCAAGGCTGCCCACTATTGCCACTCCTCTTCAATATCATGCTTGAAGTGCTTGCTAGGGCAATAAGGCAAGAAAGTGAAATTAAAGGAGTACTAATTGGAAAAGAGGAAGTAAAACTATCCCTTTTTGCAGATGATATGATAGTTTACCTAAGAGATGCTAAAAACTCCACCAGAAAACTCTTAGAAACAATAAAAAGTTTCAGTAAAGTGGCAGGATACAAAATAAACCTAGAAAAATCAGTAGCCTTCCTTTACACCAACAATAAGCAACTGGAGAAGGAAGATAAGGAGACCTTCCCAATCACAATAGCCTAAAAAAAAGAAATACCTAGGAATATACCTAACAAAAGACACCAAAGACCTCTACAACAAAAATTTTAAAACCCTGAAGAAGGAGATTGAAAATGACATCAAAAGATGGAAAGACCTCCCAAACTCATGGTTAATATAGTAAAAATGTCCATTCTACCCAAATTAATATACAGATTCAATGCAATCCCAACCAAAATCCCCATGAGCTTTTTCACAGACTTAGAAAAAATATCCTTAAATTCATATGGAAAAACAAAAGACCCCAAATAGTGAAAGCAACCCTGAGTGAAAAGTGCAATACTGGGCGGATTACATTACCAGACTTCAAGATATATTACAGGGCTATAGTCATAAAGACAGCCCGATACTGGCAAAAAAAACAGAACCATTGACCAATGGAACAAAATTGAAGATCCAAACTTGAGCTCATATAACTTCAGCCAGCTCATATTTGACAAGGGGGACAAAAAAGCTCAATGGAGGAAAGATAGCATCTTCAGCAAATAGTGTTGGCAAAACTGGATCACCATTTGTAGAAGAAAAAAATTAAACCCCTACCTCTCACCCGGTACAAAAACTCCAAGTGGATCAAAGATCTCAACCTAAAACCTGAAACCCTGAAGGTGATAGAAGAAAAAGTTGGCAGCAACCTACAAGACATAGGTGTAGGAAAAGACTTTCTAAATCAAACAGCAGCTGCACAGGAAATAAGGACAACAGCTGACAAGTGGGACCTCATCAAACTCAAAAGCTTTGTACAGCTAAAGAAACAATCAAGGAAGTGAAGAGAAAACCCACAGAGTGTGAAGAAACCTTCACCACTGATACATCAGACAAAGCATTAATATCCAGAATATATAAGCTACTTAAAAAAACAAAGAAGAAAACAAATGCCCTACTCAAAAGATGGAGTAGGGGCTGGAGAGATGGCTCAGTGGTTAAGAGCACCGACTGCTCTTGCAGAGGACCCAGGTTCGATTCCCAGCACCCACATGGCGGCTAAGATTTTTAAAGAAAAAAAAAAAAAA
>VZQC01010238.1:3912836-4098280 GCA_009823505.1 Rhizomys pruinosus | reverse complement strand
AAAAAAGGACTGGACAGCTAGTCAAAAGAGCCTATAGAACAGGAGCTCTTCAATTGCTTGCCCGGAAGGAAAACAAAGTAAAGATGGCTTGAGAACATCTTAAAAAGTGTCAACATCATTACAATAATAATGATAGAAAATGCCAAATTAAACCACTACCTTAAGGTATCATTCACTCAATAAGACTAGCTAAGATCAAAGAAACACAATGATCACCAAGATGCTGGAGAGGTGTGGGAAACTGGGACACATCATCCCTGCTGGTGGGAATGTAAACTGGTACAACCACTTGGAAAGCAGTGTGAAACCCTTGTGAAGAACCTTTAAAAAAACTCATATGGAAGCCTTGTAATACACTTTAGGCATCCTATAGGTTCAAAAAAAACCTAACGAACTAAAAAAAAAGAGGAGGGTGGGAGGGCCGTGTGTTACTTTCCTTTCTGGGATACAAAATGGAAAACTCTGTGTTCCAATTCCTATTGATAATTTTCAATTTTTTTCTGATCTTCTGAAAAATAACACACATGACGTAAATGCAGGAGAATTATGTTCCCAACGTTAAAAATCACCAGATCTAAATGCCTATAAAACATACGACTATGTGCATATTAGGATGATGGAAAATTGCCAGCATAGAAGGTTTACCCATTCTGAAACATTTAAATAATATAGAACCTCATACCTAGCCTGAGACACATGACACTACATCTCTCTGAATAATATTGGTTGATGTATATCTAATGAAGTTTGTACCTTCCCTATCTGATGAACCTTACCTACCCTCTCCCTTTATATGAAAAAGAAAAACTATAGTAATGATAACCACTCCCTACTGTAAAATTAAGCAATTTACACGTGTAATTTCCTATAAACAGCATAAACTACCCTTTTCTTATTGACTGATACATATGACTAATGAAAATGATTATTCTAATTCTATAGAACCGCAAATTCAATAGTTAATGTTAATATTATGTGCAATTAGCTAAATATATTTACTACAGAGAAAGCTTCTACACTAAGCAAAATTATTCTCCATGAGGAATTTGTCTAGATTCAAACCCACCCGCCCCCAAATTATAAATGTGCCTTTTGCCTATAAGTGGGTGGGGCTGTGGGGGTTTGGGCACAACAGCCTGCAAATTGGTTTTACATGAAGGATGCTTGTACTCATGGATTATCACTTATAGTCAAAAAATGAAAAAAAAAACTGAGAGAAAGATGCAGGACAGTTATGGTAGAATGCATGATCTGGGATGGGGTGGGGTGGGGGGGAACGGAAAGGGAAATATGCCTGAACTGAATTGGAAAATGATATATGAAATACACAAAGCATCAATTAAAAAAAAATGTTAAAAAAATTATACAATAAATGTGAATGGTCAATAGATGAGAATTCAGAATTATTTAAGGCTTTTGAAAATTATGCCAAGATCAGATACTCTTCTAACATAAAAACACATAAAACTAAAAATGCAGTCAGAATTTTTATTATTCTTCCTTGACCTGTTATTAAATGAGTGTCTGATACATCAGTTTGAGGTAACTACATATGAGCTGAACTAAAATTAGCAGACTTAAGTAATTCACTCATGTAAAGACTAAAACACTGACCTTTATAAAATAAATATAATTCATCACATAGAGGTCAGATATTTGGCAATTAATAGGCTCTGCCTATCACACAGCTTTCATCCCAGCATAAGGACTAATTAACCACTGACAGAACCTTCCTTGTATAAGCATTAATGTGTCAGGAAATATTTAAGGCCTCAGCCACTAAAGCAGCTAAAATATAAATTGTTTAGTCAAAGCTTTAAGAAAATAGTAACCCAGGACCACAGGAAAAACTAATCATAAGACAGCCTTGAGATTTTTTTTTTATTTTACATATGGCACATTGCATTTTCCTAAAAAGATATTTATAGGCATTATATTTTCACTGTTGGCAAGCTAATAATGAATAGCTATGTTCTTAGGAACTTCTGTACCTCAGCTTTAAGAAGGATGCCATAAAAAAGATATATTGCCCAAATGCTTAAACATTAAAAATAGAGAACTCACTACACCGGGCAGCGTGTGCTATCCTTGGCAACCACACAAAGAATGTTGATGGTTTTTTAAATATATAACACCTATAAGCTGTATATTTACATTGGCCAGAGCTCCTCCAGTATTTACTGCATTCTGTAGACAGCAAAATGAATAAAACTTGGACCATGGTGGGATAGCGCCAGCCCTGGACAGCTCACTAGAACTGATTGTTACATTTTTAGGAATGTTTGAGCTGCTTGATAGCATATTGGCAGCTTTATTTTTTTTAAACATTTTATTTTATTTTATTTTATTTTATTTTATTTTATTTTATTTTATTTTATTTTTGTATGTGTATGAGTGTACTGTCTGCACATAGGTTTGTGCACCCGTGTCGTGCAATGCCACGGAGGTCAGAAGAGGGTCTCAGATTCCCCTGGAACTAGAGTTCTCTTGGAATTGGAGTTACAGACAGTTCTTAGCTGCCATGTGGGTGCTGGGGATTGAACCCGGGTCCTCTGCAAGAGCAGTCAGTGCTCTTAACTGCTAGGCTATCTCTCTAGCCCCATATTGGCAGCTTTAATTCTGCAACACTGCAAATCGGGTTTGGCTGGTCTATTTTTCAGATAATCTGCTCTTCAGCATTTGCTGGTCCATACTGACCCTGGCCAAAGACAACTCAGCCCAGCCACTTAATCCAGGGGACATTGTGTGTAATAGTTCATCTTGGTTATCACATTGACTTGAGAATCAGCTGTGAGATACACTTCCAGGTGCGTTAGTGACAGCATTTAACTGAGGGGAGAATGTGAGTGGTCTGAGTCAATGGGCTGGAGTCCCAGACTGATGCAGGAAGAGGAGAAGGTGTTTTGAGATCAGGCTTCGACTTTTCCTGTTTCCTAACTATGAATGAAATGTTACCAGCTGCCTCGTTCTCCTGCTGCCTTGCTTTTCCTGCCATGATTGTCTGGACCCTCAAACTATGAGTCAAAATAAATCCTTCCTTCCTTATGCTGCTCCTTATCTGATATTTAGTCATAGCAACCAGAAAGGTCTTTAACAGGCCATTTAAGTCATACTCAGTCTAGGAAACTTCTTACAGAACATAGACATGGTAGTTTTACATATTTGTAAGTTTTCCTGGAGATGGCTAAAATTTTCCTATTCTAAGAGAATTGACAACAATTTTCTAAGAGATTTGAAAGCAAAGTATACCTTTCCCTACTTCACTCAAAGGCAGCATGTGAACGAATGGGAGCCTGAAGAAGCAAACCTCAGTCAGCCCTAAGAATCAAATGTATGTCCATTCTTCCATTCATACCAGGAAGGTACTTAGTATTAGGAGGCAAGAGTTGGTTAGGTCTTCAGTGTGGCACCTACACAATTGGGTAGTTTCCTTATTAAGGAGACATCAGGAAGAACCCTTGCTCCTCTTGAAAAATGAGGATATAGATTGAAAGATGAGTATATAGAGGGAGATTGGCCAAATACTGAATCAGGCAATGGGCTCTCACCAGACCCTGAACCTGGTGATGGTCAAGAAAGTATTACAGTTACCTGTATGAAACAAGACTTACTATCTTAACAGGACTTACACAAGAAAAAGTTCCAAAGCCTCTCAACTTCCTTCCAAGTACTTCTGGTCCTAGGAAACTGCACACACACACACACACACACACACACACACACACACACACACAGAGTCCATGTCAAACCAAGTCTGGATCTTTGGTAACTAAAGAATTCCCTTTTGTTTGTTTTTTTTCTGCAGACTTTTCCTGTTAATGCCTATTTCTCATGCAGCAGTGATACTCGAATGTGCACAAAAGGACTGCTACTGCTGTCCTCGCCAAGGGAGGCAATCACCAGTCCGCATCCTTAGTGATGCAGCTGAGTGCTGATGCCAGACACTGAGGTCACTGTCTTCTGACCCAAGGGTGTTCTATCATATCTTGCTACTAACAAAGATTTCACCATAGACTCTATCCATCACATCTACCATGATATTGTTGAAATCTTGTGCTCTTACATTACACAGATTTTTAAAGGAATGGGGGTGTATCTTTATCAATGTATTTTTTCCTTGTGGAAGTCCCCTTGAACTAGGACTCAGCTTTTAACTATGGCAACATTCTGAGTGACAGGCAGGGTACTGTGAGCTCTGAATCTCCATTCTCCCAACCAGATTTTGACTTATGAGGATCTTCACTCTAAAACTCCTATTGGGCTTGCTTCAACTCCTAAG
Source organism: Rhizomys pruinosus (assembly GCA_009823505.1). NCBI lineage: Eukaryota > Metazoa > Chordata > Mammalia > Rodentia > Spalacidae > Rhizomys > Rhizomys pruinosus. Next base: position 4,094,001 of record VZQC01010238.1, on the reverse strand, counting down.
CATGTATGATACTCGGCTAGTAGGTGCCTTTATATAAGCATGCAATGTGCTTAGAGACAGATGGTATGCTGGGTAGCTTCCATTGTCATGTTGATTCATCTGTGTAAAGGGAACCTCAATTGAGGAATTGTCTCCATTGGTTTGACCTGTAGCTGTTTGTTTTTGTTTGTTTATTTGTTTGTTTGTTTCATTGTTGAGTGATATGGGAGGCCACAGGCTTAGGGAGCAAGACAGTAAGAAGTATTACCTCCATGGTCTCTGCTCCAGGTTTTTTCCCTGAGATCCCCCTCTATGATGGACTATAAGCTAAAGGTGAAATAAACCCTTTCCACCACAAGTTGGTTTTGGTCAGTGTTTTTATCACAGCAAAAGAAAGCTAACCAAGGGGCTGGAGAGATAGCCTGGCAGTTAAGAGCACTGACTGCTCTTGCAGAGGACCTGGATTCAATCCCCAGCACTCACATGGCAGCTGAGAGCCATCTGAAACTCCAATTCCAGGAGAACTCCAGTTCCTGGGGAATCCGACACCGTCTTCTGACCTCCGTAGCATTGCACGACAGGGGTGCACAGACCTTCATGCAGACAGTACATTCATATACATAGAGAAAAATAAATAAAAAAAATTTTTTCAAAGAAAAGCTAACCAAAACAGATGCCATTCCATGGAAAGACTGATGTTAAGTATTTTGGCCAGCCTCCTGCCTCCAGCCCATCCTGTTCCTACGGCAAAAACAAGGTGGGAGGCAGAGACAGGAGAATCACCCTAAAGCTCACAGTCCAACTAGGCTGGAGTACACAGCGCAAAGGCAGAAATAAAGGAGACCCTGCCCCAGCAAGAAGAACCAACTCCCCAAAGTTGTCCTCTGAATTCTAGATGCATGAATGGGCCCATATTCTCATACACACAAATGTACACAAAATAAATAAAAATCAAATAGAAATATGACACACAGCAAGAGTATTTTCCATGTCTGAGTTCCTTACTGATGGTAAAAATGTGACAATGATACATCATAATAAAGATATTTACATTCTTTGGGGGGGTCTGACCACTGGTAGGACTCCCATGCTCTGCTGGATACCCTGTACCAGCACACACACGGGCAACACTATATGGACTCAGTGGATGAAGAGGACATGAAGTGAGGAGGAGGATGTGTGGGTGGAGAAATCTGGAGGAAATTGGAGGTAGGGAATGGGGATGGATACAATCGTATTTCATTGTCTACATGTATAAAATTCTCAAACAATTAAAGTTCCTATTATTTGAGGAAGTGCCAATGACGCCCATTTGCAAATATCCTATAGTGGACAGTACTGAATACAACCAATCTGCTCTTTCGTGACATGGAGCATGGGTCCTGTGGTACTCGATATTGTCAATTTGTCAGATCTAGACTCACCTAAGGGACACGCCTCTGGACTTGGCTTAATTGAAGTGGGAAGAGACACCCTAAATGTGGGCAGCACATCCCAAGGGCTGGTATCCTGGACTGACTACAAGAGAACAAGTGAGCTGAGCACCAGCATGCACCTCCTTGCTTCCCCATGGTAGATACAACGTGAGAAGCTTCCTCAAGATCCTGCTGCCTTGCCTTGCTCACCGTGGTGAGCTACATGCTTACACTCTGGGCCAAAACAGTCCCTTCCTTACATTGCTTTGAGCGGGCATTTTGTTGTAGCAATGAGGAAAGTGACTGTCCTAGTTTCATTCTTGCTGTACTTAAAACACTGACCAAAAGCAACCTGGGGAGGAAAGGGTTTATCTGGCTTGTAGCGTATAGTTCCGTCATCAAGGGAAGAAGTCAGGGCAGGGACTCTAGACAGGAACCTGAAAGGCAGGAACTGAAGCAGATTTGGTGGGGGGGGGGGGTGGCTGCTTATTGACTTGCTTCCTCCAGCTTATTCAAGCTGTATTTTTTTGTACAGTCCAGGTCCATATGATCAGGGATGGCATAGCCCACAGTAGACTTGATCATCCACATCAATTAGCAATCAAGAAAATACCTCACAGACATGCCCACAGGACAGTCTGAGGGAAGGAATTCATTGACCAAGTTTTTCTCTCTCTCTTCCCAAGTGACTATTGTTTCTGTCAAGTTGACAAAAACTAAGCAGCACAACTGACCTCAGTCAGCTTGACTCAAAAACACCTCAATATGAAACCAGGATCTTTCCTTTCTTATTTATTCCTGTCATGCCATGTTAATAATACAATATAAGACATGGTACAACTTTCAAAGTCATACAGCCTTTAAAAAGTTCAATCGGTTTAAAAGTTCACAGTCTCCAAAATATCCAGACTCCATTAACTGTGGGCTTCTGAAAAAAAAAAAAAGTTAAATACTTTCTTATTTCAAAGGGAAAGACCTGAGCACAGGTAAGCAAAAACAAAGTCCAGCAATATAACTCATTGTCCACATCTGAGATTTACCCAGGATCTTCTGACTCCAAAAGGCTTGGAAAATTCCACTTCTCCAGACGCTGCCATCCACAGTTTACATACACAGAGAGAGACAGGGAGGGAGGGGGAGAAAAAGGGAGGGAGGGAGGGAGAGAGAGAGAGAGAGAGAGAGAGAGAGAGAGAGAGAGAGAGAGAAAGAGAGATTCAGTCTTGGGCTAGCTCCACTCCACCGCTGGCTGTTATCCTTGGCCATCCCATAGTACTGGCGTCTCAGGCATCCTGGAGTTTCTTCTGCAACTGAGGCTGTATCTTTACCAATGGCCTTTCACCAGCCTCTCCCAGTAGCAGTCCTCAGCTCTCCATGATCCCATTAGATCTGTAGCTTTCGTGCTGTCAAAACCAGTATTACGTGGGAGACTCTTACACACTCCTGAGTTCAACTTGTAGCTTGAGAAGCAGCCATGATACCCCTCTAGACCACAGCTTCTGTGCAGACCCTGAGGAATTTCACCTCAATGATTCTGGTCTCTTGTTAATCTCAGCTGATTTTTCAGCTCCAGCTAACAGATACCAATTGTCTCAGTAAAGGAAAGGTGTTGCTTCCACATATTTTTAATTCAAATACATCACAAAAACAGGCCTGATAGGATTTTTGCTTCTGTCTGAAATGTCACAAACCAGGCCTCCACTGTCTGCATTTCGTTTAGCAGTCTTACCTTTTAGGGTCCCACAGAATAGTCCATTAATCTCTAAGCATTCAATGGCTTCTCTAGTCCAAATGAAACAACATGGTCAGATCCTTCGCAACAGTACCCCAACCTGGGAAACTTGAAGAGTAATTTTATACAGAACTCTGAGTCACATCTTAGAAACAAGAATGTTTTCACTCCAATGTGCAGAGTTGGATTTCCAAATGTGGTGCTGGTGAACAAACTTCAAGCAGAGATAAAGCAACATTAAAGAACCTGGGTCCCTGGCCAACCTCACCCTGGATTGCTAGATAAAAGAGAAATAATCTCTTATTATGTGACTTTTTTTTTATTCTGAGTTATTGTTTTGCGTTTGCTTGGGATTTATTGAGGCAACTTCTTAAGGCATTATAAAGCTTTTGGTCTCTGGAAGGAAGAAACATGGGTTAACATATTTGTAGAGGAATGATTAGAGAACTGAGAGCTCAATGCAGGAATAATACATGCAGAAGAGAAACCTTGGCCTTAAGTTTCAAGTGTTATGCATTATAAAGTACATGTTGAGCTGGAAATTAATTCCATTTAGGATTTAATATTATTGACAGAGGATTATATTTAATATTAAAATAAATAATATTTGTCAAAATAATTAATACAGTTGTCCCTCAGTATCCATAGAGTATTGGTGTCAAGAACCCTGATGGATGCCACAATCCAAGAGTGTTCAAGACCCTTCTACAAAATAGACAATATTTACCTATGGCCTATACACACACTCATGTACAGTTTAAAACATCTCTAGATTCCTAATGGAGCCTAACATAGGTAAGTTATATGCAAATACATATGTGAATGAAAGTTCCCAGAAAAAGCTTGCATCTTGGGCTGAACTTCTTACAAGTCTGACCAACTGATCAGCACTTTAATGCCTGTGGAGAGTTTGGAATTTTGCAGATTCAGAGAGCCTGTTTACAATTTATCTCAGGCCCTGTTTAGCCCTAAATAGCCACTCCTTGCCCATGTATTTCTGACCTAACATCCCATAGCTAACAGATCAAAACCTTTTGAAATGTATTAACTTAGCAGACCACCAGCTCTCACCAATCAAAAAAGATAAGAATGTGATCAGATGCATCTGAGACCTATAGAAGAAACCACCCGCTTTGCTACGATGACCTGCCTACTGTACGTATCCACAATGTATTTGAAAAGGATCTTGATTTATGAGTTTTCTTTGTTCTGTTATATAAAACCATAATGCAACTGTTACCACGCTGGAACATGGAATTGGGGGTTCCTGGGCCATGATCGCTCCTCATATTTGGCTCCAGAATAAACTTTCTCTTAACCCCTTTGAGGTGAGAGTGATGCTTTTGTGTCAACACTTACTATATTATATTATTTAAAGAATAATAATAAGGAAAATCTACCCATGTTCATCATAGGTACAACTACTATAGGTGAAACTACATAGCACCCATCAGCAAACAACATAACACATTTTTCCTTAATATTCTACATCTGTGGTTGGTTGGATCTCTTTATATGGAACCTGTGGATATAAGCAGCTGATTGTACCCGTTATTTTAACAAGCACTCCCAAAATCTGGAAATACAATAGAAGTTTTGTTCTCCCTCACTCAAAATAACATGCACACTGGGCAGGTTTTCTGAATGTTTTTTTTTTCTCTCTCTCTCTAACTTGTGACTCTATTACCCAAGCTTTTTCTAATATTTTACCATCATATTAAAATTCTTTACTCCCCCATATAGATACTGGTGGCTAAAGAAAGCCTCAAGAGCCAAAATCTTCACTCACTTTTCAGTGATCAGAAGTAGTAACATTTGAACAATAGTCAGTCCAGAATCCATAACTGGTCAAAGTGCAAAGACTAAGAAACTGAGTGCTCAGCCCTACATGGGACATCCTTATCAACTCCACTGCTACCCCAAGGAGACAGAAAGAATGGAAGAGCCAGAGGCCAGATGGGATGCCGTGAAAGCTGCCTTCTGGACGTGCTATGGTCGTTGCTTTCATGGATTCAGTAAGACCTGAACAACCTCAAGCCAGACAAAACTGCATAGATGGGGGAGGTGCTCTCCAGGCCCAACCACTTAATGTAGAAGGGAGAATCATTCTTTCCTGAGAGTGTTTCCAATACTGGTTTTCCCATGCTCCTGCAGGTGATCCCACACTTATACACAAAGATGCAGCACTAATTGGACTTCGTGAGTTATTTACACAAGATAGGATATGGGTTGGAGAGATGGCTCAGCAGTTAAGAGCAATGACTGTTCTTGCGAAGGCCTGGGTTTGAATCCTAGCACCCACATGGTGCCTAACAACTATCCATGACTCCAGTTCGAGGGCATCAAATACCTACTTCGGTCTTCCATGGAGATTGCATGACATGGGCACACCTGCAGGCATAATACTCATCAAGATAAAATAAAAATAAATAAAAAATATTTTTTTAAAAATAGGACATGAAGTTGAGAGGGGACCATGTTCAAGGAAGATTGGGGTGAGGCAGAAGAGGGACAAGGGGGGTAGACAGTGTGTATAACTACATCTCATTGCATACATGTATGAAATTCTCAAGAATAATGAAACATTATAATTAAAAAGAGTCAGAAGCATGGGGACTGGAAACATGGCTCAGTGGTTACGACCACTGGCTGTTTTTGCAGAAGATCCACGTGGCAGCTAAGAACTGTCTCTAACTCTAGCTTCAGGGGATCTGACACCCTCTTCTGGCCTTCATGGGCATTGCACTACATGGGTGCACTTACACACATGCGGACAAAACACTCATACAAATAAACAAATAATGTAGTCACAAGCAGGATTGGGAAATGTAGGTAGCTAATGAATATTCATCTGAACTCATGGCTTCATCCACAGGAGCCATTATAATGGTTCTTGAAGGTAATATCTAAACATATTTGTGACAATTTAGTGTTAATTAAATTCTTCATCCTCTGAAAAAGTGTAATCTATAACACGAGCAACAGTAAGGAAGCAATTTAACCCTAATTTTAAGAGAAATGAGAAGTTAAAATTAATTTTATTGTATTTGGAATGCTTAGGAGATGCTGAAAATGCATTCTCACATAGTTCCAACCCAGAATTTATTTCTCCCCTTTCGAGATATACCCATAAGTTTGTGTGAAAGATCAATAACCTTCAAGGAAGAAGGTGAGCCAAGAGACAGCAGGCGAGCTCTCATCAGGCTCTTCCTCACCCCTGCAAATCAGGCTTCATTTCCTCCTCTGGGAATAAATAAACAAGAAAATACTAAGTTCTAAAGAGTGAGTACTGGAGGTCAGTGCGTGCCATACCTAATACTTAATGGATTTCTAATTTTATGTCTTTGATGACATTGATATTCCTAGAAATCAGGGCATTTAAGAGTTTCTTATCACTTATACACTCTTAGATTTGGATGTTCTACCCTATTTCAAATCAAACATATTGAAATATAGTCAGAGTTCATATGGAATATAACTTAGATGTAACTATATGGAAATTTTCATATTTTTGGAGTCATTGTGCTTTCAAATCCAAAATGTATTTTTTTATCCAAAACTGTGATACATTTTTCCACTAAGAAAACACTCCATAGATTGTCTCCAAATGGATTTTACTATGGCCTATGGATTCCACTACATAGAGTCTCTGTGAAAAGGAAATCATACAAAAACACAAAACACTCCATCCTTAGACAATAGCCCCCATAGTCCCCATACAGGTCATTCATTTGACCTACAGCTCTCAAGCAATGCAGGTCTCCAATCCTGATGGGCCTTGGGGGCTCTGCCAACATGATTGTGGGAGGAAGTTAAGGATATTTGAAAGACTCTGAAGAGTTGAAAAGGAGTTCAGTTTTTATCGGAAAACATTATTTGCAGTAGATAACCTGTGCTAAAATGACAATAGAAAGTTAAACAATGATTCAGGGTTATTAGACTAAATGATCTCTTAGGAGTAGAAATTCAGTATATTGAACCCTTACTATAGAGGATTAGAGAAGGTGAGCCAGCTTGCTCAGTGGTGTTCCAGATTACGACCCTGCATGAGACCTCCAGAGAGAACTGTGCTGCTGTCTCTGCCACATTATCGACAGGACATCCAGACAGAGACACTAACTGAGCCATCTGTGAAAGGAATAGTACTCCTTCCGAAGGACCTGCTCCCCAAGAATCTCCCTTAACAAAGAGCAGGAAAGTTATGGCTGATAGACAGTGCAGCCAGGCAAGTGGCCCGCGCACTACTCACGTTAGTCATCTTGGAGCTGGTGCCAGTAATGCGACGTAGTTAAGACTATGGCAGTCTGAGTTATTCTTGTTAGTAGATTTACTGATGTGCTGTGTGACCGTCAACACAATTCACCATTCATGATAATACAGGCTTCCAAAATGTATATTATCCTGGTAGCTAAGAAGCTCATTCAAGGACTGGTTCTCAGAGGGAAGAGAAAGACTGTGTTCCTCATAACACTAATAAAACTGGATGTTTACATAATAAATGCCTGAAAGATACCAGCTTTATCAAGAAACACAAAACCAACATAATGATCCATTTGCTTGAATGCCTGTGGCTCATGAACCATGAAAAGCAAACAGGATTAATTGACATTCCCACCCCCACCCCCAAACATTCGGATATAACTCTTTTTTAATCCAAGATTATAAATAAAGTTGTCATGTAAGGCCAACATTAAAAGTCCGTGAAAAGTATTTAAAAACTATGGCTCATTCTGAAATCAACTGGGTTTGGCAAACATCTAACTAATTACAAACCTATTTTGCAATTTGGAATTGAGCCAAGCCATTAAGATAATCTATACAAAACAGTCCAGGCTAATAAAGAAGAAATCAAAAAATTAAGATGAACCCAAAATGAGGAGACCAGCTGCCTAACACCTGGTCCTTAATGGAAACTTAAATAAAATGGTAAAAATAGCTAGACGAGGGGCTGGGCATATAGTAATAAACTCCATGAGGAAGATTATTTACAGAAAAAGAAAGAGTCCTGCAGGAAGGAAAGAACGTAAATTCTCCAGCTAGTAAATTATAATTCACACAACCCAAACCTAGAACTGTATTTCGATTTGATCTAAGTGGGGAGAAAGAACAGAAAACCGAAATCCCCCAACTCATCAAAAGAAACAGACAATTAAAATTTAATTTATCTTATCACTATTTCTTTTAAAAATACTATTATTACTATTTTGTTGTTCTTGGTGGTGGTGATGGTAGTGGTTGTATATGTGTGTCTGAGTACATTGCCTGCATGTAAGTAGCTGTACCCATGTTGGGCAATGTCTGAGGAAGTCAAAAGAGGGTGTTAGATGTCCTGGAACTGCAGATAAGGACAAGTGTTAGCTGCCATGTGAATGCTGGACATCAAGCCAGAGTCCTCTGCAAGAGCAACCGGTGCTCTTCACAACTGTGCCATCTCTCCAACACCATTATTGCTGTTTCTTAACATCTACCCAAGGAAAGAAAATAGGACCAGAAGACCTGTCCTGAAAGACACTGTGAACTTGGGCCAGTTATTTTTTTTTTTTTTTTTTAAGACAGGGTCTTCCATAGCCCCAACTGACCTGGAACTTACTATGTAGACCAGGCTGGCTTCTGTCACAGAGATCTGCCTGCTTCTGCTTCCTGAGTGCTGGGATTAAAGGAATGTTGTCACCATGCCTGACAATGAGCCAGTTAATTGAGCTCAATAGATTGTGATTTCCCCTCTAAATAGAGGGACTTGGGATAGGTCGTATCTAAAATCTGCTCCAGCTCCAGCTTGTACTTCAGTGAAGTCTCAGCATGGCTTATTCAGGGGAACGGCTATTAACGTGAGCTGTAAGGACAAAGGCCTGTGTGTTGGAGGGACTCTATTTCTTGTTGAATTAGCCTGTAGTATATACATGCAAGTTTCTAACTTCCTTATTCGGACATTATTTCTTGTGCCTAAGTGAACGACAGGAAGGCCCTCCCAACATTGTGCAAAGTTGCTTCTCCCTCTGCTTTGCTTTGAGGTAGATTGTTGTTAGAACAGCCACGAACAAAAACAAGCTCATTTTATCACTAAAATCATTGTTTAAGGAACAAAGTCTATTTATTTTCTCTCCAACAGGATCATTCCTAAAATAAATAAAGCGAGTCCCAGAGCTTTAACCTCTGCATCCATGGCTTCAAACCACCTTCTTCCTCAGTGTCTTCTTGCCTGCTTTACACGGCACCACACGACAGAATGTGCCCATGGATACAATTCCTGCCTTAGTAGAGGCTTCCCTGGAAGAGGCAAGCTTGTCAAGGGCAGACACTTTTCTCTAATCACACACTGCTTGACACACAATAAGAACGTAAGAAATACTGAGTGACACAGAGCACTTTAGACTAACAAACCTCAATATATCCAATATTCTAAGCCTCAGAATGGAAAACAGAAAAACAACTCAAAATTCTCCAGTTTTCACAATGCATAGGCAGGCAGTAGCACTGCCCTTCACTCACTTTTTAATTTAAAACATTATGAAACTACAAAAATTTCCCTTATTTACAGTCACTAGTATGGGCGATTTTTAGACTTGATGAATAAGGCAAAGGGGATAGGAAAGGGTCCACGGGAAGGGCACTCTGATTTCTGAAGTCAGCTAAATAGGACCAGACAGTTCTGGGAACTTTACAGAGTGTTTCATTGAAGCTATGAGCTGTTAGATTTTCCATTCACAAACAAGGAAAACAATGTTTGCCAAAGTCAGTTTGCTCATACATGATTATTTAGTTGGAAATAATAGCAAGACCAGAATTTAAACTGAGTTATTTTTTTAAAACTTATTTCCTTCAACCAAAAGTTTATGGGGCTGGGGAGAAAGATGGCTCAGTGCGTAAGAGCAAATCCATGTGCAACCATGAGTTCAGATCCCCAGAACACAGGTAAACATTCTGGTAACAGTTACGTGTGCCAGTAACTGAGGCATTAGGTGGTGAGGCAGATCCTGGGACCAGTCTAGCCAAAATGGCAAGCTTTGGGTGCAGTGATAGACCCTGTCTCAAAAGGAGAAGGTAGAGAATGATGTAGAGAAATAGGGAACCTGATATCCTCTTCTGGCTTCAGCAACATAGATGTATGTACCTGGACACACACATGTACACATACATATGCATACTACACACACACACACACAATTTATTTTTTTATTTTTTTTTTTTTTGGTCTTTTCGAGACAGGGTCTCCCTGTAGCCCCAGCTGTCCTGGAACTCACTCTGGAGACCAGGCTGGCCTTGAACTCACAAAGATCCGCCTGCCTCTGCCTCCCAAGTGCTAGGATTAAAGGCGTGCGCCACCACGCCCGGCTCCACACACACAATTTAAAAAAATATATTTTATTTTGCACCAGGTGTGGTGGTGCATGCCTTTAATCCCAGCACTTGGGAGGCAGAGGCAGGCAGATCTCTGTGAGTTCAAGGCCAGTCTGGTCTACATAGTGAGGTCCAGGCCAGCTGGGGCTACAGGGAGACACTGTCTCAAAAAGACACACAAAAAAATTCTTTTGTGTTTGAATGCTATACCTGCATGTATGTAAGTGTGCCCATGTAATGCAATGCCTGCAGAGGCCAGGAGAGAGTGTCAGATTCCCTGGAACTGAAGTTGCAAATAATCATTAGCCACCATGTGGGTGCTGGGAACTGAACCCATGTCCTCTGCAAGAGCAGCCAGTGTTCTTAACCTCTCCAGATCTCTCCAGGCCCCATACACAATTTTTTAGGTCCACTTTTGGTTGGCTGAGATATTACATATAATCAAAAGAAGCGCAACAAATCTTATTCCCATAGTTTGTGAAGTGTTCAGTTTCTCCTCACTAGCGTTTGTACTTTGCCCCTTCAGGACCCAGTTCAACATTCCCAAGATCTATTCATTAAGCATTCCGTGGCTCCCTAACAATGTTATCAAGTTCGAACTCCCAGTATCTGAGAATACAATCTTATTTGAAAATAGGGTCTTTGTATAGAAACAAGTTAAGATGAGGTCATTAAGGTGATTCCTAATCCAATACAATTGGTGCTTTTCTAAGAAGGGCATGAAGAGTTCTCTTTCCCAGGTTGCAAGATAGCAGGTGAAATGTCTGAAAAACCTGACATAAAAGGGGAGAAGTATGCAGCCAAGAAGGCTGGTGATGGTGGGACTGCAGGCGTCCACTGCAGGCAAGGCCAAAAAGGGAGACCCTAAAATTAAGCTGGAGAAGGGGAAGCCTCACGGCAACCAAAACCGCATCCTAGTTAGAGAATTGGCAGACAGTCCAGGTCTGCTATGTATTTCAGAAAGGCTCTGTACAAAAGGAAGGACTCAGCTGCTAAATCCAAGGTTGAAAATATAAAAAAGGAGAAGGTTCTAACTACAGTCATGAAACCAGTTGGTGGGGACAAGAATGGTGGCAACTGAGTCGTTCAGCTTCACAAGTTGCCTAGGTGTTATCCTACTGAAGATGTGCCTGGAAGCTGCTGGGCCACGGCAAAAAGAAAGCTATGCTCCAGCATCACCCCAGAGGCCAGAGTGGTTTTACTAAAGCAGGCTGGCCAGTGGTTTAATACTTGTGACTGGATCTCCTGTCTTCAATCGAGTTCCCCTGTGTAGAACACATCAGAAATTTGTCATTGCCCTCCACAGAAGTCAGTATCAGCAACACGAAAACCTCCCAGCACCTCCCTGACGCTCACTTCAAGAAGCTGCAGAAACCCCCGTACCAGGAAGGTGAGATCTTCCACACGAGAAAGACAAATATGAGATGACAGAGTAGTGCAAGGTTGACCAGAAAGTGGATCACAAATTTTGCCAAAGATCAAAGCTGCTCCTCAGCTCCAGGGCTACCTGAGAACTCTCTTTCCTCTGACAAATGGCATGAGTCCTCACAAATTGGTGTTCTAAATTTCTTGCCAAGAACCTAATTAAACAACTGATACATTTGAAAAGGAGGAGGAGGAGGAGGAGGAGGAGGAGGAGGAGGAGGAGGAGGAGGTGGCCATGAATACAGACGGGCACACACATATATACAATGCACCCCACCAGGCCTGATATTCCTGGTCTTCCTGCTTTACCTCCTGAGTGTTGGGAGTAGCCACCCCACCAGGCGCTTTTTCTCTAGTGTTCATCTTTTGAGACAGGGTCCCATCCATTCCAGAGTGGTCTCAAACTCACTGTGTAGTGAAGCTGGCCTTCAGCTCTCTGAACCTCCTAACCACATCTCCCAAGCACTGAGATTATAGGTGTGACCACATTATCCAATGAGTTTCATTTTTAATGGTCTTTAATGTATAGACGAATACCAGATGAGAATGAAGGCAGGAATTAGAATGGCACATCAACAAGCCGAGGAATGCCAGGCTGTCAGCAAATCACTAAAGAATGTGGGTGAGAGGCAGGCATCCAGTACCCTCATAGTGCCCAAAGCCAGCTCACACCTTGGTCTTAGACTTCCAGGCTCCAGAACTGGGAGCCGATAGTTATCTCTTGCTCAATCCACCAAGTGATTACGGTGACCTTATTACAGTGGGACAAGACACTGTGACCCTGCATTCAGTAAACCCTAATAACACACAGGCCAATAAAAGAACACCTGCAAATTATATAACATAAAATTATTTATGAAAAAAATCAAATAAAAATTCAGAAGGCAAAAGTAACCCAATATTTGATCAATATGTATTTATTCCACCACATTCTGAAAATGAGGCCATCAGATATAACAAAGCATTTAATTATATTAATTGCTCATAATATAAAAGGTTTTAGTCTGGGGAATCATTTTAATGTGTATTCGCTCAGATTCATGTATGTGATATTAAAAAACACTTTTAATTCATGAGGATATTGATATTTCTTGAAAACTGAAGCATATTTAGCTAATGAAACTCAGTAATAAGCCAGCTTGATGCAGGCAGTTGTGATGCTGATGATCCATAGAATGAACAGTGACAGGCTGGGGCTCGGCTGGTAGTTAGCTTTAGAACCTGCAGGATCAATTGTCAATAATCCAAGAAAGGCCATTTGTTTAAGTGCATAACTAGTTTGCTTTGGCATATTTTAGAGTAATACAACTTTAAAAGGGAAAAAATGTGAATCCTGAAATATGATTTGGAAATAACATACAGTTTATTTTCAGATGACATAATTTTAGTACAGGTGTCTCACACACACACACACACACACACACACACACACGCACACACACATATGCATATGATGGAGCAACACAAATTGGAGGAAACAACAGCAATAAAAGAACTGGGACAAAGAACTGACTAAAACAGTAAAGTTCTTGCTTTGAAAAACTTAAAAGATCCAAGGTAGGTTTGGCAGGGGTGGGGGGCATGGAAAGGGAATGAGTCTAAATTGGACTGAGAAATTATGTATGAAATGCACAAAACTTCAATAAAATATTTAAAAATTTAAGAAGTACAAAAGGAGCAGCATTAAAGCACCATTTAAAAATACTGCATTTTAGGGACTAGAGACATGGGTCGCTGGGCAAAAGAAGAAACCTTGTGGTGAAAGCTAGAAGACTGAGTGCGAGCCCCCAGCACCCATGTGAAAACCAAGAATGGCTGTCCATGTCTGTAACCCCAGCACTGGGGGTGGAGACAGGTGGACATCAGGAGCTCCCTGGGTGTTCATGTCTGTAACCCCAGCACTGGGGGGAGACAGGTGGACATCAGGAGCTCCCTGGGTGTCCATGTCTGTAACCCCAGCACTGGGGGGAGACAGGTGGACATCAGGAGCTCTCTGGGTGTCCATGTCTGTAACCCCAGCACTGGGGGGAGACAGGTGGACATCAGGAGCTCCCTGGGTGTCCATGTCTGTAACCCCAGCACTGGGGGTGAGGCAGGTGGACATCAGGAGCTCCCTGGGTGTTCATGTCTGTAACCCCAGCACTGGGGGGAGACAGGTGGACATCAGGAGCTCTCTGGGTGTCCATGTCTGTAACCCCAGCACTGGGGGGAGACAGGTGGACATCAGGAGCTCCCTGGGTGTCCATGTCTGTAACCCCAGCACTGGGGGTGAGGCAGGTGGACATCAGGAGCTCCCTGGGTGTTCATGTCTGTAACCCCAGCACTGGGGGGAGACAGGTGGACATCAGGAGCTCTCTGGGTGTCCATGTCTGTAACCCCAGCACTGGGGGGAGACAGGTGGACATCAGGAGCTCCCTGGGTGTCCATGTCCGTAACCCCAGCACTGGGGGTGAGGCAGGTGGACATCAGGAGCTCCCTGGGTGTCCATGTCTGTAACCCCAGCACTGGGGGTGAGGCAGGTGGACATCAGGAGCTCTCTAGGTGTCCATGTCTGTAACCCCAGCACTGGGGGTGGAGACAGGTGGACATCAGGAGCTCCCTGGGTGTCCATGTCCATAACCCCAGCACTGGGGGGAGACAGGTGGACATCAGGAGCTCCCTGGCTGTTCATGTCTGTAACTTCAGCACTGGGGGTGGAGCCAGGTGGACATCAGGATCTCCCTGGCCAGCCAACCTTATGTAAAAAGAAAGTTTCAGGTTCAGTGAGAGACTCTGTCTCAAAAAGGAAGGTGAAGCCAAGCGTGGTGGTATAGGCCTCTAATTCCAACACTCAGGTCCCAGAGCAGGAGTTATAGAGTAAGATACCTATGCACTTCTACAACGTTCGCAAAGATATGCACAAATAATGCACCAAAAACACAAGTTCATATATCACACACCACACACACACACACACATACCATACATATGCCACACACCACAAACATACACACATGCATACATACACACCACACACATGCTCCCATATACTACCCACATAACACACATATGCATGTGCATATATCCCCACACCATGAACAAACGCACATGTGGGTGCACACATGCTCAAGCACACACAATTTTCACAAAATACAGACAAGACTACAGTTTAGTCAACCCAATTTAGTTTGCTGATAAATACTGAAATTCATTTGAAAAGTACTTGAAAATCCACCGGAATTGAGATAACCACACTTCCACTGTCTAGCCCAAGTAAGGGAAAACAAATGGTAGCGGGTCACAAGTTTAAATCACCTGGCATATTCTGTATTCTCTGTGTCTGTTTCTCATTAGTCACCAACCAAAACATTTCTTCTAGCTCCCATGCTTATTGGAATGTATTATTCAAGAAACTATTTAAAAATTTACTAAGCAGCTATTAAATTTTCATTTGTTCAGTAAATATCTCCCATGCTCTGGTGTGGGCCAGACACCGTCCTAATGCACAGTGGTAAACAGCACAGGTGTAATTTCTGTCCTCATAAAAATCATCCTTAACATCGCATGCACAGGAACAACTTAGAAACAATGTTTACAGTGGATGGTAGTGGCCAGACCTACATAAAATCGCTCAAATCACCATGCAATATTTAACACAGGGTTAAAAGTCAACTGTGTTCTTACAATCAGATCTGAGTAAAGTAAGGAAAACTGCGGCCTGTCACTCATGCCTATTGTTTTCCAGCCCAGAAGCTCTCCTGGGAATTGTCCCACTCCCTGCTCTTCACCTATGACTACAGCAGAGGCAGCTGTCCTTCACAGTGAAGCTGCCCCACGACAGCCACATAATGTGTTATCCTTTAAAAATTTAACATGGATTGTCACTACTATAATTGAGGTGAAACCCAGGTAACAGCTAAGTTTTATTGTTCCTTAAACTGTAGAGAAGGTTGACCTAAATCCCCAGTTTCTGTCCTGTGCCTCAGGACCACCTTCAACTTCCACTTTTTACTCTGCCATCTTAATTTTTCTTCTGTGCCTTTTTCAGGGGGTCAGGGGTTACGTGCATGCACATATGTATGTGGGGGTGGGTAGAGGCCAGAGGTCAACTTCAGATACTACTTCTCAGGTGCTATCTACCTTGGTTTTCAAGGCAGGGTCTCTCATTGGGACCTGGGACTTACCCAGTACACTATACTGGCTGGCCAATGAGCCCCAAGATCCACCTGTCTCTATCCTCCAGCAATGGAAGTGCAGGTGCTTGCTACCTCACTATTTGCAGAGAGAGTGCTTTACTGAACGGTGACTGAGCTATCTTCCTAAACCCTCTATGTATTTTTTTAGTGACCCTTTTCTCTCCCCTCCCACAATTTTCAAACAAAATATGTCTCTCATAGATAAGTACATTTTTATTCTTGTTTTTAATTATGTGCATAGGTGCTTGGACACAAGAAGTGGTAGATAACCCTGCAGCTGTAGTTACAAGTGGTTGTGAACTGCCCTATGTAAGACTGGGAGCCAAACTCCATTCCTGTGCAAAAGCAGTATGCAATCAACCTCTGAGCCTTCTCTCCAGCTTCAAAATAATGCTCTTCATGAGCCTTAAATATGTGGCACATTTCATTGAAAGCTCAGAAATAGAAACTGGATCACAATGACACTAACAATTAAACTGATTCCCAGTATCCGGATTGAGTCTTGGGTCTACCTTGCCATGTTATCCAGGAGTCTCACTGCATTTGCAAACATCTATCCATTTCCCATGCAAAGCCACTGACCCATTTATATTATCATCAGATCTTGTGTAAACCTAGTTCCTGTCTTAAGAGATTATCAAGACCTTTTCCCTAAACAAAGCAATTTCTTTCCAAAGAAGTCTTGTTACTAATTAATGAAATTTGTTTTTCCACCCTCAAGACTATTGGTCAAGTTCTTGGGAAAAACCTAAAAAGGATATGATTGTGTTGAGAAGAGTTAAGTGACCAGACAATATTTGGTAGGCTTTAAATGATTATCACATGTCCTAAGGCTCATTCCGATGATGACAGGAGGGTGTCCTGGGTGGAGGTCATATAAGAAATGATGGAGTGATGGAAGAACACAGAGAAAATGTCCTGGGGCTTCTGTGGTAGTCCAGGCATCTCTTGAGTATACTCCCAGGTCAAGTTAACAAGGAGTCTTGTTGTGAGAGAGGCCTTTCAAACCTGATACACAGAGGTAAGGCTTTGAGATAAATTTCCAATAGGTTTTGCTCTTTATGCTATAAGTAATCTACCTTTTAAGATATCATTTCTTTTTTTTTTTTTCACAGTGGGCACTTATAGATTTAATCTTTCAAAAGGCACTTCTGGCACAATTACAATAAAATCATAAGAGATAATTACAGCTATTTACCTGGGCACCTGACAAAGTTGCCTACTCATTTCACATTGTTCTTTAATGTTCTTCAGATAATTTCTTCATTTTATAAAAAATTCAAAGACTCATCATAAAATGTACTGATACTAGTTGACATTTATAAAATTTTTAATTTATTGCTAATTGTATCAGTGATGCATCACATTTAAAAGACATTTTAAAATGTTATCCTTTATTCTGACCCACCATTTCTTTAGAGTCACAAGCAAGTGATTAAAATAGCCAAATGTAACCCACCAAAAATTAGCCAAACATAAAGTAGAACTTATATCTTTTTCCAGGATTAAAAGTTGGATAAGCCAGAGGTGTTCTGTTGCTGTTTATTCCTTTAAGTGTTTTATTATTGTTATTAATTGTATGATTTTAAAATTTTATGCTTTAATTAATGATTTAAGATATCATTTCTAAGCCAGGCATGGTGGCACTTGCCTATAATCCTAGCACTCAGAAGGTTGAGGAAGAAGGGTCATAAGTTTGAGGCCATCCTTGGCTATATAACAAGATCTTGTCTCAACAACAACAAAAAAGATATCATCTCAGCAAATCTGTGTTGACTCAACCCTCAACAATACATACTATCTGCTTAGTGTGGGACAGGCATATTGGTAAGAATCAGTGTTATAAGATAAATAAGTGTTCAAATGTATTGGAAAGAATCTAGAGCTTACTCAGGGTAAGAAGGGAGATACACAGACACTTCATGCATGAAAGCACTGATCTCTTCAGGCTAGCTGGAACCTCCATCTGTTTGCTCCCCACCACAGCAGGCTTTCTCCTTGACATCAGTGTGCCATGGGAACTGTGGTGTGCATCCTGCTGTGAGTCTCTTCCCGAGGAATATGGCATTGCACAATCCAGATGAGCCAGATAAGTACAGTGTGACATTTATCACATGGACTTCAGATCTATTTATAACACAAAATTTAACAGATGCCAATAACTGAGTTCTTCTGAGAGGTGAAGATGAAATGAATTCCACATAAGAGGTATTTAGAAAGGAAAAACCTTTAGAAAGAACTGCCCATTACAGAGGAGTAGAGCCAAGCTTGGAGAATTGAGAATGACTGAACCTGATCCTAGGAGGGAGATTTTACAGCCAATGCCAAGTTCCAAAGTGAAATGATCTGTTTTCTGTTATATCTCTCTAGAACAGAACTTCTCCCTGTTGTTTCCCATCAAAATATAAATCTGAGAGTCTTAGCAAAGTCTCAGGAAGGGAAGTCAGAAGTGAGCTAACAGAGCTTGCAGCTCTGCCATCAAGTCACGTCCAGAGGTCTTTCAAAATGAAGAACTGATTGGAATTCAGCTGTTTGTTATATCACAGTTAAGAACTGATGGGCCTGGCAAAAAAAAAAAGAGTCCCAAACAAGTCTTGATATACAATTTAAGAAGCAAGAGTTTTCCCAGAAGAGCAGACTGCTATCTCCAATCAATTGATATGTAGGAATTCCCTAAAGCAAGGAGCAAAGTTATTGTTGGTTTGCAATATTTCTCCCTAAAACAAAATTTCCCAGGAGCAAACAAAAAAATCGTGTCAACTTAGATTGGTTATATTCCTGTTGTCATGGAAGGTCTCAGCTGTCACTCTCAACTTTAAAAAAGAAAGCCATGCGGCCGAGAACCATCTTGAAACTCCAATTCCAGGAGAACTCCAGTCCAGGGGAATCCGACACCCACTTCTGACTCCGCGGCATTGCACGACACGGGTGCACAGACTTGCATGGACAGTACATTCGTACACATCAGAATAAAAAAATAAAAAATTAATAAAAAAAAATTTAAAAAAAAAAAAAAAAAAAAAAAAAGAAAGCTTTTTCAAAAACATATTTGGTGCCATGGGTGGTGGGCACCTTTAATCTAGCACTTGGGGGGCGGAGACAGGGGATCTTTGTGAGTTCAAGGCCAGCCGGTCTACAGAAAGGTTCCAGGCCAGCTGGTGCTATAGGGAGACCCTGTCTTCAAAAAGACCAAAAAAAAATATTTGGAATATATGCCAATGAACAAAAAACTTAGCTATTAGTAGAGAGTTCCCAAGCCTCTTCCTTATCTAAGACAAAAAAAAAAAACAAAAAAAAAAAAAAAAAAAACCTCAGACAGTCGTCCCTGCTCCACACCTCAGAGGCACAAATATTTCTGTAGCAGGGTAATTAATAGAAATGCTAAGTACTTTGGAAGTGATATTTTGGAATGAGGACACCAAGGGGATTAAAGACAGTGGATTGTGGGATCTGGTAGAGTTAACAGGCTGTAAGTTCACTTGGAAAACATTAAGAGACACCACAATTCCCAGCACTGCCTGAGGCTCAACCCTCTTTGAGATCCTTCCATGTTTTCTTTTTTTTTTTTTTTTCATTTTTATGAGGGGAATTTCACAAATACCCATGCTTTCCTTGGCCCTCCCAACCCACTACCCACTTGTACTTCCAGCAAATGACTTTGGCTCCTACTTCAAAGATGAAAAAAGGCACAACAGGTTTGGACTTAAATCTTCATTGCAATTTTCTTCCCTATGGAACCAGTACATTGGTGCATCAAACATCCCTCTCTTCTCTTCTTGTTGATTAGATCCTATCCTATTAAGCATCTGTCTTCTGGTATTCCTCTGGCCTACTGGCTATTTCTTTCAATTTCTTCTTTATCCATTCCATAGTCTGTTTCTTAAATATTGATGTCCTCTGTGTCCCAGTCTATTATATTTTCTTTACCCATGCACTTAGATGTCATCTAGGACTCTCGGTTCTGTTTTAACTGGTTCAAGTCTCTCTCTAGAGATCTGATCTTATTTCAGCATTATTCACTCCATTATTCTAATTTCATATGGACTTTTATGTGTTCAAAATGGAGCTAACGGTTCTTCCCTTGGGACCTGCCCTCTTCCCGTGTCTGTGAATGGTGCCATTTGTGTCCTTTCACCCAGTTCCTGGTGTCTTTTTATCTTTCTCTTTGCCTTATCTGCCACATTCAGTCAGCCACCAGATCTTCAGTTCTATGGACTTTTCCTTTCGAATATGTCCCGTGTCTGTCTGTAGTTCACAATTCCACTTCCCGTTCCCTTTTTCAAGCCCATCTTTCACATGTTACGGGAACAGCTTTTTATTGTCCGACCCAATTCCTCCTGACCTACTATGTACAGACCCATCCTCTATGTAACATCCACTGCTTCTCTGTTTCTCTGGATAATGTTCATACTAGGGGTTATTATTAAGAGGAAACAAAATATTGTATTTTATTTGCCCTTCCTGAACAGCCCCCTTTCAGCCACGGCTTTATCTAACCTTTTTTTTTTAATTGTCATTTTTTTTATTGATGCTTTGTGTATTTCATACATCATTTTCCAATTCAGTTCAGGCATATTTCCCTTTCCCTTCCCCCCACCCCACCCCATCCCATCCCAGATCATGCATTCTGCCATAACTGTCCTGCATCTTTCTCTCAGTTTTTTTTTCATTTTTTAACAATAAGTGATAATTTATGAGTACAAGCATCCTTCATGTAAAACCAATTTGCAAGCAGTTGTGCCCAAACCCACACAGCCCATGAGTCCCACCATCCAGCAGGGGGGCTTGTATGTTCAATCAAGTTGACCAAATGCGTGTCCAGACTCTATTGTTGTAGTTTCACCATTCACCCCAATCGCAGCCCTTACATTCTACCACGCCCCCCTCTTACGCAGATTGTTCCCTATGCTTAGAAAAGGCACAGGTGGATGAGATGCAAAAAAGTCTACTTTCTCTGGAGCTGTTGTCTTGGACTCTGGTCAATTCTGGCTGTTTCCTTTCATGGGCTGACAGTTTGTCCAGGAATAACCTTTCGATCCTACTAATGAAGCATAAGCAATTAGATATATAGGTATTTAAACAGTACTAATTGTTATGCATGTCTTTAGTGTCCTATCCTTCCGGCGTCATAGAATCTATCCTTGCTTCACAATCATTTTATTCCCCTAATAAAATGAAACAGTAATTATCTCCATCGTATCTCATCCTAAACATTTCAGGTGGGTAATAAAATATGTGCTGGGAAAACAGGTGGATAAGGAAATCCTGGACTTTGACGTCCGTAGATGACTCTTTAATTTTTAAAAAATTTTTATTTACTTTTCATAGAATTGTTGTGTATTTCATACAAAATATTTTAATCATCTTTATATGTCCTCTTCCGTTCACACCCTCCCATAGCTTGCCCCACCAGATTTCATGCCTTTTGTCACTTATGTTAAGGCCTATCAAGTGAAGTTAGTGCATCCAGACATCCATCAGTGCAAGTTCCTCCACTGGTGTCTAGTCAGCCTATCTAAAGTCCCTCCCTTAAAAGAGATCAGATCTCCTTCATCCAGCAGAAGTTAGCTGCTAACACTGTGACCTTCTGCCCATTTCCCCACTTCTTTGCTGGGTTTTTGTGTGCTTGAGTTTGCATGGGACTTATGAATGCTGACACCATTGCTATAGATTCCTATGAGCAAGGTTCCAGGAGGCTGTAGGACTCACTTTCTTCCCCGGCTCTTACAGTCTTCCCCTGGGTAAGTGGAGATTAATAGAAGAGTTCCTGTAAAGGGCCCACACTCTGCATACTCATTCTCTATAGTTTGGCCATTTGTGGCATTATGTGTTCATTGCCCTCTGTTACATGAAGGAGCTTGGTTTCCACTATGCTTCATGAGACTTAGGTATAGATGTTCCATTATAGATGTGTCACTTAGGGTTGGACATTCCACAGACAATTATTCTCTGTGTGTGACCAGCTGTGGAACTCTGTAAGTCTCTGTCTCTTGGGAACAAAACTTATTTGATGAGTTTAGTGAAGAGGCAACCTAGAGAACCAAGAAAAATCTTACCCAGCTAGACCTCTGGCAGGGGTTAGTATCTAGAATATACAAAGAACTGAAAAAACTAAACAACAAAAAAACCCCAAACAACCCAATTTAAAAGTATGGCAAAGAGCTGAACAAGAAGTGAGACTGTGCCTGAAAAATATTTAAGAAAATGTTCAGCATCTTTGGTTATCAGGGAAATACAGATTAAAACCACTTGGAGGTTTCTTACCCTTCTCAGAATGGGTAAGATCCAAAACCCATCAACAACAAATGCTAGTGAGGATGTGGAGAAAGGGGCCTTACCCATTTGCTGGCAGAAGTACAAACTGGTACAACCACTATGGAAAGCAGTGTGGAGAGTCCTGAGAAAGCTTGAAATGGATCTACCATATGACCCAGCCATACCATTCTTGGGTATGTACCCAAAAGACTCTATACCCTACTCCAGAAATATCTGTTCATCCATGTTCATTGCTGCACATTTCATAATAGCCAGAAATTGGAAACAACCTAGATACCAATCAACTGAAGAATGCATAAGGAAGGTGTGGTGCATATACAGGGTGGAATATTGCTCAGCCCTTAGAAAAATGAAATTCACAAGTAAATGGGTGAAGCTAGAAGCAGTCATCCTGAGTAAGGCAACCCAGACTCAGAAAGCCAAATGTTGCATGTATCTCTCATAGCTGGATGCTAGCTTTGAAACCTTAGTTATCTGTGTTTCCATTTGAAAATTCAAATAGGTCAAGAAACAAATAGATGGTTGTAAATGAGTGGGGGCATACTTTGGGGGAGTGGTAGTAGAATTCAGTGATATGAAGGGGAAAATGGAAACATTAGACTAGGAAGGGATAAACAGGGTGGGGAATGGAAGGGCAGGGCAGAGGCCAGAATATAGGGAGGGGAAAATAGCATTAAAGGCCTTTACAAAAAGCCATATAGAAACCTACCACTATTGAAGCTTCTTATCATATATACGTATACATGCACATCATAAAAAGAGATTAAGAGGAGTTAATCTATAACAGGTGGACATTGTTCTTTCTAAACATCATGGTCTAATGGAAAAACAACAACCCTCAATGCCAAGAATAGATTCTGCCTCTAGAAGCTGTTCACCAGGCATCCCATAGATCCTTACAAAATACTGGCCATTGCCCTGCTCTTGGTTATGAACCAGAACTGGATGGTAAGGCCCTACTGAAGAAGACATGATATACATGAGCTGTAGAGCAAATAAGGAGAAGCCAAGCTGATGATGACTCCAGAGCTTCCTCTCTACTGGCTGGTGCTCATAGTGCCCTGGAAGGAAAAAAATAAGCATCAGCCTCACCTAGTTGTGAATACTGTGAAATACAATAACAACTGTCCCAGCAATATGTGCCTGGCAAGATATGCCCACTGGCACAATAGTGGCATTAATGTTATGGGAGTAACCTACCACTCTTTGTTTGGATTTAAAGTCCCCTTCTTAAGATAGGGCCCATACCTGACACTGATATCAGGCTCAGACCCCGAGGCAAAACAGATCACAGGAAATAAGGGACAACCTAATACTAGCTTTCTATTAAATAGTTATCATAATAAACTGACACTTAATGACTTATATTCATAGATTAATGCATCTCTCAGTTCTCACCAAAGAAGTTTCCTATATAACAGATGGTGATTAACACATAAACCCACAACTGGCCAACATACAGAGAACAAGAGGCTGAAGAGTGCTTATTCTTGAATAGGATACCAAACTTCTGTGTGCCCCCCCCCCAAGACCCAGAGATCATTACAGAAGAGAGGGTGGAAGCACTGTAAGAGCCAGAAGTGGTAGATGACCACGAGGAAACAGAGTTTTCCAGATGCCTGGTCAGTTACCCACCCATATGAACTCACAGAAGTGGTGACAACATGCAGAATTTCCATGAAAGCTCAAACCACAAAAAGTTCCCAGCATAGACATGAGAAAGTGGATAAGCTCCAACCTCATCTAAGGAAACCATGGCAACAGATGGCCGCTGGGATGGTCATAGACAGTCTCTTTCAAGCCTGAGTCTCTTAATAGGCTAACCAAATTCCAGTGAATGGACCCATACTGAAGGACATCAAATTATAGCATATGAAAATAACAAAAAATTAATAAAAATTAACTTGTTTTTATGTATATGAGTGCTTTGGCGGCATGTAAGTGAACCATGTGCATGCCATGCCCAGAGAGGCCAGAGGAGGGAATCATATCCCCTGGAATTAGAGTTATGGATGTTTGTTAGGCATCATGTGGGTGCTGGGAACTGAAACCAGGCTCTCTTCAAAAGCAGCCATTGTTATTAACTGCCCAACCATCTCTCCAGCCCCCATGCAACCCCAAGTATTTAAAATTGATGATCAAATAAATATTTAGGGGCAATACATTAGAAAGGAAGTTGTTTTGTATACATATAATAGACCCAAATATGTATGCTTAGTATAATTTTACCATATGTTAAAGACAAACAAAACAAATTTACATAGTAATGGGATTGATGCATTTGTTTATCTTTACATAAACACAAGTCTTGGTTATTACAAAGTTCTACAACCAGTCAAATGCAAAGAATAAGTGACTGTGAGCTGCCCAACCCTAAGTAATGGATCCACAAGGAAAACTCTACACATAAGGCTCAGGTGATACCATGGAAGAGGGGGAAGAGAGACTGGAAAACCCAGTGGGACCAGACGCTGTCTGATAATTAGTGCATTCTGGACATGGTAGGGAAGCTGCACCAAGGAAACCTCCACAGTGTGATAGTCTAACAAGATCTGCATAATGACAAAAGCAGTTGACATGCCAAGGTGAATGGGGGAAATTTCACAGGGCCCCACCTCTAGATGAAGAGCTACAGGCAACCATTATATACTGAGGGAGGGAGAGCCCTTTTCTCCAGGGACTGGCTTTCTGAGAGGTTATCTAATCCTGAGTTGGCAAAGTTAAACACAGGTACACACGAGCTCCACTTAACGGACTCTCTCTCTCTCTCTCTCTCTCTCTCTCTCTCTCTCTATATATATATATATATATATATATAATATGTAATGTATACATATATATTAAAATTTTTTTTTATTTATTGATACTTTGTGTATTTCATACATCATTTTCCAATTCAGTTCAAGCATATTTCCCCTTCCCTTCCCCCCATCCCAGATCATGCATTCTGCCATAACTGTCCTGTGTCTTTCTCTCAGTTTTTTTTTTCCATTTTTTAGCAATAGGTGATAACTTATGAGTACAAGCATCCTTCATGTAAAACCAATTTGCAAGCAGTTGTGCCCAAACCCACACAGCCCCTTGGTCCCACCATCCAGCAGGGGGGGGCTTCTATGTTCAATCAAGTTGATCAAATGAGTGTCCAGGCTATATTGCTGTAGGTTCACCATTCACCCCAATCACAACCCTTACATTCTACCACGCCCCCACTTCCGCAGATTTTTTTCCCTAGGCTTAGACAAGGGGCACAGGTGGACGAGAAGCAAAACAGTCTGCTTTCTCTGGCGCTGTTTTCTTGGACTCTGGTCACTTCTGGCTGTTTTCTTTCATGGGCTGACTGTTTGTCCTAAGAAGGACAAGAAATTGAGATGGAGTAGGGGGACATGGAGGAGTTGGAGAGTTAGAGAGGGACTGGGAGAGATGGAAATAATGAAAGTTCAATACTCGTTCATAAAATTCTCAAAAATTTGAATATATGTCGATACAGAAAAGAATTAAGTCTTGGCTTAATATTAGATTGCAGGACACTGAGCATCATTTAACATTCTTCGGAGTTGCTCAGTACATTAAAAAAGAAATCAGTGCTGAGAATGCTTATTTCATAAGTACATAGTACAAAATGGAAGAATTGTTGGAAATTCTGTCCTGATGGGGGTTGGAGAGATGGGTTAAGAGCACTGGCTGCTTGCAGAAGACCTGGATTCAATTTCCATTGTCCACATGACAGCTAACAACTGTCCTTAACTCCAGTTCCAGGGGAATCTGACACCCTCTTTTGAAGTCTGTGGACATTGCATGACATAGGTGCACTTCCATACATGCAGACAATACACTCATATAAGTGAAATAAAAAATAATAAACAACACTTGATGAAATTTACATCATCAACTCAAACAGTTGTTTTCTATAATAAAATCATGTTTCTATAAGAAGACTTTGGATAGGCAATTAAACAGTGTAGTTCATAACATACAATAATCTTGAATCTGAATACTGTTCCAGGCAGTGTTTAATGAAATTGCATGGTGGAGTGCTATGTAGGGTGCAAAGTACACATGTTATGTGATTAGAACCAAGCCTGTGGTGAAGTCAGATGACATAAGGGTAAGCACAACCAGAAGTATACTAAATACATTATGCATTTGATTTTTGCCTGTTGCGCTTTCAAGAACCTTTTACTGTTTCCAACATTTCACAAGCCCCACACTCAGTTGCATGGCCCCGGATGGGGCTGTGACCCACACTTTAGGTGGCTGGACTCTACACCCCCTTTCTATGTCCTGCATTAGCGAGCATATCAATTTCATCTATTCAAAGCTAATTCGTATGATTCTTCTCTGCCTGTTTGGTTTAATATGGGTTGCACCCCATTCTTACTACAGACCATTGTACCATAAACTCTTCTCCTACCACCATGGAGATCCCCTTCTTGTCTCCTGTTTCCCCACTCTTCACCTTGAGTGCATCTAAAAAATCATCTGTGAATATTAAAAATTCCTAATGCCCAGGCATCAATCCCAGACAATTTAACTCAGAACTATTGCAGATGGGACACGCAGATGAAAATTTCACGGAGCACATCCGTGGAGGGGCAGTGAAGGATGAAAACCATGACTTTTCAACAATCTTAGTGATTTGCACCCTCCAAAAGCTTTGAAAACAAATGCATAAGAAATAAAATTTTGAGATTATGCATCTCCAAATGTTTTTTTTTTTAATACTTTCCACTTGTCTTATAAATTGGCAAGCACAGAATTCAAATTGAGAATTCATTTGTTTTCTCCAGGTTTTTTTTTTTTTAAGGCATTGCTCCACTGCCTTTTAGCTTCTGTTGCTGCTTGGGAGACACATGAAGCCACCCTGGGCTTGTGAGCTGTGTATGATTGGCTTTCCTCTCAAGTCTTCCATAGAATCCTCCATTTGCTCCTATATTCTACACTTTTTTCCAATGGTTGCCTTGCATAGAACTTAATTGATTTTCTTACACAGTCACAGTCTCTTCTAATCTTGCAAATTGAGTCTTTTAATTTAGAGACTGCTTCTTTTTTTTTAAAGCAAATTTTCTTTTATTTTTTTTTTAATTTTATTTATTTCTGTATGTGTATCAATGTACTGTCTGCATGCAGGTTTGTGCACCCGTGTCGTGCAGTGCCGCGGAGGTCAGAGGAGGGTCTCGGATTCCCCTGGAACTGGAGTTCTCCTGGAATTGGAGTTTCAGACGGCTCTGTGGGTGCTGGGAATCGAACCCGGGTCCTCTGTAAGAGTGGTTGGCGCTCTTAACCACTAGGCCATCTCTCCAGTCCCCAGAGACTGCTTCTTTTGTGTGTGTGTGTGTGTTGATAGTTCATATATTGATAACTATGAATAAGAACATTCAAGAAGTAATTTTAGCATTTAGAACTTTGGGGAACTATAATATTACTTTTTAAATTTTTTTCCACAGAAATTTATTTATTTATTTATTTTTAACAAATCTAGACCCATGTTCCCGCCCATTCCCCCACCCCGCCAGAGCTCATGCATTCTGCCAAACATGCTTTTCATCTCTTTAGTCTTTCTCAATATTTTCCATGGGGAAGTTGACTGTTTTGAGCAGAAGTTCACTGTTTCAGTCAGTTCTTTGATGCAGTCTTTTCTGTTGTTGTTGTTGTTGTTGTTTTGCATTATGCCCAACTGCTTTGAAAAAAGCTCAGGGGGCCCTACACAAGAAATACTTACAACTGGGTAATTGGCACTAGCATCCACAGATGAGGGATACCATTCATCGTTTGTTTTTCTGGGACTGTGTTACTTCACTCAGCATGATGTCCTCTAGCTCCAGCCATTTTCCTGCAAAGCTCGTGATGTCGTCTTTCTTTACTGCTGCATAGAACTCCATTGTGTAGATGTACCACATTTTCTCTATCCACTCGTCAGCTGAGGGGCATTTAGGTTGGTTCCAGCTCCTTGCTATTGTAAAGAGAGCTGCAATAAACATGGCCGTGCATGTATCTCTGTGGTGGTGTAAGTCTTGAGGGTACATGCCCAGGAGTGGTATGGCTGGGTCGGGTGGCAAGTTCATTCCAAGTCTTCCAAGGGTTCTCCACACTGCTTTCCATAGTGGCTGTATGAATTTACATTCCCACCAGCAGTGGATGAGTGTTCCCCTTTCCCCACAACCTCTCCAGCACTTGGTATCATTTGTTTTCTTGATCCTAGCCAGTCTTATTGCCTCATTAATGACTTCCTTCATCTGTGTGTGTTCTTTTATTCCAAAGTTCACACATTTTAGACAGATGTTCTTGACCATACTATGTCATTTTTTTAATTTATTATTTTACCTTTCCATTTCTAAGTCTTTAGGGTCCATATAATGGGCTGAATCTTTTTCCAATATGCTGTAATCCTAACCCTGTACACCTCAGTTGGAAATGTATTTGAAGATAGAGTCTTTACAGATGTAACAAAGTAAATGTGGCCATTAAGGGTGCACATTAGTCATATATGTCCCATTTGATAAAAGGAATTACTTGGGACACAGGCACACACAGAGGGAGACACGCAGAGACCTGGAACTTAGCCATCAGGCCTCAGAACAAGCCATTCTTTTAATTTTTTATTTATTTTTATTTTACAAGTATGAATGGTGTACCTGCATGAGTGTACATGTATCCATGACATACAATGCTTAAAGAGACTGGAAGACAGTGTTGGATTCCCTGGAGGTAGAGTTACCCATGGTTGTTACCCCACATGTAGGTGCTAGGAACCGAGGTTTTCTGCAAGAGCAGCCAGTGTGCTCAATCTCTGAGCCATCTCTCCAGCCTGAATATGCCATACATACTGATACCTTACACACAGACTTATAGACTCTAGGTCTACGAGAAAAGAAATTTCTGTTTCTTGGGCCACCCACGTTGTGATACTTTAATCTTGCATTCTGGCAAGCAAACACTATCCACTTTATGGGACACTTATTTTCCAACAATTATCTTAAGTTTTTTTTCATATTTGCTAGCATACTTTTTATTTTTAAGACTCTTTTTTTGTTCCCTGAATGTTCTATTTATAATAACATCTTGCTTGTACTCAAGGCCACTGTATATTTTCTTCTCTCCCTCAGGGTTTTAAGTGGTAGTTTTTCTTTCCATGTGTCCTTGTTTGTGCATAGTTTTTCTTTCCTTCAAGTTATCTGCTCTGTGTGTGTGTGTGTGTGTGTGTGTGTGTGTGTGTGTGTGTGGTGCAGTGCATGTGTGTTTATCTTTTATTTTGGAGGTTTTTCTAAGGTATTTGTCTGCTCATATTTAAGAGTAAGGCAACAAAAATGCAGATTGGAAACTCCAAGTTGTAGATGAGGCTTGTTGATTGATCTCATGCCCTTTGATCTTTAACCCAGGAATTAAAACCTGCCAACCCACAGGCTGAGTCTGAAATAAATGTGTCTGTATTTTGTTTTGTTGTTCATTTAGATCTGTGATGCCTGTGACTTGGTATGTAGCCTTTAATTACCCACAAACCTCCTTTTTGATT
Source organism: Rhizomys pruinosus (assembly GCA_009823505.1). Taxonomy (NCBI): domain Eukaryota; kingdom Metazoa; phylum Chordata; class Mammalia; order Rodentia; family Spalacidae; genus Rhizomys; species Rhizomys pruinosus. The sequence continues at coordinate 4,064,154 of VZQC01010238.1, read as the reverse complement.
TAAGCCACTTTTAAGTTTGAAATTCTTACCTACTTCTTTTTTTGGGGGGGGGGGTGAACCAGTAAAACTTTTCTTTTGCCTTGACCTAAATTTGATGTCACTGCCTCTTGGAAGTGTTCTCTAAGGCACTCAGCTGGAATCCAGCTCAGCTTCCTCTGAGTATCAAGTTTCACAACCCTCTCTAAGCCTCTGCCAGTCCTCGGTGTGGTGGCAGACATTTGGAGTATACGTGGAATACTCTGTGAGGCTGTGGAAGCAGGACTGAAGCATGTTACTATCTCATGTGTTAGCCCAGGTAAAATCTCAAGAAAATCTTATTGAGAACATTCATATTTAAAGGGGCAGGAGTTCAATGAAGGAGAGAAAGAACATAATTTAATCTTATTAGAAATACAACTTCGAGTATTTGTTTAAATCACTAGCTGTGGTCTTCCCCTCAAAGCAAGCAACACATCATGCCAGGCTACAATGTGGCTTCAATGTGTTTTCAGATGATTACAAGGCACATAATCTGTTTCACATGATAGAACATTTCTCAAGCTGGAACAAAAATAAAAGAAAAAAACAGAAACCATGACATACCTAAGTGAAAGAGGAAGTACTTCTGCATTGGTGCTCAATTGTGATCAATTGCTCTTTTATAACTCAGACCACACAAAACATTAATCTTGGCAAATCTGCTAAGTGCCCACAAACGATAAGCCATCAAATGTTTTCAGAGCAGTTTTTAGGTGTCCGAAACCTTGGCATTTCTGCCATATTTGTTCCACCAAGGCTTCCATTGCCAAGTATCCCCCGTGCTCCTGAGGCACCTGGATTCCTGCCATGTGTAGCATCCATTTCCATTCAAAACTCTGGAAGCAGAGGCCACATTGTCACCCCTGTGACAGCCCCCTCAGTGAAGGAACTGTTCTCTCTTTCCTCCTTATTCAGCTACTTACACTGGCCCGACTAAACCCGATTAGCTAACCTTTTGTTCCTATTAATCTTTCCCTCCCAGGATGATTTGAACATTGTGGTCTTTAAATTATTGACAGAGCCCTGGGAGTTGCCAAATATAGACTCATTCAAGTGAACAGTAAACAAACTATGTTTGGATTCACACAAATTTATGAGGTTGCGAAGACCTTGGAGAGCCAGATTAATTTTGGAAGAACTATGTCTCCAAATACTCTTTAACTGGACATGGTGGATGAGAGGCAGCCTGGTGCAGATGATTATCTAGGCACTGGTCCATACAACCTGGGGGCCCTCAGGGATAACTTAACCTTGCTATGAAATCCCCATCTGTGAAATGGGAAAACAATTACATCTGCTTTAGAAGACTTCTGTGAAGACCAATAGAAACAACGTACTTGGCACACCTTCCACAGCTACTAAGTGATTTATTAACAAGAACAACAATGCTGAATGAAGCATGTTAGAAGCCCTAACCTTAGCTGAGAAACTACTGGCAGCTGATCACTACTGGGTGAGGGAGAATTGGTTTTCTGTAAAAGAGTGATGCTAGATAAGCTGACCGGTGGATGAACTCACACAGAGGAATATTTGGGGACACAAACTTGACTCAATAGGCCTTAACATATATGGCAGATTATATAAAATCTGGCAGGGCAAAGAACGGAGGGTGCAGATAGGGGAGGTGTCTAAATATGATAAAGATGCATTGTATAAAATGCACAACAATTCAATTAGATATAGATAAATTATAGATAGATAGATAGATAGATAGATAGATAGATAGATAGATAAATAGATGATAGATGATAGATATGTAGATAGATACATAGATAGATGATAGATAAAGATATTGCAAAAAAACTTCCCCAAAGAACCCCAATACAAAAAGCTTTATTTTGTTGCTAGTGATATTAAAGACAATGACCCCATACTTCTGTTTGGATAACTAAGGTAGCGCTTCATTCCTGAGTTGACATATTAATGAGAACCTTGATAAATGAAGGAAAATAGTCTTTGAAGAAAATGACTCAACAGATGAGAAGTAGGAGTTTATATGACTGGAAATTTGGAGCTAGAGTACGTTGGAGAAGAAGCAGATACAGTGTCCTTAGAAAGGAAGCAAGAGAGCTGGTCTAACCAACAGTTGCTTGTCTTCTAGCAAGGATTTAAAGTCCTTTGACTTTAAGTGTGTGTGTGTGTGTGTGTGTGTGTGTGTGTGTGTGTGTGTGTGTGTGTTAAATCAGGCATTTTAAGCAACATTCAGGTCATTATAACTAGTGCAACCTTGGTGAGTAAACTTTTCTTTACAAGTTCATTTCCTCATTTAGAAACATTAATTTAAATTAATTTGTTGATGTCTAGATTAATTTTAGGACTAGGTCTCTATATTTCAACTTATTAGAACTGATCACAGTACCTGGATTAGACCGTTGGAACACAAATCCACATTGCACTGCCTCTCAAACACATTGCAATGAATACTTGAAAGATGGCTCTCTTTCCGAGTAGAAAAAAGTAAGAGGCATTATGAATTCTTTGTAAAAGAGAGAGAGCAAGCATGTGCTTTACCAATCATCCTTTATTCTTATTGAACAAATGGCCAATTTAGGTATTTTAATTTAAAAAAAGAAGCTGGTTAGACCTCTACAACCATCAACTGGAAAGCTGAAATAAACTAGTTGACTTAAATAAAAATTCTTCAATTTTATATTTGAATAAATTATTTTGATAAGATATTTGGAAACAAAAATTATAAAGGTATGTGAAGCTTAATAGATTGTAATTTTTGGTCTTTTTGAGACAGAGTCTCCCTGTAGCTCCAGCTGTCCTGGAACTCACTATGTAGACCAGGCTGGCCTTGAACTCATAGAGATCCCCCTGCCTCTGCCTCTTGAGTGCTGGGATTAAAGGCATGTGCCACCATGCCTGGCCAACAATTATTATGTAGACAACTATAGAAGAAAAACAATAAACTCCTAGGTGAGAAATAATTTTTCAAGAATCTTTAGGTTGAGGGGCGAGCAAGATGACTCAGTGGATAAAGGTACTTGCTACCAAACCTGATGACCTGAATTTGATCTCAGGAGCCCACATTGAGAAAGGAGAGAATTAACTCTCACAGGTTGTCCTGACTTCCACATGTATGCTATGGTATGTGTCCACACCCCTATATACAATATAAGTAAGTAAAATGCTATAATTTGGAGGAAAAAAGGAAATGTTAGCTTGCAGGAGATTCACTTGATGGGTTTCAAAATTCAAGTCCTCTCTCTTTACTAAGCATGTGCATCTATGTAGCCAGTATGTAGAAAGCAGCGCTCTCTCAGTAAGGACAAAAGCCACAGGTGACACAAACTCAATACAACAATAAACCTAAAAAGTTAATTAGCTTAACAATTTATATTTTTCTTTCTGGCTCAAAATACAAACCAAACAAACAAAAAAGCAGTATTTCTCAGGCAGGAATCCTTTTAATATACTTTATTTTGCTTTCTATTTTGTTTGGTCCAAGTCCGTGGTAAGTTGACATATCCAACATACAATAGCTATTGCTGCTTTCCCTATGTCCATTGTATAAATTGGTTGATTTTAAACCAACCTAGCTAGTTCAGCAGGTAAAGGCACTTGCTGCCAGATCTGACAACTTGAGTTTGATACAAATGGTGGAAGCAGAGAATTGAATCCTGCAAGTTGTCCTTCGGCCTCCACATGCACACATGTAGGCAAATCCAATCTGAGTTTAGGTATGTATGAGCTAGCATTCCAGCCAGTACACACACATACACACACACAAACACACACACACACACACACACACACACAATTAGATAAATATAGAATAAATACAGAGTAAATAAATAAATATAACAAAAATGATTCTTTACTATTTTTTTGCTTTGAGAATTTCATATAGCATACTTTGATCATATTCAAACCTGCTCTTCCATCTACTCTGAGACCCACCCCACCTCTCTATGCCCCAACTTCCTGTCCTCTGTTTTTTTAATGCCTATCTAGTCTAATTGTATTCCCCAAATTCTCTTCAGTATGGGTCTGGTTAAACTCCCCAGCATCACATCCTTAAAGAAAACTGATGCTCTCTCAGCAGCTAATAGATCCTTAGCTAAGGCTGGAGCTTCATGGCCACTTCCCCGCTCCACACTGGGATTTGGTCTGGCGTGGACATGCTATCACAAGTGCTGTGAGCTCACATATACAATTTCCCTGCTGCATCCCGAAGGCACTGTCTTGTAGTCATCCACTCCCCCTGGCTCTTATCATTTTTTCATCCCCTTTTCTGCAAATGATCCCTAAGCCTTGGGGGAACAGTGTTTGAGGCAGATATCCTACTTAGAACTGAGTGCTCTGCAGTCCTTTATTCTCTGTGCTTTGACCAGTTGTGGGTCTCTATGTTAATTGCCATTGCCATCTGCTTTAAAAAAAAAAAAAAAAAAAAACACGGGGCTGGAGAGATGGCCTAGCGGTTAAGAGCGCCGACCGCTTTTACAGAGGACCCGGGTTTGATCCCCAGCAACCACATGGCGGCCGAGAACCGTCTGAAACTCCAATTCCAGGAGAACTCCAGTTCCAGGGGAATCCGAGACCCTCTTCTGACCTCCACGGCATTGCACAACACGGGTCCACAGACTTGCATGCAGAGAGTACATTCATACACATACAGAAATAAATAAAATTAAAAAAAAAAAACTTTTCCGATGAGAGTTGAGAGATGTACTAATCTATGACTATAACAATAAGTCACTTCATTGAACTGCTTTACTTCCTTGTGCTCAGACAGCAGAACTAAATCAGACATGGACTGAGCTGAGTCTGTCTAATTGATCTCACTTCTGAAACTCCCTACAGGTGCAAAGTGAGCATTTTGTTGAGGGATTGATATGAGCACCTGCTGTAGAAAGTAGGCCTCTGAGGCTTTTCAGGCCATTTGCCCCCTCTCTCTCTGATATCAGGACACTGCTCAGGTAGTGATCCGATCAAGGTGCTATTGCTACCCATGCCTCTGAGACCTAGCAACAGTGAGTGTAGGAGGCCTCCTCACCTACACCAGTGTTATGTATTGAAATGATGAGGGGAACACAGGGGAAGAAAGATTTTGTGGTTCTCATTTCCTATAACCGAGGGTGGGTTTGAAGGTCAATGTACACAGTAAAAAAGGAACTGATGCAGTGTCTTGGCTTTCCAGTGTCTATGGCAGTGAGAAGAAGAAGGACACTGGAAAGGCTACTGGAAACCCTGACTCACTTTGCCAGCCCATCTCAGTGTGTTCATCAGTGACTCGTGGCAGTTCAGTTGGGGCCAATGAGAAAACAGAAAATGTTCTGGAAAGCCTGGGCAAAATGACTGCTTTTTCTATTTTTCTGGACATTCCTCTGAACATGCATGCATATGTTGGGGAATCTAAAACAATTTGGGACATTGTTGGGTCTCACAACCAACTCCAGAGCTGCTCTCCTTCCTTCCAGTTACAGCGTTGGGAAAGTTGTTAGCTGCACTCAAAATATGCAAAGACTAGCACCACTTCTTTGCTTTGGGTTTGTAGCCTATCTGAAGGAGGGTTTCACTGAATGCGGGCAAAAACAAAACAAAAGCATTGTAAGCACAGTGTTGAGGACACTACGTGAGGCAGAATGGTTTGCGCTGGGCCACGCCCACTCTGGGAAATGTGTCTGAAAGCCCATTGTTTATTATAATCCTCATGGGGACTTTCCTTCTGTTTAGTGTGTGGTGATCTGTAAAACTATTTACTTTAGATTCATGTTTTATCTGCTTGTTATATCTGCTTGTTCCGGATTTTTTGGAGGCTCTGTGATACTTTAATCTATTTTAGATGGAAAATATACACATATGACTCATTAAAAGAAACAGTATAAGTAATTCAATGAAAAGAGCCCAGCCCCTTATTTGGCCCAAGTTTTAAAAACTATTGCCAGATATTCTTCCTTCTAATAAAGCTGTTAACCACACCATGATTGCAAAACCAAAGAAAAACATTTATTTCATGCCCACCCATTCCTCAATCCAATTTGCTGCTTTCATTCATTTCTTTTCATTCAAATACAGTAGTGAAATGTCCTTTCCCCTGTCTCTTTTTCTCACAGGAAAATTGGCTATTACACACTGCTCTGCTCCTTGCTCTCTGTGTGTAACCGTATACCTTTCTACATCCATGCATGGTGTCCATATGTTTATAGTGCAGATTATCCCATTGCTTCAGAACGTGTGAGCTATTTAGCTCGTCCTCCCTTGGTGCATGCTTGCATTGTCAGCAGCAAACAGTGTTGTAACATATAACCTCATGCATCTATCATCTTGCATAGGGAAAGGATTAATACACAGTGGTGGGTTGGCTGTGTCGAAGGGTAAATGCAGTTGTAGTTTTGATTGTTAATATCAAATTACTATCCATTGGACATGTACTAGTTCACATTCCAACTAGCACATTCTTTTTGTGCCTCTAATTTGTAATATGAGCTGAAATTTTTACCACTTTGTTGCTGTTTTTGTTGTTTAACATATTTCTAGTGGGACATTTTTTGGCCATGCAGGCATTCTTGGGTTTTACTTAGTTTTATTGTTATAACATCTGAAAATTTGAGACATAGAAAGACTTTGCCCATTCAAATCTTCCAATTTATCTATATGTTTTCAGTTATTTGTGTGATTCCATTGCTTTATAGTTAAACATTTGGTCCATTGGGAATCTGTACCAATGGGCAGTAGGAGAGATGCATCTCTCATTAGCCACCCAACTGTACCAATACCTGTTACTGGAAAGGGAATATTTAAAAGCCAGGTATGGGAACTGCAAAAATGGCTCAGCAGTTAAGAGCACTGGCTGCTCTGGCAGAGGACCTGTGTTCAATTCCCAGCACCCACATGGCAGCCAACGACTGTCTGTAACTCTAGTTCCAGGGGATCTGATGCCCTCTTCTGACCTTCACAGGCATTGCATGGCACTTACATGCAGGCAATATACTCATACACAAAACATAAAAAAACATAATAAATATTGAAAATAAAGTCCTTGGGCTTGGTGATGCACTTAAGAGGCAGAGGCAGAGGCAGAGGCAGGCAGATCTGTGTGAGATCAAGGCCAACCTGGTCTAAAATAACTTTAAATGGCCGAATTAACACAATGAGGTTTTTTGTTTTCTGAGTTACCATGAAAGGAAAGAGACTAGAAAAGTATCTACTTGCTTGCCCATAGTCCACTTGTATTTATTTCATTTTTCCATCTCTGTGATAAAGTACCTGATAAAAACAACTTAAGGAGGAGCTGGAGAGACGGTTCAGTGGTTAAGAGCACCGACTGCTCTTGCAGAGGACCCAAGTCTGATTCCCAGCACTCACATGGCAGCTAAGAACCATCTTAACTCCAGTTCCAGGGGAATCTGACACCCTCTTCTGATGTCTGCAGCATTGTATGACACAGGTGCACCTACTTATGTGCAGACAGTACACTCATACACATAAAATTTAAAAAAAAAAAAAAAACAACTTAAGGAAGCAAGGATTTATTTTGGCTTACAGTTCCAGAGGAGCACAGTCTATCACAATGGGGAAAACTTGGGAATGGGCAGAGACCACTTGGCAGCAAAAGCAGGAAGCTTCCTGAACACACTGCATGTACACTCAAGAAGCAGAGAGAAAGTAGCAAGAAAGACTGGCTCTAAACCTCTGATGTTGAGAAACCTGAGTCCTCTCCAGTGGCATACTTCCGACAGCAATGCGCCACCTCCTAAAGGGTCCAGAACCTTCCCAGATACCACCCTTATCTAGAGCCTAAGTGTTCAAACACACAGACCTATCAGGAACACTGCATATTCAACCACAACAGCACTCGGAGATGAAAACAAAAATTTAAATGTGCTCTATAGAGTCTTTGAAGAAATAATATATAGATCAGAATGGGCACAGAGAGAAAGGAAAACACTGGAATATGTTAGTTAAATAAACATAACTTGTTTCATAATCTGTGACTTTTTGTTACTTTTTTTTTTTTTTACAAATGTAAAACAAATGATTGGCAAAGATTGTACACCACACTCAAAGGAAAATAAGTGTTTTTGCTATGAATGAATTAACCAGTTCCAGTAGAATTCGATACAATTCAGGCTCGGTAACATTTCCCAGCATCACTCTCATCCAGTATGAATATCAGAATGAGAGCAGGGACTCTATTTTTGTAATGAGCTCCCAGATGACTGACAAAAGTCAGTAAATTCATATCCAGGAACCTCTGACTTCTTGCCTGAAAAATGAAAGAGGAGAGGCCAAGGGCAGAACACAGAGCTGTGGTCAGGCTCAGCCCACTGTTCTCATTCTAATTAAAGGATGCAAATGTGTGCTGTCTCTTGGAAGTTTTAGTAATCCTCAGATGTCATCAAAAGCTTAGTTCCAACTCATCGCCTCAGCAATCAGGACCCTTGTTTTCCCACAATGAGTTTGATTCTATCTCTTTTTACTCTTTCTTCCTCCATGAAAAGAAATTAATATTTGAGTTCAACTCATACCAAGATCATCACATATCTTCATCGTTTTACCTGTGTGTTTGTTCTTGTTATTGTTTGTTTATTTTGAGATGGGGCCTTGCTGTGTGGCCCAGGCTGGCCTTGGACTCAGAGGCTTTTTGCCTCGGCTTTCTGAGAACTGGATTATGGACTTGCAGCTCTACAAGTGGCTACTGTTATCTTTGGGCATATTCTTTGTTCTAGTTTGTCTTCCATTGCTGTGACAAAACACTCTGACCGACACCAACTTGGGGAGGAAAGGGTTTATTCAGCTTACATCTTCTGGGTCACAGTTCATCACTTAGGGAGCCCAAGGCAGAAACTCAGGGCAGGAACCTGGAAGCAGGAGCTGAAGCACAGGCCATGGAGGAATGCTGTTCACTGGCTTGCTCCCCTGGCTCATGCCCAGCCTGCCATCTTATACAGTACACAACAACCTGCCCAGGGTGGCACTACTCATTGTGGGCTGGGCCCTCCCACATTTCCTGACAGTCAAGACAATACTCCACAGATGTGGCCACAGGCCAATTCAATGGATCCAATTCCCCAATTGAGGCTCCCTCAACCCAGGTGTGTCAAGTTGACAATAAAGCTATCCAGCACGGTCTCCCTATAGGGAGTAGATACTATGCTCTCATCTTGATAGAGAAGGAAACTGAAGTTTGCAGAGACCGTAGAACCAGTCCAAGCGCACTTAGGAACTGCTAGAAAAATAGCATACGCACTTTGTTAAATCTTTCTCTTTTTAATATTTTATTCATTATTTTTATTTTATTTGTATCAGCATATTGCCTGCATGTAGGTAGGTAGGTGCACCCAGGTGGAGCAATGCTCGTGGAGGTCAGAAGAGGGCATCAGATTCCCCCCAAATGGAGTTTAGGACAGTTGTTAGCGGCCATGTGGGTGCCTGACATTGAACCTGGGTCCTCTGCCTAGAATTCAAATTCATATGTATAACCATCAAAGTTGAAGCCTTCTCCACATGCTTTCATTGTGGGAGAGTAGCCTGTTTGGCTATTATATTCCTGTGGACACTTATGCTGCTATTTACCAAAGACCTGCTCCTAAGTGTTACACTTTATGAAGCTTAAGTAGCAGAAATACCCAATCTTCTTACTTCTCTAAATCATTCACTAATTCACTAAGGTCTGTGAGAAGCATAATCTTATTCTGTGAAATGTGTTATAAAACGCCTGCAGTTTTGAGTAACTGAGTCTTAAAGTGGGTGAAGGAAGAATTGTTCAAAAATGAAAGAAGTCAGGAAGTGAGGTATCCAGGGGCAGCAACTCCACAAAGCCATCTGACTCCCAGAGTTTTCCATTTTGCCATTTCTTGTATATGACTTTCATTCACAAAAAAAAAAAAAAAAAAGAAAGAAAGAAAAACTGTTTCATGGTCCTCCAAGTTGTAGAAGCCGCAGTCATGAGTTATGAATTCCAGACAGGCAGGAAGAAGGAAGGATGAATGGACATGCTTGGTTAAGGAGATTTCCCAAAGTCTAACTCATCTAATTCCTCCAGCCCCATGGCAAATGCAGCCATGGTAACCTTTCTCCACGGCCCACGCTGACTGTTGCTCAGTGCCCAGCCTCGGAAAAGCTTGTAATGCTCTCCAACATGCGGCAGTCACATTTCCAGGAGGCACGGAGGGAAAGGGCATAACTGATACTACAACAAGGTACAATTCTTCGTCACTGTGTCACCAAGCAGTTGTCATTCCCAGTCTTCTGGAGTCTACCTGTTTCACATCCCTTTTACAGCAAAGGAAATAACCTCGAATTTCATACTTAAGATACGAGTTACTTGCTCAGGATTCTTCAATTGGGCAGACTTAGTGGGAAAAGCTCAGTTGTGCTCCATGTGGTATTGGTGGAGAACACACAGTCAGCAACTTTCTGCTTAGAATGCTACTGAGGGGAAAGTATCACCAGAAGGCTTCTCTCCTCCAGAATTGATCTCCATGTGGCAGCTCGTCACTCAGCTGTCCTGCCTGATCTTCCCCTTTTGTACATGGGCTCTAAGAGGGGATCCCAAGAAGTAACAGTAATGGGGAGCTGACAGTTCTCTAAAGAACTGGGACTGGAACCAGCCAGACATCACTTCTACTACATTTTGGTGGTGAAAACAAGCCACAAAACCAGCCCCAATTCAAGAGGAAAAGTAAAAAAAAAAAAATATAAAAAAAAAAAAAGGCATGGTAATTTCTTGATAGCCCTAAGATTACAGAGATTGCCAGGCCTGAAAGATTAAAGGCTGTTAACACAATCCACTTGCCTCCCTCAAAGCCAGGGAGCCTGCAATTATGGATATAGGCCTCTTATCAAAGAATCTGTCTCTTTCCTTCTGGAAGTGAGAAAACAGTAGCAAAAAATCAAAGAAATCCATTATCTCAATAACTTCCCTGCTTGTAACCATGTTCATACTTTTAATATAATTAGCTTCTATTTATCTGCTGCAATTAGTATAGAATATACATATAGAAAGAACATCGACAAGAAAAATAACATTGATTAATGTTATAAGGTCTTAACAGTTTCAACTTCACTAATATTCAAACACAGTCTACCATATTTTTCTGCTACTCTTAAAAGTATTCTTTTAAAATAACTGAAATGATTTTCCCTTTATTCTTCTTCTCACTGTTTTTTTTATTTTTAAATAACTGTATTTTTATTTTTTATTGAACATTTGTGCATTTCATACATTTCTTAGTCAAATTTAGACCCATTACCCCCTCTATGCCCCCACCCCACCTGAGCTCATGCATTTTGCCATACATATCTTGCATCTTTTTCTCAGTCTTGTGTGTGTGTGTGTGTGTGTGTGTGTGTGTGTGTTTTTGAGACAGGATCTCCCTTTAGTCCCAGCTGGCCTGGAACTTGCTATATAAACCAGGCTGTTCTTGAACTCACAGAGATCCATCTTCCTCTGGCTCCCAAGTGCTTGGATTAAAGGCATGCGCCACCATGCCCTGCAATTCTCAGTCTTTTTTTTTTTTTTAGGTTTTTCAATGCAGATGTTTACTGTTTTGGATTCTCACTGTTTTTTCTTTTTAATAAAACAACTGAGCTGGTTACATTCTCATTTAATCCCAGCACTCAGGAGGCAGAGGCAGGTGAATCTCTGTAAGATGTAGGCAAGCCTGGTCTACAATACTGTGTTTTAGGTCAGATGGGGCTAGAGGAAGCCAGTGCCTTGGAAAAAAAAGCAAACAAACAAACAAAAAAAAAACTGAACAACCAAACAACATAGGGAGTCATTGGCATAGAAGTTCAGCTCATGGTAGCTCAAGTAAAAAAGCAATGTACTGTTTCCTACACCTAGATGCACAAATAGTGTCATCCCTTCCTTTGTTTCTATTCTCTTGGCAATTGACTTTATTCCCTCCTAGTTGAAATGAGCTTTCTCTATGGAAGTGAAAGAACAGTGGCCAGTCACCACAACACCATTTCAGTTTAACCACGCTCAAGAAAAATAACTTCTGGGTTGAGGATGTGGCTCGCTGTTACAGTGCTTACCTAGCATATTTGAAGCCCTGAGCTCAATCCTCAGCATTGGAAAAACAAAATAAGAAAAAGTTCTCTCTCCAAGCTAACCACAAATGCCGGAAGCCTTTGGTTTTCCTCTTGAGGTTACCTGTCCATTCTTGGCAGAATTACTTTCCCAGAAGTGTGGTATAGTAGACACAACAATGACCTACCAAATATCTGCATGTAATCTCTATAACTGAGACAGTTAGAAAGCAACCATAGCAGTACCGAAACCAAACTCCCAGGCCCTTAGTCTAAAAGGTGGGTGCTGTTAACATCAGGGTGTATGTTTTCTTGTCCCTTGCCCTCTTGCTTTTTATATGACTACAATAAATTAATAACCTGCAGTTCTTCAGGCAAGATGTGGACTGCCTGTTAGCCCACCCCACCAAATCAGTAAATGCTGACTCCTTTCTGTGTTCAGAGAGCAGCCTATTCTATTATGGTCAGTGTTGACTCTCTTCTGTTTGGGAACTCAAACCCCAATCAAAACCTAGCCGATGTTTCCACATAAGTCATTTCTACTGTCTCCATGTATCAAATGCCCTGAATCTCTGGTAATGCACCCTAGGAGTTTATTGATTTTCATTACAATGAGTATCTTATAGTTATGATTAAATTAAGGACCTAAAAATGGAGAGATAACCTGAGATTATCCAAGGAGGGGCTGATATCGTCACAAAGATTATTATGCGAGAGGAGGAGGAGAAGTTAGAGACAGAGAAGATACAATAAAGGAAGCAAAGTTTGCCATGATGTCCTTTGAAGATGGAGGGAGGAGTGTTGAGCCAAGGAGGGCAGGTGTCTTATAGAAGCTGGAAAGGCTAAAGAAACAGAGTCTGCCCTACAACTTCCAGAAGGAATCAGCCCTGCTGACATCTAGGCTTTAGCCCAGTCAAACTGATTTTGGATTTCTGGTATCTAGAACTGTAAAAGTATAAATTTCATTTCTTCAAGCCACTAAGTCTTATTTGTTACACAAGCATAGTAGCTCATCAAGGAGATCTCCTACCTTGGCTCAGTTTAGTTGAAACTTTGCTCTGTAGCTAACAGACAAAGCAGGAGTTGGCCAGGGAGAGAGGGAAGAGGAGTCAATGGAATCCCCAAGACCACATAAAACCAGGTCGCATAGCATTTCCCCAAAGTCAAATTGCTTTATCGTAAGAAGGAGCTAGAAGAAGTCATTAAAATGAGTACATAAACAATAATTACCATAAGTGTAATATGATTCAAAATAAAAACGCTGAGTTAAATGAAGGAAAGAAGCAAGGAGGGAAAACTAGGACTCACAGCTGGGCCTGGGTTCAAGAACTAAAGGAGCAATAGCAAATGATGAGCTCGCATAAAGTCCCAAAAGACAAAACCTTGTGAAGAATGATCAGATGACTTACAATCAGTAGGACCTGAGCTCAATTCATGACTAGAGCTAATATTTAGTTTTGGATTTAACAGTAAAGTGAAAGGATTGGCTTCGTAAACTCTTCCAAGAGGAACCTAATTATGTAGACAAGGGACGTGAATACACACGCTGAGAATCTAGGAGGTTCATAATGGGAATGTAAGGGAAGTTGATGTACTGTTTTTATTATTTAAAATTCAAGGAGCATCAATTTTCTTCAAGGATGAGGTCCAGAGAGGGTTTCCTAGGCTCCAGTGGATGGTCCAGCACCCACGGACACACCAGCAGCATCAGCTTGACACTAGTATTTAAAGAAAAGAAGAGTGCATGAAACTGGGAGGGAAATCTGTTGGGGAGAGGTCTGGGAAAAGTGGGAGGGACTTAGGGGGGGTAGATTTGATCAGAACACATTGTATACATGCATGAAACTCTCAAATAAAAGTAAAGGAAAAATGATAGGTAGTTAGAGATAGATGATAGATAGATAGATAGATAGATAGATAGATAGATAGATAGACTAATTTGTGTGTGAATGCATATATGTGGGAGGGGGGCAAGAATGAGCCTTAAAAATCTTTAAAATTTTCAAGTTATTTGCTTTAGCCTAGAACAGTATTTTGAAAATCACACAAGGGATATTATAATCTAGTCTCAAATATTTGAGTTAAAACTCCAGGAAATATACTATACTCCAAATACGCTATGATTTCCCTGATTTATAAGATATGCATACCTCAGTTGTGGAACTAAAATCAGGGCCTTTCAAGACCTCTAGATATAAGACATTCTATTAATTCTCATTGTCATGCCTTGGTACCTGAGCTAGGAAGAAGCACTGCCAGTCACAGTGAGAATTTAATTATGATGAGGAAAAAGCTCCACCCTCCAGAAGAAACTTTAGGGCAAGAATTGTGGTTTCAAAACATGTCTTCCAATTCTTTAGCATTTCTCCCTCAAAATATAAATCCTATATCCCATCCGTTTGAGATAGGGTTGGACTTCACATAAAGCTATAAAATTTTACATAGAAAAGGCAATACAACTTCTACTTGCCTCTGTTTCTCCTGGGCTTTTTACCCACAATCCCCCGGTGCCACAGGATAAAGAGCCCAAGCCACACGGAGAGCAGCATGGAGGTGTGGTGGACAGCTGCCTCCATTAGGAGTCCTGCTTGTGGCTGGCAAGTCGTGCCACGTGTGTGATCAAGAAAGCGCCCAAGGTCACCCCAGTCGAGTCATTGTTGAAGAAGTCTTTGAGATGACTCCAGGCTCAGTCACTGATTGCAACACAGAGAAGAACATTGAGCAAGAATCATCTAACATAGTAATCAGCTCACAGAACAAAGAGAGGAAAGAATTAGTTATTATTGTTGTTGTCTTGCATGACTGGGTTTATACAGCAGTAGACATTTGAAATGAGGGCAGTCCTCACAGGCCTGACCCTCTGATCGGAGAAAGATAGGATTATGTAGGCCACAGAAGCAGAATTGTCTTATGTATAGCCCAAGATTCCACCAGGGACCCTCTGATTTCACTTTCGATGTTGGAGTCTGTTTTACTTCTCTACCCCTGTCTGGAGAGATGATAGGTGTTTCATACAAGTGGTGGAGGATGGGAGATGACCCCATATAATGAGAGCAACAATCCTAAGAATCCATTAAACCCTTTACAGGAGGTATTTGATGACTGGCTCCCAGCAGTGACTGGAGGTACAGGTGATGCTGCCCACTCTGCTGTCTTGGAATGGCCACCTTCCTTCCCAGACTAGAATACATTCCCATTCTGAGGTCCATAAAACAACAGAATTAACAGGGTGTATCTTCCAGACATACCAGTTGCATTTAAATGATTCACTTAAAAATATTTATTGAAGTTGTGTTATATATAAGGCACAAAAGTAAGCAATCTAAAATAAAATTAAATACTAAGTTAACTTAGGTGGCTTAAGAAGAAAGTAGAATTAGTATGATTTTAAAGGGACAAATAGACATTAAATAGTATTCACCTTGACAGTGGCTTCAAACTATGCCCTCAGAACTTTGTAAATATATGTTCACTCTTCTCATTTGTTGGTAGAGAAGAGTATAAGAAACTGCCACTTAGAGCAAATGTTTATATGTTAAATGTTGTAAATGTATATAGGTGCATTAGATGCTGTATGTACCAAAGGTCAAACCTCAACCACGTAATCTCCACATATCATATTTAAAAATTTAAAAATATTATTCAAATTGTTTATTCATTTATTTTGTTTACATTTTTAAATTAATGCTTTGTGTATTTCATACATCATTTTCCAATTCAGTTCAGGCATATATCCCCTTCCCTTCCCCCCACTCCATCCCTACCCATCCCAGATCATGCATTCTGCCATAAGTTTTCTGCATTCTGCTGTAAGTTTTCTGCATCTTTCTCTGCTTTTTTTGTTTTGTTTTGTTTTCATTTTTTTTTAACAATAAGTGATAATTTGTGAGTACAAGCATCCTTATGTAAAACCAATTTGCAAGCCGTTGTGCCCAAACCCACACAGCTCATGGGTCCCACCATCCAGCAGGAGGGGCTTGTATGTTCAATCAAGTTGATCAAATGAGTGTCCAGTCTATATTGTTGTAGTTTCGCCATTAGCCCCAATCGCAGCCCTTACATTCTACCACGCCCCCTCTTCTGCAGATTGTTCCCTAGGCTTAGAAAAGGGGCACAGGTGGATGAGAAGCAAAACACTCTACTTTCTCTGGAGCTGATGTCTTGGTCTCTAGTCAATTCTGGCTGTTTTCTTTCATGGGCTGCCAGCTTGTCCAGGCATAACCTTTCGGTCCTACTAATGAAGCACATGCAATTAGATATTTAGGTATTTAAACAGTATAATATATAGCCTTTCGATCCTACTAATGAAGCACACACAATTAGATATATAGGTATTTAAACAGTACTAATTGTTATGGTAGGTTACTTTGGTATAGACACAGATGTTTTGGTGGTATGTTAATTCATGAATTACATTTTCTTCTGTTAAGTATGGCAGGGTCTTCGTGTGGTTTATAACATCTCCTAACCATTAGAGGATGTAAGCTTGTGGCATCAGCCGTGGGTTATTCCTCCAAGGAGAGAGCCAATAGCCAATTAGATTTGGGATATACAGACATATGGCTGCCACTGCTGCACAGTATTTCCAGGCAGATGAGGTGTAGCTGGTGCTGACGGAGGAGTCTTGCTTGACTCAAGGAGACCTATATTTGCTTTATTGGTTTAGTGGTCTTTGGTAACACTCTCTGGCATTCCAGAGACCATCTGTATACTTGCAAGTGCGGTCTCCATACATCTTTCCCATGTTTATATCAGGTCTTCAACGCAGGGCCTTATCGCCTCTCTTCCTACAGATATCCCAATTTGGAGGCAAGGAGCCTTTACCATTTGTGGGGCCTTGAATCCCCTGGCCAACATCTCCTTGGTAGAATAATCCATTGCTGATGTCAGAGCTCCTGTATTAATATATTTTGTTTAAGTGCATAGCTTAAGGAGACTTTAGCATTATATTTGGTTCTGAATAGAGAATAATCCTTTTCAGAGTTTCTATGTCCATTAGTCAATTAAAGAAGGCAGTTTTACTGATTTTACAAGAGAATACCTCTATAACAGCTGGCTTCAATCTACAGCTGGAGAACGACCTTATCATCATCATATTTCTCCTTATTCTATGGGGGGGAGTTAAGAAAGTCTCTTGTATTAAAACCTTTGCAGCACCTAGAAGGTAAGCTTTGTTAGGAATCATTAAAAATAGTTGTTACTAGTAGGATCCACAGAGGGGCCTGATGTCTGCAGCAATCTGAGGCATTTCTTCCCTTCAATGCCCAGAGGAGTCAATCTTTCTGCTGGTACTTTCTGGTACATCCTACTCCCTGCAAAGCTGCATTTTCTTTCTCAGCCATTAAGTTGGTGATACTCTGGCCTGTTGGAACATACAAATCCTTTCCCGTAGTTAGTTTTAAGATTTGGGTTGCAAGGTTTTTTGACTCATCCTATAGGTGAAAGAGATTGCTACCAGGTGATACTATACGACAGCAAAATTATAGAGAACATTTGTTTATACCAATCCCAGAGTAATTGTTATACAGATTTTAGTTAAAGCTAATGTGGACAAGAGCAATTTATATCACCAATTAACTCAGATGCATTACCATTTTTATCAGCCTTCAAACCAATGTTGTCAAATATGCACATATTTACTTTTCTAAGCCTTAAAACACCATGTATCCTGTAGACAGAGTCTGGGCAAAACTGGAAATTTGTTGAACGCACGTCAATTAAACATGCACCAATCGAATATACACCTGTGTCCCTCTCCCACCCCTCCCACCCCTCCCGAGTCACCATTTCAGTCAGCCTTCTGATGCAATCTTTCTGTTGTTGTTCTTTTAATATGCATCCCTCTCCACAAGAAATATTTATAACAGAGAAGTAAAGAGAGAGGATGAAATCAAATATTTTATTTACATTTTTATTAAATTCTTTTTTGAGAATTTCATATGTGAGTATTGTACTTGCATTATTTCCATCCCTCCCAGTCCAACTCCTTCCATATCCCCTCTTCATTACTGTCACACATGCACACATTTGTGTATATTTTCATATAGATATACACACACATATATATAAAGCACTGACTCTATTAAGTGGTGGTCAGATATATCTGTGTTTAGAGTTGCCCATTCAGGATTAGATAACCTCTCAGGGAGTTAGTCCCTGGAGGAAAATAGTTCTCCTTCTCTCAGCATCCATTGATTGCCTGTAACTATTCTCCTTGAGGTGGGACCCCATGAAACTTGTCTCATCTATTTCGGCTTGTCAATAGTTTTGCCATTATGCAGATCTTTTGGACTACACTACTGTAGAGATTTCACTGGTGCAACTTCCCTATCGTGTCTAGAATACATTAATTAGCAGATGGCGTCTCAACCCTCTGGCCTTTGCATTCTTCCTGCTCCCTCTTCTGAGATGTTCCCTGAGCATCCATAGCTGTATCGCTTAGGGCTGGGCACCTCACAGTCGTTTATTCTCTGATTTTGGTCAGTTCTGGACCACTGTAGTAGTCTCCATCTGTTGCAAAAAGAAGCTTCTTTGATGCGGTGAGAGGTACACTTGTCTATAAATATAAGGATACACATTTATAACATAGTAAAAAATTGTATTGTTCTAGGCAAGTAACAGAAGTGGGTTCTTCTCTAGAGTCTATGACCTCTCCAACCATATGTCCTTGGCTATGTTTACAGATCCATGAATGAATTCCCTCCTACTGAGTGGGCCTTAAATCCAATTAGACATCTGTTTACTACCCCCAAAATAAAAATGTCACTACTGCACCAATAGAAACAATTTGGTGGGTGGTCACAGTTGTGATTTATAGGCTTTACAGCTGGATAGGATCACTGATTGGTTTTCTCCCCTGCCAGCTGGCATAGTATCTTCTGATACTATGGAACTAGTTTGGGGGAAGGAAGCGTCCAGGTCAGTTCCAGTTCAAGTGCTCCAAGTCCCATGTCTGAAGTATGCCTTATCTTCAGCAATGGGGTCTTACCTTCAAAATTCTTGTAGGTAATCAAGGGCTATAGAAATAGCCTTATTATTTGGGGAGTCTCTTGGACTACCCTGACTAACAACTTGAAGAGAGGCAAATTAATTGACAGTACTTACTATGTAAGGGTTTCATTTCCTAAGCTGGATTTTTTTTTTTTGGTCTTTTCCAGATAGGATCTCCCTGTAGCCCCAGCTGTCCTGGAACTCACTCTGTAGATCAGGCTGGCCTTGAACTCACAAAGATCCTCCTGCCTCTGCCTCCCAAGTGCTAGGATTAAAGGCGTGAGCCACCACGCAGGGCCTAAGCTGGATTTTAAGTTCTGATTTTTAAAAGCCACTGGAAAAACTAATAATGTAGAGTCACATGGTGCTGAGTTTCAGCTCCCCTATTCAAATTGGGTGTGGGGTGTCCCATTTATTCCCAGGACAATCCATGTGGAAAACACATGCAGGAAAGCACACCACATGGGTGTATGTCCAAATACAGAGAGAGCTTTATTCTAAAATGTCTGGTTTATATAGACAGCATGACTCAACTCCCAGGGCCAAATCCTAAACCTTTTCATCACTACATCCCACCCCGTGGGTGTGGCCAGGGAGGTCCCATTGGTTTAGAATGCTATCCATCTTAACTAAATTTTCCCACAATTGGGTAAGACCTGGTCCCAGCAGCCTTTCACGGGGCTCAGTACTCCTTATCTGCCCAAACCCCAGACTTGTGGCCCATAGTAACTACCTACTCCTACGACATATTGGAATTTGCAACTGTGCCACAGACTAACAGTCCTTTGGGTGAATTTCCAAGTTTTTAACACCTTCTTTGCCACTTCTAACATTTCAAGGCACCAGTCTCAACAGACAGATCCTGAAATTGAGCCTTGTCTGTCCAACTCCCATATCAAAAATGAAATTAATTCATTTTTCTGATCATGACTAAGTGACTCTGAAGGAGACTGTACAACCATAGGGATCATAAAGAACCCCATGAGGAAGGATTCAAATATGCCTTCCTTTAATACACAGTACTAAAAAAAATCTGTCATGGAAAAAAGGTTAAACCAGATATTTATGAGAGCCTATACTCTTC
Source organism: Rhizomys pruinosus (assembly GCA_009823505.1). NCBI lineage: Eukaryota > Metazoa > Chordata > Mammalia > Rodentia > Spalacidae > Rhizomys > Rhizomys pruinosus. Next base: position 4,044,077 of record VZQC01010238.1, on the reverse strand, counting down.
TCACAAGGAGAGAAGTAGGGTTCTAAACAACTTTGAATTCCTGCAAGAATAAATGTCAGGACACAGACATCTGGGTAACACAGCCTGTTTTCCTAGCACCTTGTATATGTGTGATTGTTTCCCATATCCACCATGGGGACAATGAATGGCCACTGTGAGTCACAGTTTTGTTTTCTGTGCTCAGTAGCTGTGGTCTGGCAGTAACTGAGATCTGGGATTTTGTAGCAGCTGCTGTGTCACCTCGGAAGGCAACTGTGCATGCAATGGAATGATTTTTATCAGCTTATGACGCAGGCTTTCCCTACCCAAACTCATGTTTCTCTACTAGAAAAAGTGTGCCTATTTGGAACCAATGTGAAGTCTTTTCTTAGACAAAGTCTTTGTATCCCAGGCTAGCCTCAGATTCTCTATGGGCTTGAACACTTGCTCCTCCTGCATGCTGGGATTACAAACATGTCTCATCAGTGTGATATCTTGAAGTCATTAAGTACCTGAATCTAGATCTTATGTTATATAGTCTTAGATTATCTTCATAGTCAACTTCTAATTTAGGACAGGCTGTCTCATAAAGGTACAGCTAAAACCTCTTCTTAGTGCTTGCACTACTTAGAGAAGTTCATCAGCAAATAAGGTAAGATAAGGTTGCACTTTCTCTCCTCAGCTCACTTTAGGATGATTTTCTTCTGTTTTCAGGACACAGAAGCTCTGCATCCCATCCTGAACTTATAGGCCGAACTCTCTCTTAGGCAACTCTTCTAGACCCTTCTGCCCTGGTCTTCCCCAATCTTACTTTGAGTCCATCTTCTAGATAAGGATGTCTAACTCTTTGATCTTGTGTTTGCCTTTCCCTGGATGCTTTCCAGCCTGTCCTTGGAAAGAGGCATGGTGTCCTTTGGAAAACAGCCATGGGAGAAACACTGATTATGTGATGACCACAGGCACTGCCTGTTCTCTGCAGACAGCCCAGGGCAGTAAGGAAGAATGCCACAGGGGACCACCACACACTCCCTTTTTGTTGTGAGAACCCATGTTAACATGTGTGGATAATAAAACCAGGCAATTTCTTCAACAGATGTAACATCACAACTTACCAAACATGCTTAGCTGCTAAGCTCTAAGCCATGGTTCAGTTATAGATGACAGTTAAGAGTCAGATAATTCAAAATAACTAGCAGAATCACTATCTGGGAACTCACCAAAACATTCCTGTTTAAATATCCTTAAAAATAACATGTTTATTTTAAAGGTAACCTGATGGCAACACAAGGAAACACCAAAGCAAAAACAAAATTACATCTATCTACTATGGGGAAAAATATATAAGAAATTTTATTTAGGTCATTATCTAATGAAATGATCTGTTGTTTGCTATTTATAGATCCAAAACACAGTATAGACAGAAAACTCTATATAAAATTTATTGCAGTAAATCTGGCTGGTTACCACTCTGTTGTACATTGATCAACTTCTACTTCTTAGTCTCAAAACCAGGCCAGCTATCACAAGGTAATGACTCTAGCCTTAATAATTTGGCCATAACCTTTATTCTTTGATTCTATGGAGTCCTGGAGGCTTTTGGTTTTGAATCTTGAATCAAATGAAACTACAAAGACTATATACTTTATGCAATTGTCAGTGGCTATCTAGGAGGAAAAACAATAAACCTTAGGAAGGAATGATTGAAACTAGAAGATAAAACATAGATCTAAGAAAGAAAGTCCTGCCAGGTGTGGAATTGCACGCCTTTTATCCTAACACTTAGGAGGCAGAGGCAGGCAGATCTCTGTGAATTCAAGGCCAGCCTGGTTTATAGAGTGAGTTCCAGGCCAGCTGGGGCTACAGGGAGACCCTGTCTCAAAAAGACTAAAAAAAAAAAATACAAAGAAAGGCCATAGCAATTCTAGAAAAAAAAAATTTAAAAGCAACCTTTTCCCTCCCTATTTAAATACTTCACAGTTTTGAAAAAGTTAACCCTACCTCTAAGATCTCTTGGAATTTGTATACCTATTTACTCTTAATCTATTATATTCAACCTATAAACTAAAAAGAAAGCCCAAACTTGCTATTCTATTTTCTAGTCAAAGAATAGATAACAAGAATAAACAAGGAAATTGCAAGTGGCTGTTACATAAGAACAAAAAACCTGATGATGGCCCCACAGAGAGATACACCATTCAGATAAGATATAAGCAGCCCATTTCCATTACAGTCTTGGGGTCAGGACTTCCAGATAGGGCATCATCGCATACTACCGCATGAGAAAACAATGTGCCTCCCTGATAAGACAGTATTCTAGCACATTAGATATTTTTCTGGAGGAAAGAACATACAAGAGCTATCCTAAAACTGTTGCAAAGGCATGACAATCCCACAGATTGGCCCAGACAATTTTAATCCATGTATGGCCAGTGTAGAAAAGCATTTGATTAATGTAATTTTCTTTTGTTCTAACACAACTTATCCTTCTTTTCTAATTAGCATGATTTAGCTCAACAAAGAGCAGAAGAAATATTTGCTTTTGATGATGCATTGTTGTTTTCTTAGAAAAGGCAAATTGAGAGTTATTGTTGAAAGAAGGAATCAGGAGACAAACAGACTGTATTCTTGGCTCCTACTTGGAAGGAATCAGATGTCTGGAGCAATACCACAGGCATCTACTGAATACCCATTGCTTATTGGTCTACACAATATGTTTCTGTACAAATCATACATAAGTACATTATTTTCTAAAAATGGAAGACCAATATCATTGTTTAATTCCTGCCAGGTTTCTTTCTTTTTTAGTATTTTATTCATTATTTTCATTTTCTGTGTATGAGTGTGTTGCCTGCATGTATGTATGTAAGTGCACCCTTGTCATGCAGTGCCATGGAGGCCAGAAGAAGGAATCATATTCCCTGGAACTGGAGCTAAAAATGGTTGTTAGCTACTATGTTGGTACTAGAAACCAAACCCAAGTCTTCTGCAAGAGCAGCCACTGCTCTTTACCATTGAGCCATCTCTCCAGCCCTCTTACGCCAGATTTCTTTAAAATGTTGTTTCACACACACACACACACACACACACACACACACACACACACACAAAATGTTGTTTCACCAGGCGCGCAGTATTGTAGAGATCATTCAACTCTTGCCTGATCTTTAGTCTTAAAAACAAGTTGCGGGGCTGGAGAGATGGCTCAGTGGTTAAGAGCCCCAACTGCTCTTGCAGAGGACCCAGGTTCAATTCCCAGCACCCACATGGTGACTAAGAACCGTCTTTAATGCCAGTTCCAGGGGAAGCCGACACCCTCTTCTGACCTCCACGGCATTGCATGATATGGGTGCACCAACCTACATGCAAACAGTACACTCATACACATAAGAAAATAATAAATTTAAAAAATTAAAATAAAAAAACAAGTTGCAATTCCTATGTGAAATTCTTCTGACCTTTTATTTTTAAGGTAGTCAGTCTTTATCCATAAACTAAAATGTTTAATGTTTTATAGATAATTTTTCTCTACTAAAACATCTCATTCATATCAGTAAGATATTGATCACAAACATATCCATTTTATCTTGATTGGCTATTTCCAAAAATTATTTAAATGATGCATTTCACAGGCAGTAACATTCTAGGAGATGGTTAGATAAAAAGGAAAAAAATGTAGAAAAGAATGCCATATCGTGGTTGAGCCACTAGAACATCAAGAAAACAAACATTACCATCCTAGAAAGTAATGCTAGGTTCCCCAAACAGATGTGTATACACTATCATATGAGTGCAGACAAAAATGGTCCACGTGGAAACCACAAGCTGTGTCCGTATGAATCCAGAGGCTGTCTTGGTCTTGGACTACAAAATTAATGAAATTTTTCCTGACCTACTCCAAACCAGATATCCTAGGGAAGGCAAATTATTTGCAGCTTCCTACCAAGGATCCACTTTGAGCAACATCAGTAGCTCGGAAATTGAATAGTATAAGAAGCTAAACAGAAATGAGTTCAAGAAAGCTGAGAAGTTCCAAGGGACTGCAAGAATTTTCGTTCAGAAAAAAGGTTACTTTATGGCAGTAATCAAATATTCAGTGGATATTTGGACACAAACGTAACTCAAACCTAGAATAAAGAACCAGAAAACATCAGTTAAAGTGTATCAATTGTTTTGAGCCAAACAGTAGAGGTAAGGTTATTTATAAATACTGAATCACTGCTTAAAGAATGGTTTAAATTCATGGTTTATAAGCTCATAATGTAGAAAGAAGAAACACGGGTGATATTGCAGTAAGAAACACTGGTGATACTTAGCATAGATTTTTGCGGCTGATGTCAGTCAGGTTATTGCTATCCTTCCACAAAACAGAGATTTGTACTTTGACCTACAAAATACCTGAAAGTTCACTTAGTTCATTTCCAAAGTTTATAGAGACTGAATACAATGTTCATAAGGCAAAATTATTTGGACATGCTCACACAAGCCAGTTAATAATTCAACTAGGCCCATAGAATAAAGAGAAATAAGAGGATGATGAGGTCATTCTCCAGCTGTAGATTGGAACCAGCTGTTATAGAAGTGTTCTCTTGTAAAATCAGTAAAACTGCCTTCTTTAATTGACTAATGGACATAGAAACTGTGAAAAGGATTATTTTCTATTCAGAACCAAATATAATGCTAAAGTCTCCTTAAGCTATGCACTTAAACAAAATATATCAATACAGGAGCTCTGACATCAACAATGGATTATTCTACCAAGGAGATGTTGGCCAGGGGATCCAAGCCCCCACAAATGGTAAAGGCTCCTTGCCTCCTAACTGGGATATCTGCAGGAAGAGAGGCGATAAGGCCCTGCTGTTGAAGACCTGATACAAACATGGAAAAGATGTATGGAGACCGCACTTGCAAGTATACAGATGGTCTCTGGGATGCCAGAGAGTGTTACCAAAGACCACTAAACCAATAAAGCAAATATAGGTCTCCTTGAGTCAAGCAAGACTCCTCCGTCAGCACCAGCTACACCTCATCTGCCTGGAAATACTGTGCAGCAGTGGCAGCCATATGTCTGTATATCCCAAATCTAATTGGCTATTGGCTCTCTCCTTGGAGGAATAACCCACGGCTGATGTCACAAGCTTACATCCTCTAATGGTTAGGAGATGTTATAAACCACATGAAGACCCTGCCATACTTGACAGAAGAAAATGTACATCATGAATTGACATACCATCCAAACATCTGTGTCTATACCAAAGTAACCTACCATAACAATTAGTACTGTTTAAATACCCATATATCTAATTGTGTGTGCTTCATTAGTAGGATCGAAAGGCTATATATTATACTGTTTAAATACCTAAATATCTAATTGCATGTGCTTCATTAGTAGGATTGAATGGTTAAGCCTGGACAAGCTGGCAGCCCATGAAAGAAAACAGCCAGAACTGACTAGAGACCAAGACATCAGCTCCAGAGAAAGTAGAGTGTTTTGCTTCTCATCCACCTGTGCCCCTTTTCTAAGACTAGGGAACAATCTGTGGAAGAGGGGGCGTGGTAGAATGTAAGGGCTTCGATTGGGGTTAATGGTAAAACTACAACAATATAGACTGGACACTCATTTGATCAACTTGATTGAACATACAAGCCCCCCCTTTCAGGATGGTGGGACCCATGAGCTGTGTGGGTTTGGGCACAACTGCTTGCAAATTGGTTTTACATGAAGGATGCTTGTACTCACAAATTATCACCTATTGTTAAAAAAAATGATAACAAAACAAAACAAAAAAGCAGAGAAAGATGCAGAAAACTTACGGCAGAATGCACGATTTGCGATGGGTAGGGGTGGGGTGGGGGGGAAGGGAAGGGGATATATGCCTGAACTGAATTGGAAAATGATGTATGAAATACACAAAGCATCAATAAAAATAAATTAAAAAAAAGAAAAGGGTTTAGAAATTAATAGCTACAATCAGAATGCCCTTATTCTTCTTTTCTCCATTGTTTAATGTCCATAAGACTTTGAAAACTTTTGTTTTGAAATCTTTGAAGTAGATTGTACTTACTTTCTTCTTACTGTTATCTCGAGATTAAATAAATTAGTATTTGAAACGCAAAAAAAAATAATAATAATAATTCAACTAGGTTCCAGAGCAAGATGCTGATCCTTGGTTCTAGTACTTTGCTCTTGAACAGTATTTTTCATGGTCCTGGAGCACACAACATTCTCCAGGTATTATTAAAACACACACACACACACACACACACACACCTCAAATTAAAAAGAAATATTTTACTTATTATTTTTATTTTGTGTATGAGTGTTTTGCCTGCATATATTTAAATGCACCACATGTGTGCAATGCTCCTCAGAGGCCAGAAGAGGGTATCAGATCCCCTAGAACTGTAAGTACAGATGATTGTTAGGTGCCATTTGGGCACTGGGAATCAAATCTCAATTCTCTGGAAGAACAGCAAGTGCTCTTAACCACTGAGCCATTTCTCCAGCCACCTACCTCAAACTTATAAATGCCTGGGAGATACTTGGCGGTATTTGATGGTAATTTTATGTATCAACTTAAATAAGCTAAAAAATTGCTCAGATAGTTGATTTGTGTTTTGGGGATATGTTTGTGAAGGCATCTCCAGAAGAATTATCATTTGAACTGAGTTAGGAAGATCTACCCTTAACGAAATAAGCAGGCATCATCTAATCCACTGAGGGCCTGAATGAAACACAAGACATAAGGTAGATGAATTCTCTCTCCTACCCTTCATCTATCTTCTCCTGCCTTTAGATGTCAGAGTTTCTGGTTCATTGGCCTTAAACCAGTGCCTGCTCTCCCTTCTCATGGGTTTTTCCAGCCCACTTTCTGGTTCTCAGGCCTCGGACTGTGAGTTAAACCATCAGTTCCTCTGGTTCTCAAGCCTTTGGACTTCTGAAGTCCAACACTAGCTTTGTTCTCTAGACATGTAGATGGCTGGTCATGGACTGCTCGCCTTCTATAATCTTATGAACTATTTCTCATAACATATATTACTTATGTATATTTTATCTATCAGTTCATCTTTTTCTTTAGAGAATCTTAACTAATAAAGGCTTTAGTACCAAAGATGGTTTTAAAGGAATAAGAATGAATGTTTTGAATTGGCCTTGATAATTTAGAATTGGCTCTAATTTGATCATTTGATTAAAAAATGGTAATGACAGAGCAAATCCATAAACAGTGGATTCCTCCACGGCCTGTGATTCAGCTCCTGCTTCCAGGTTCCTGCCCTGAGTTCCTGCCTTGGGCTCCCGCAGTGATGAACTGTGATCCAGGAGATGTGAGCCAAATAAACCCTTTCCTCCCCAAGTTGGTTTCAAAACAGAGAGTTTTGTCACAGCAATTAAAGAGAAACTAGAGTATTATATTTGGTTCTGAACAGAGAGTAGTCCCTTCCACAGTTCCCATGTCTAGTAGTCAATTAAAGAAAGCAGTTTTTAATACTAAAGTCCTAGGGCTATGCACTCAGGCAAAATATATTAATACAGGAGCTCTGACATCAGCAATGGATTGTTCTACCAGGTGGATGTTGGCCAGGGGATCCAAGGCCCCACAAAAGGTAAGGGCTCCTTGCCTCTAAGTTGGGATACCTACAGGAGGAGAGGCGATAAGACCCTGCTGCCGAAGACCTGACGTTAACATGGGAGGGATGTATTGAGACCACACATGCAAGTGTACAGATGGCCTCTGGAATGCCAGAGAGTGTTACCAAAGGCCACTAAACCAATAAAGCAAATATGGGTCTCCCTGAGTCAAGCAAGACTCCACCGTCAGCACCAGCTACACCTCACCTGCCTGGAAATACTGTGCAGCAGAGGCAGCCATGTGCCTGTATATCCCAAATCTAATTGGCTATTGGCTCTCCCCCTCCCATTGTTTCCATACTCCAGGAGCCAGAACCTGAAAACCTTCTAAAACCCTGGAGCTACAAGAAGATCGGTCCTCCATATAGGTTGTTTTTTTCCTCAGGTATTGGGTCAAAAATAGGGAAAAATGACTAGTGTCATTTAAAGGGGCACGCACTCTCCCTGTACGCGCTGTCCCTGAACTCACTCTGATAAGACCAGACCGGCTACTCACAAAGATCTGCCTGCATCTGCTCCCAAGTACTGGGATGAAAGGAGGTGCCAATGTGGCCACGCATGGCAGTTGTTCCACAGATTTGGCTCCAGAATGTAGATGAGGAGTGCGGCCTGAAGGCTCCCATCCCTCAAAGTTTAGAGAGGACCCAAAATTACAATCCAACAACTAAAATGGTTAAATTTATAGTTAATTCATAAGTTTAACACTTTCATATGTATGCTGGCGGGCGTCATAGCAGTTCCGGCATAGAGGTGAGGCCATTTGCTTGTCCAAGAGAAAGAACTGGGACCCGGGAAGAAGTGCATAGCAAATAATGACACTAGCGTATTGAAGTCCGTCTGCCCTGATTGCAAAACTATGTTTGTTTTTCTTTTTAAGATTTTTTTTTTTTTTTTTTTTAGTCCCAGATGGCCGGGAGCTTGCTATGTATGACCAAGGCGTGGCCTTGAGACTCACAGAGACCCTCTTGCCTCTGCCTCACCCAATTGCTGTGATTAAAGGACTGCGCCACTACACCCAGCGGACAGTTCGCGCTTGGCCGCGCGATGTGGGTGCTGAGGATCGAACACCGGTCCGCTGCAAAGCAGTCAGTGCTCTTAAACCAACTAAGCCGCTCGTCAGCCCACTTCTATTATTTTTTGTAATTACAAGTCTCATATCGGCTCGCACTCGTCGAGTCCACCATGCGTTGTTGAGATAGAGGGGTCGGGGCTGCTCAAGTCACTGTGGATTGGATTTCCCACCCTATCAGCCGGCGCCTTTCCAGTTCTTCCTTCCTTATTGGAATTCATATCTCGTGGGATATGATAACTGACTATATTCAGGAGCACTTTTGGAATTTCCTGTGGTTCCAGTGTTCCCTGCTGCCAATGCCAGCCTTGTGAAGACCAAACAAGAACTAGCATGGTAAGTTTCCTCCGGGAACTTTCTTCAACGACACTCGAAGAGCTGGCTGTCGCACCACATCGTAGTTGTTCCCATTTCAGTTAGACGGTTTTTTTTTTTTTTTAAACACCTTACCGGGGGCTGGGAGATGTGCTCAGGGTTAAGAGCGCCAACTCATCTTGCAGAGGACCCGACCCGGTTCAATGCCCAGCACCACATGCGTGAGTTACTAGAACTGTCCCTTTAAATGCCAGTTCCAGGGGACCCGACACCTTCTTGACTCGAGGCATTTGCGATGACAGGGTGCACCAACCTACATGCAAACAGTATCACTCATACACATATAAGAAATATATAATTAAAAATAAGAACACCTTACGTAATATCTTTAAAATTCATTATGTTTCATAATCTTACCTGAGAGCTATGCGTTTGTAACGGGGAGAGTTATGTTTTGAGTCATAGTTTATCGTCGTCTGTCTTAGAGGCTGATTTTTGTCAAAATGAAAGACAATTAGATACTATACATCCAGAGAGTTCTATGAAGCGAAATTAATTAAAATGTTTCCAATTCTTATCATAGTGCCTAACACTCAGCAAGCTCTTAGCACTAGCTCAAGATTATGACCATTGTTTTTTGTGAACATGATATTTTAGGTGACAAAGTGCACAAGAACCTATATTCCAGATAGCATTAAGTCATCTGATATAGTTCCTATGTTCAAGACACTCTGTAGACTACAGAGATGACTCACAAGCTCATTTTTTGTAGAAAGGGTAAAGAATATGAATAGATAGATACATAAATAATTATGATACAAAATAGAAAATAAGAGAAACCATGATATATAATCACCAATACTCAGGTTTCTTTTAAAAAAAATTTTTTTTTTTCTTTTGTAGTGTGAGTGTCTGTCTGCATGTGTGTAAGTTGCAACTGTTGTCCTGTCAATGCTCCATAAGATGCGTCGGGAGGCAAGAAGAGGGCAGCAGATCCTCTGGAACTGGAGTTAGGGATGTTGTTTACCTGGTCATGTGGGGCTGGGAATCGTCTCTGGTCCTCTGCAAAGCACTCAGTGCTCTTAAACAATGAGCTCTCTCTGGGCCCTGAATAATCAATACTTTCAATAGAGATTATGTGCATACTGAGAAAACCAGAGTATGAACAAATGAGACAGAATTTTAGTTGACTCTTCAGAGAACCCTCGGATGTGATTATTTTTTCTTAAATTTTGTATTTATTTATTATGTGTATGAATGTACGGTCTGCATGTTGGTTTGTGGCACCACCCGTGTCATGCAATGCCGTGGAGCAGAAGAGGGTGGTCAGATTCCCCTGGAACTGGAGTTTACGACGGTTCTCAGCTGCCACGGGGGTGCATTTGGATCGAAACCATGGGGTCACTCGCCAAGAGCAGAGTCGGATGTTCTTAACCACTAGGCCAACCCTCCAGCCCCAGTATTTGATTTTGTATAATCGATAGGAAATGCTTGCTTTGGCATAAATTTTTAGTACAAAAATGGCAGACGTATATCAGAAAGTGGTTAGAATACAATTCTAACCTCTCCCTACCAAAAATTCATGTAGATTTTTTGAAATGAATTGATCCAGTTTAAAAACAATCAACATTCTAAGGCTGGGGCGTAGCTCAGTACCCGAAAAAGGAGGAAAAAACCAGAGTATTTCTCTCCCATGCATGACAGCCTAGGTTCAATCTCCAGTGCTTAAGAACAATCACACATTCTAGTACAATACAACTCAAAGATATTACAAGGCTGAAGGATGATGGTAAAAAGTATTTAAAAAGTCTCTGTTGCTATTATGGAAAATGTATATGAACAGTAAGGCGCTGTAATTCATAACACACACATCTCGATGCAGACATTTGCTGATGTTCTGTGGTGTGATGCACAGTGCAAAGGGTCCAGGTTGTACATTTAGAACCAAGGGTATATGCTAGACAAAATGAGCCAGATGCAGAGACCCAGATCATGTTTCCTTTTCTATACAGAATCTAGATTTCAAAAAAAGGTGAAAGGAGGACTGGATTAATGGCTCGCATTAAGAACATGGCTGCTTTTACAGAGGACCTGAGTTTGATTTCTTTCTAGCACCAATGCGGTGGCTAGGTCTCTAACTCCAGTTTTCCAGGGATCTGGCACCCTCTTCTGACATCTGTGGGGCATTTGCACAACATGGGAACACTAACAATAACACACATGCTGACAATACAATCATACACATAAAAAAAAAAAAAAAAAAAAAAATATAAATATATAATATATAATTTCAGAAGAAGGAGCAGTGGAAGGGAAGAGGAACAAAAGAGAATAAGAGATGTGGTATGTAATGGTCTAGTTATAGACTAGAAAGAGTATGTCCGATGTTACTCGGTATCTCTTCTAACATCACTAGGTAGAGTATAATCTCAGTGAAGCACAGGCTGAGGCTTTTTTAAAAACATTTTTAAATTTTACGTATTTTTAATGTGTAAATTATTTTTTTTTATGTGCTGAGTGTTGCCTGCATGCCATGTAAGTGTACCACATGAATGAAAGTCACTGGAGGGAAGAGAAGAATGCATTGGATTTCCTGGAACTATAGTCACAGACAGTTGTTAAACTCCACGTGGTTGCTGGGAAATAAACATGGGTCCTGCACTTTTCCAGCCCCTAGCCTGATGCCCTTCAGGAATAATGCTCATCTCCTCTACTCCATACACCCATTAAGAGCATTAATACGTATCCGGAGAACTGGAGAGATGGCTCAAGTGGTTAAGAGCACTGGCAGAGGACCTAGGATCCATTCCCAGCACCCAAAGGTGGATAACAACCATCCATAAACTGTTAGCTAATCCTAGTGTTAATGGAGTGGAGGCAACTTATATACAACATGCAGGGCGGTGGACTTATACAGCAAAAATAAAATAAATATTTTAAAAAAGAATCCGAGTTTTAGGATTCTTCTGAGTCTTTCCCTGGGCATGAATTCAGAATCTACAGATTGGCCGGCCCAAGTCTGTGATGCACCAGGGTTTTCATTCTTCAGTGTGAATGGATACTGGCTTTGTCACACCACAGCAGGTTATTCGTGGGGACCTCCACTGATGAACATCCATGTTTGATTAAGGCACCGTGATGCACACTGGTATTCGTGGCCCAAAGGCATTGGCCAACCCCAGGATTCCTTCAGGGTCACTAGAATACTAAGCCGTAATTAGCTGCCTGTCCCTTGTTGGCAGTACATTGTATTCCATTTTGGAAATTTGGGTTGAACTCTACTGTGGAAGAGTCCTCCTGTTATCTGGGGTTCGGCTTCTTCCTCAGCTGTTCTAGATAACTGACTTCTGGAGTTGTTTTCATGCCGAGAGTAAGACTGCTGTTCTTGAGGAGAAAATATTTTCTTGGGAGAGTTGGGACAATTAAAAAAAAAATCAAATAGTAATACGAATATTTTCTAATTAAACATTTGAGATATGAATAAAATATAGCGTGGGCTTGAAAACTGTGTTTTGCTAAGAAAAAAAAAAAAAAAATAGCACTCCCCAAGATTTAGGGGTCGTTTGATCGTCTCTACAGCCCCAATGAAGAAGAAGAAAAAAAATGGGGGCTTGGCGTGCCCAGGTCATAAAAAGGACCACATTTTCTATTTCTAAAATATGTTGTTATTAGAGGGTGCCTCCCCATTGTTGGGGACTTGCAGTTTTGTTTGGGGGAACTTTAGAAACCTTGGAGCCTGCTAATGGAACAGTTTCGGAGTGGAGGCCAAAGCGGTGGCAGGGAATTGGAAGGTAAAGAAAAAGGAAAATACAAGCCCTGACTCCTGCCCCTCCATCCAGAGAATCATAACAAACAAGTACCGGTATAGAGGGAGATAAGGGAAGTCTGTAGGCAGAGGAGGGGAGGCCGACACCTAGGAAGTTACTGCAACGACCACTAGGCGAAGAAACCCACGTCGTGACCCGCTGAACCGGTTTCGTAAATCCCTCTGTCCTGGGGAAGGCAGCGCACTCCTCAGCTGTGACCCGCCGTCCTGGAAGATCGCATGAGCTTGATGCGCCCTTCCAGTCCAATCCATTTCTAGTTTGCAGAGGAAAATCCGGTCCGGCGTTTATTTTTAGCAGCGCTTCCCTGTGACCGAATGCTACAGCTCTAGGGCTGGGACAATTGAGGACCCACCGTATTGGAGAGGGAAGCCAGGAGGTGGGGGTAGGGGGGCGGGAGGCGGCGAAAAAGGGAGGGGGACGCCTTGCGCATGCGTGCCAGCGCCCATGCAAATCTGCTGTACATCCAGAGAGCAAGTGGGATGATCTGTCACTACACCTGCAGCACCACGCTCGGAGGACAGCGCCTGCTCGCAGCTTCCAGAACCAGGTAAAAAATCAAAAAACAAAAACGAAAAATCAAAAAACAAATTCTGAGCAGCCTGTGGCATGCGTTTCAGGATCAGAGGCGCATCGCAAGCGCGCCCCGGTAGAGGCGGTGTGCTGGCTGCTGCTGCTAGCTGCTGCTTGCGTAAGTGTCCTTTGGTGGCTGATCGCAGCTTCAAGGTTTAAGAATCCCATCTTTTCATAGAGAAGCCTGAAGGAAGGAAAAGGAAGTACAGACGAAATCATCAGATTGGCTTCCCAGATTTGGGGATCTGAAGCGGGCCCACATCTTCCGGCCAACTTCCATTGAACTTCTCAGCGCTCTAAAGGGACCGAAATGGAAAGCAAAGGTATGTGGCTGTCCCCACCGGGGCACTTCCCACTGCATGTGCGTGTGGCCAGAGCAGCCCTCGGCTAGGGAACTGCAGTGCCTGGGAAGCAAGCATCCTACTAGGTCGATAGGAGGAGATGCTATGCCGGTTGCAGCAGCGGGAAGCGTGGCAGGAAGGCCACTTCTGTTTAACTCCTACAGCTTGGGAGCCAGTGTTTAATACTCCATCAGTTGCGTAGTGATGTGCGATGAGTTTTATTTCTTTTCTTTTTGGAAGGGGGAGTGGGAATGAGGAAAAGAGTCCACTCCAAGAATGGAGGGGGAAGGAGATATGTTTGGTAAAGCGATTTCTTTTCTGTATAATGGATGAGCTGAAAGAAATATATTCTATTTGCTTTAGGATTGCTGACAGGCACATTTGTATACGATAGCCAGTGATCTATTGCTAAAATCAATGTTAATTTATTCCACCCCCACCCCATGAAATTAGGTGTTTCGGGGTGTGTATGAACACATCCGACTGCATTCAGAATAGATAGCAGCTGAAAATGTGGGTCTGTTTGAAGCAGCGTGCACTGGAACTGACCTCTAAGAAGATCAGTCCATGGGAGTATTGCTTGGCTCTTTGGGCATGTGATGCTTTTACTAGTTTTGGACATGTACATATTAATATACTCTTCATAAACAAATCTACATAATGTACACCCACCAACTGCTACATGAACTATGAGAATCAATTTCTGTTTGGCATATTTAATGCCTATAAACAAAACAGCTGTTAAAATTCTAAGGTTGGGTGCTATTTGGACTTAACCTCATCTGTGGAGGTCTCTCCCTCCTTGGAATGCCCACCAGGTTTCGAGATGTCTCCTCGATGTGGCCAGATACCCAGTAGGAATATTGGATGTATTTAATTCTGATGAAAGCAGAGAAATGATGTCAACTTTTATGAAACTATATTCATTACCCAGAACTCAAGAAGCTATATTTGTAGCAAGGTTTTATTTTTAACCAGAATGTCAGTCACTGTGGCAATGTACTTCGGATCAGGGAGTGGTGGTGAGCTACCTATTTCTGGACTGATTAGTGAAACTAAAGTGTTGAACGATAGTAGCTATCTGCTCAATAGGCTTTGAGTATTTAGTTAGTGGGTTTATTTTCCTTATACAATTCGAAAGAACTGAATTGATTTGGATGAAGCCTAGCTGGCAATTTTCAGCCTGGACAAATTTTCTTGTAATATATTAGTGGACATTTCCTTGTCTGACAGCAATGTACATATCCAGAGACGTATATACGTGTCTCTAAATGTGTACAATGTTCATTGATACAGATCCATTTAAAAAAAATGAGAAGCCAGTCTTCTTAACTCATAAATTAATGTAATATTTTAGCTAATTAAGCATTTGTAGGACATAAGGTTAACAACAGAGTGTATCCTTTTACTATGCAATACTATTTTTGTGTTTAGACAACCCCTGGTATTTGGCCATTAAATGTGGTTATTTGGCAACTGATATTGTTAACAATTTTTGCCTTCAACTTATACACCAATTATTTGTCCATCGGACAATGAAGCTATACTTCTGAGCAAGATTCTCTTATTTTATTTTGTTGTCAGAAAGAATACTGCTGCCTCTCTGAGTTCCAGGTGGTTTATATCTCAAATTAATAACAGTAGAGTTCAAGCCATGCTGCCAGGTAGGGAGTCGAAGGAAGGAAAATCCAAGAAATAGATTTAGAAACCCAGAGCGAGAAGTTGCGATGATCAAGGGTCAGACAGCAAGGATACAGTAGATTACAGCTCTGTCACACTGGCAGTGAAGACTTCTGCCATAAATCAATAGTGTGGTCATTTTGCAGAGGGCCCATAATTGCTTGGGACAGAGGATAGTCTCAATGCATTTTAACTCCCGAACTTCACGAAGTTGAGGTGTCCAATTAGTAGTTATGCTGAGACTGGCTAATACTCATACTTGCCAAATACAATGCAAGTGAACAGCAAAAACTGTAGCTACTTTGAAATTTTGTCTAAAAAGAGAAAACAGTATATTGAGTTTGCATCAGTATTCCATTCTAATTGGAGCATCTTTTTTACTTTATGCTATTTACAAACTTCTTCTCTCAACAGATCCAAGTATAATTCATAAATGTAAGTACATATACTAATAATTTTCCCTATTGGAATTAGGTTGAGAGAGTCAAAAGATAGATCATTGCATGATTCAGTTCTCTAAGCCAGAAAACATTCTAATGGTCCATTTATCTGTGAGTCCTGTTACCAGTATTTGACAATATTCACATTGCCTTTATCATTTAAAACTGTCCTAGAGCCACTTGTTCATAGTATCCAGCCAGCCATCTTCCTGCTTCATTACTTTACGTCACTTCCTGTCATCCATGGTAGAGAGGAAAATAGAGCAATTCACAGTCAATTTCAGTGATCTTTAGGTACCATGGTAATTATGTTGTTTCAAAGATTGGGGTTGATACCTTCTGAGAAACTTTGACAGGATTTGTGCACTGCAGGTCCCAAGGACCCGAGCTTCTCAAATAACTTATAGTACATGGTATTCAGATTTGTAGTTCAGAAACTTTTCTGCACTCTACCGTCACCTGGCATGCTTTATAAACGTCCTCACGAAGGCTGTGCCTGAACCAATTAAATTGGAACATTAGATTGGAAGAAAGACATGGAGATTTTTTTAAATATCCTAGGTGCAATAATTTGGAGATCACTTCTTTAGGCTCTTGACGATAAACTGCGGGTTGGCAGGCTCACCCAGCACTGCAGAATTGTCATCTTTACTTTAGGCCTATTGAGGAGAATCTAGATTTGTTGGTTCGTCTATATGGTTGCTTGCTTTGAGGATAGAATCTGCCTGTAAGCTCTCCAGCTGCCTGGAAGTGTGGAGACCAGGCTGACCTCCATCTCTCACAGAGATCCTGCCTGTCCCTTACCCCTCTCAAGCGCGGAGAGTAAAGGCTGTGCACATGCCCAGCTGAGATCCAATTGAGTACCTCCGGGCGCTCATCGCATCTCAGTACTCATTATTTTTTTCTTGCGTCTTTCTCTCGGGGTCGCTCCTGTAGCCCCAGCTGATCCACGGACTTCATATGTAGACAAGGCCTGACCGAACTCATAGAGAGTCTCCTGCCTCTGCTCCTAAGTGCTGGGATTAAAGCACGTGCCACCACGCAACAAGAACCTTAGCTAATTTTTATGCACAGTAAAGATAGAAATAGTGACTGAGAGTGAGCCCGTGTTTCTCTTCTCGACGTAACCCCCCTCTCCTGACTGTATTATATTGTTCTTTGCTCAGGCTCTCAAACCCATGCTGGCATATTACCTACAGAAACAGCTGTAGTGCCTTTCCAATGTAAAGAAGCTTAGGCCACAACCCTAAAGATCTTGGCCTAATTGATTCTGGGGTAAGAAATGGGCTTAGGTATTTTTTAAAGCTCTTCCCCAGTGATGCTATTAGTCAGAGTTAACCACTGAGTCTGGCCCTTATTTCCATTGGTCCACATTCCAGGAATATAAACATCACCTGGAACTTGTCAGAAATGCTGACTCTCCGACTCTTCCTCAGACATCCTAATCTAGATTCCCCTAAAATTTGGTGGTCATTTGTATGAATATTAAACTTTCAGAATCACTTGTCTAAATTTGAGGAAGCTGCTTATAACCACAAATGACATCATGCCAGGCAGCTTAGTGAGGTTTCAGTACTATTTGGATACGTGGTCAGGTCCTATGTCCTAATGCCTCCCCAGGTTACCTTGGGGAGAAATTGAAATGAAATGGGTGGAAAATTGCTCTACCTGGTGGCTTGAATCCCTAATAGACTTCCTTTTAGAACCCTGTTCTTACTCAAACCATTTGCTTTCAGCCCCCAACTATCTTTAAACATTTATCCTCTAAGCTCATTTTGGACTTCGGGTAAGATGCTGCGTTAGTTCCTGGGAATGTAATGGTCTGAGACTACTTAAGTCAGGATTCGTCTTAGCAGAGTGAGTATTGCTTCCACTGCTCTCTGTTCAACTATTTTTGATATTTGCTTGAATGCATTCCTTCTATAGTCTTTCTTGATCTTTACATTTAATTAATACATCAAAAGGCTACTTTATATACAACTAAAGTACTTTTTATTCTTCTTTTTCTTTTCCTTTCTTCCTTCCCTTTCTCTCCTCTCAATCTTTCTCCTGTCTTTCGTTCTCCTCCTGCTCCCTTCTTTATCTTCCTCCTCCCTCCCTCCCTCCGCTCCCTCCCTCCCTCCTCCCTCCCTCCCCTTCCTTCCTTCCTTCCTTCCTGCCTTCCGTCCTTCCTTCCCTTCCTTCTTCTCTTTTTTTTTTTTTTTAGAGACAGGTTCTACCCTGTAGTCCCAAGCTGTCCCGAGAACGTCCTCTCACTCTGTAGACCAAGAGCTGGCTTATGAACGCCAAAGATCCACCTGCCTCTAGGCCTCCCGAGATGCAGTGCTAGGATTAAAAGGCGTGCGCCACAAGAGCCCGGTTTTTTGTCTTTTTTTGTTTTTTTTTTTTTTGTTTTTGTGTGTGTGTGTTTGTGTGTCCTTTCTTTCTTTTAAGACAGGTCATCCTTGTAGCCCCCAGCGGGCCTGGAACTCACTATATAGACCAGGCGGGCCTCAAAATCACAAGGATCTGCCTGCCTATCTTGCTCCTAGATGTGCTGGTAAAATAAAAAGGTGTGGGCCAACATGCCTGGGCGCATATGTTGCCTTCCTTATCCGAAGCACTTTAATTTTTATCTTTTAAATTTTATGTATGTTTTAGGATGTGTAATGAATGTACTGTCTGCATGAAGGGTGTCGTGCACCCCCGTGGTCGTGCAATGCCACGGAGGTAGAAGAGGGGCGTACAGATTCCCTGGAACTGAGTTAAAGACGGTTCTCCGCCGCGTGTGGGTGCTGGGAATCGAACCGGTCCGCTGCAAGAGCAGTCATCGCTCTCAACCACTAGACCATCCCTCAAGCCCGATTTCTTTTTTTTTTAATAAACTTTATTTTTTTATTTATTATTTTATGTGTAAATGAGTGTACTGGGCTGGCCCAGCCTGTAGTAGGGTGCACCCGTGTCGTGCAATCGAACGGAGGTCAGAAGAGGGTGTCGGATTCCGCTGGAAATGGAGTTAAAGAGGGTTCTAGGCTGCAATGTGGGTGCTTGGGATCAAACCGTGGGTCTCTGCAAGAGCAGATCGTGCTCTTAACGGCTAGGCCATCCTCTCCAGCCCGCCCCCATTTTTAGGTCTTTATCTAGACAAACTATGTGCCTAACTTGCTTAGTTCTGAAAACATAAAAGAAAAGTAAGCCAGGTATAGGGATTTAAGACTGTAATCCTAGAACTCAGAAGTAGAGGCGGAAGGATCAGGAGGTTATGAGGCCCACCTCAGCTAGTGTAGGTTGAGGCTAGTCTGGGTTACATGAGACTCTACCGCATCTAAAACAAAGCTAAAAGTTGGGGCTGGAGAGATGGCCTAGCGTTAAGAGCGCCGACCGCTCTTACGAGGACCCGGTTCGATCCACAGCACACCACATGGTGGCCGGAACCGTCTGAGACTCCAATCCCAGGAGACTCAGCTCCAGGGGAAATCTGACAACCTCTTCTGACCTCCGCGCATTGCACGACACGGGTGCACAAACATGCATGCTCTTAAACAGCTTAGCGTCCTGCCTCCTATCTTTGCTAATAGATTGATTAACTTTCTTGAGAGCATCTCAGAGTTTACCTCAGAGAAAACGCTTTAGTTTACATTTGTATTTTGAATTGAGTAGACAAAGTTTTTCATTCATTGTGAAGATGGGAAATTTGGAGCAGTGAGAGAAGCATGTAAATCACAAGGGCTCTCAGAAACATGGACTTGGATTCCACAGCAGAGAAGTCAGGAAACGGACCTGTTTCCCCATAGAGATCTGTACTTGCTCCCCATGAAGATTCTCTGTTCCAGGTTTATTTGTCATCAGAGCCCAGCCTGGGGCATAAAGCGACATATTTAAGATACAGAACAGTTGCTTCTCTGAAGGAATGGTGGCTCTCTCTACAGGGGAGAAAGACAATGCTTTTGCAGTCATTAGCTTAGCAGAATTGGGAGGTCATTTTATTGAGAAGTTGCTTCCTTGTTAGACAATAGTAACAAAACACAGAGAACATCATGGTGGATAGTTAAATCTGATACACAGTGTGGTGGAATGTGCATTGGGTATGGGAAATCCAGCTTCTCATCCTGCTCCAGTGGTTAACACTTTGGATAAATCTCTTTCTCTGGGTCTCCGATTTTTTTTTTATACATTGTAGAGAGCTTATATCATTTGATTCAAGTACTTACTGAGTGACCACATTGTTTCATGCACGTGGTTCAGCAAAGGACGAAGTTGTGTGTCCTGACTCCTATTCTCCATGCTTGCAGTCTGGGTTCCAGGAGCCAAATCTAGAGTCGTTGATTTCAGATATGCTGCTTTACCATTCATCCTTCAGAGCCCTTACAGTTTATCCAGGAGGCTGAGATGTAAAATCTAACTCTAACTAGAGGCCTCAAAGGAAGCCTTAATGTCTCTAGCAATAACGCCTTCCTTTGCTCCTCCTCTTGGCTTCTTTGAAAGAAAAATCGTTATGTGGCAGAACATGTGAACTCCAAATCTGAGTCTACTCTAAAAGTGTCCCAACTGACCAGATCCTCAGCCAGGAATAGATAGTCTCACTTAGGTAGTTATTAGCAGGATTATTAGTCTTGGTAATGAGTGTAGGGTTGGTCAGTCAGTTACTTCTTTCTTAGCCCTGTCTTTTGATGGTTTTAAGCTTGTGAAATACTGAGTCTATTAGCTCAGTATATTAAGTAGCGCTCTCTCTCTCTCTCTCTCTCTCTCATACGAGCTTTATTCGGTGTGTGCCATGGCATATGTGTGTGGTTGTTACTGGTGGCAAGTGTCTATAACCACTAGGACCATCTTGCTGGCCACTAAGTGACCTGTATTGATACTGCGTTTGCTAATATTGGTTTCTGAATTTCTTGCATATTAACAGCAATAAATAACATCTTGAACTTTTTAATAGATTTTCCAAAATAATTTTTAATGCAGTTAATCTCATTTAAAGCCCTATGATTACATGTTTTAACTTCATTTCATAGACAACAAAATGGAGGATCAAGAAGATTAGGTGAGGGCTGGGTGTGGTGAGCATATGTTTTAGAGTCCTAAGTCCCAGCCCACTGGGAGGCAAGAGGCAGGAAGATCTCTATAGACTTGGAGCCAACTGATCTACAAGGAAATTTCCAGGCTCAGCTTGGGTTATAAAGGAGATCCGGTTTTATATTAAAAAAAAAAAAAGATAAAAAAAGACTAAATACTTAGGGGCACCCAATATTGTCTGACTTTTCTTTGGTCGATAAGGAAGTACATTATCCAGCTTCATCATCACTTCATACCAATGGATAAATATTATTATTGAAATAAAATTTTGCCTTTGTATGTTTAGCAGCAAGCGTGCTGCATAGACACTTAACAAGTTATCTTCATGGACTNGGGGGGGAGGGGGGGGGGGGGGGGGGGGGGGGGGGGGGGGGGGGGGGGGGGGGGGGGGGGGGGGGGGGGGGGGGGGAGATGAGCCTGAACTGAGTTGGAAAGGGTGTGTGAGGTGCACAAAGCGTCAGTGGAAATTAATTAAAAAAAAAAAAAAATAAAAAATAAAGAGAAACTAGAACAGAAAATGGTAACAAAGAGTGGGCTATTTTTGTGACAGAGATGACCTTGGTGTTTTGGGGAGGATTATGGAAGCATTTGGAAATTTGGGCTGGAAATCTCATTGAGTACCTAGAGTTTGTTGTGGAGCTTGGAACAGTTATGCAGAAAGAGATGTAGATGATGGAGGCCTGGTGTGCAAAACTTCAAGGGAAAGTAGAGACCATGAGGACTGCTTGCACGATATTTTTGAATTGAGAATCTATGGGTTCTGGTCAGCTGGGGCTGAAGAATCAGCTGTAACAAGAGACCAGAACCTGAAGTGAAACCATTGTTTAACTGGGACAACTGATGCTGGTTAGCTGGGGCTGAAAAAAATCAGCTGTAAGGAACAAGAGACCAGCATCGTGGTGGTGAAATCTTCTGGGAAGAATTCCTTCAGGGTCAGCACACAGAAGGTATGTTCCAGAAAGGGCCCGAGCCTCCATGTTAAGCCAGAAGCAGGACTTGGTAATGTGTAAGGGTCTCCTAAAAGAGCTGGAGAGATTGCTCAGTGATTAAGAGTGCTGACTGCCTCTTGCAAAGGACCTGGGTTCAATTCCTAGCACCCACATGGCAGCTAAGAACCATCTTTAAACCGGGCATGGTGGCACATGCCTTTAATCTTAGCACTTGGGAGGCAGATGCAGGGAGATCTTTGTGAGTTCAAGGCCAGCATGGTCTACAGAGTGAGTTCCAGGCCAGCTGGGGCTATAGGGAGACCCTGTCTCAAAAAACCAGTTCCCTATGTGGTTCTGGTGTTGAAATTTGAAGTGGTCAGAGAGAGAAGCTGAGGCTTGGTACTATGAGAGGCCAGGAAAGACCATTGGTGGAAGTGCACCTTGGTTGCAGTGAAGACCCCAGGATTGCAGGGGTCATGAAGAGAAGCTGAGGCTTTGTACCAGGAGAGGTCAGAAGACACCATTGGTAAAGGTGCTGCCTCAGTTTCAGTGGCGACCCCAGCTTTTTGGAGATGCCAGGACCATGGGACAACCACCAAAAGCAGCAGCAGGTGTGGAATGGAGTCGGCCTGGGCCTGCGAGATGAGCTGTGTGTGCCATGGACGGCAGAGTCAGAGAAGGGGAGCTGCTGAGACCCTTTGGAGCCCAGAAGATCGCGAGTGAATCCCGGGTGTCCAGCTTTGAGCTACTTTGCTGGACTTAGGTTTTGAACTAAGACAGTACTTGTTTTGGATTTTACAGGAGCCCACAGTTAAGACTTTTACGTGCTTGGACTTTTTAAGGACTGTGGGGCCTTTAAGGTTATACCGTCTTATGTTGTGGTTAATGTTAACATCACACCTTGGGGACAAGAAATGGAAAGGTGGTATGTTTTGTGTGTCAAGTTGACAAGGGTCAATTGTGCTGGATAGTTTTAGTGTCGACTTGACACACCTGGGTTGAGGGAATTGGATCCATTGGATTGGCCTGTGGCTATGTCTGTGGAGTGTGGGAAGATCTAGTTTGAATTAGGGGCTAGTTCTCAGCTATCTCCCCTAAGGGAACCATGTGGGAGTCATGAGATTCCTCTGACCCTGCCCCAAGAGGGAGCAAGCAATGTGGCCTAGGCACATGATGCTAGATGGAGCAGAAGTATGCTGTGGTGTCTAACTGGGGGTCTGTGATTGGCTCTGGAAGCTGATGTCATTTTGCTTATAAAAGTGAGTTATGCTGGGCATGGTGGCGCACGCCTTTAATCCTAGCACTTGGGAGACAAAGGCAGGCAGATCTTTGTGAGTTCAAGGCCAGCCTGGTCTACAGAGTGAGTTCCAGAACAGCTGGGCAACAGGGATACCCTGTCTTGAAAAGACCAAAAAATAAATAAATAAATAAATAAATAAATAAATAAATAAATAAATAATGAGTTGCAGCAGGCAATAAAGTGAATTCTCTATTACTATCATTACACAGAATTTGTGGCCATTATTTCTGAATGCATAAAGGCTGAAGCAGGCCTGAATTTCCAGTGTTGTGGCCAGTGGGTTGGACAGTGGTCCGTCAGACCACCAACCTGGTAATCTGGTGTGGGGATAGATGGAGACTTATCAGGTCACCATCTGTGAAGTGAATTATGAGTGAGTATAGGCTGAAGATAGGCCATCAGCCATCAGCCTGAAATTCCTGTCCAGAGACCAGCAGTCTTTGGGCAGGTGGGAAAGCACAGCCAGATGGAAAACATTCCATTTTCCTAGGCTAAGGACCTGAGTTGGAAGTACCTCTCAGGTCCTGTTACAAAAGTAACCAACTGACCTCTGTGCTGAGGGGTCAATTCCTACAGTGGCCACAGGTGGGCACTGTACTCCCCTTCCCTTGGCAGGACTGTACCGTACCTGATTGTAGCAAGAGAAGTCCCCACAGTGGAGTATTGTCTTGATTGTTGAGCAGTGTGGGAGAGCCCAGGCCACTATGGATGGTGCCACCCCTGGGCAGGTTGTTATGTACAGTATAAGAAAGCAGGTTGGGCATGGGCCAGGGGAGCAAGGCAATAAGAAGCATTCCTCCATGGACTGTGCCTCAGCTCCTGCCTCCAGGTTCCTGCCGTGGAGGAACCTTGGGCTCCCTCAGTGATGAACTGTGACCCAGGAGAGATGAGACAAATAAACCCTTTCCTCTCCCAATTAAACAAACAAACAAACAAACAAATAGTAATAACTTGGTTTTCTATAAGAAAAGGTGCCCTGACAGTCCATGTTTAGAGAAGCATGAAAAATATCAGCATGAGTAACTCCTAAACAATTACTTACAAGAAGCAAGGAACTAATGAGATCATGTGACACTTCTGAACATTTTCAAAAACTCTGGAATATAATCATACATAATATGCCTTCTTATCTTGGACTTCATAAGTAAGCTAAGAGTTAGTAGGCATGCCTGAAGGGAAAGTCTTATCTCCTATACCAGAGCTGAAATTACCAAAAATCAAACACAGCTCTTATTCTGTAACTGGCTGAATTGTAATACAAGTTGAACTCCTATAGTTGCATGGTGCCTACTTACAGTTACAGTGAGGACATTCAAAGAGAAAAAATAAGATCATGTAAATGATGGTGGGATCATTTTGGAAGACCCCTTGGAAGCTAAGAGACACTAAGCTCTGAATTCTATTGAATACTCTATGCAAGGTTCTCACCCAGCTCAAAAGCAGCCTCCCCTCCTACAGCTATACAGGTATCCACATCTCAGGTGATAATATCAGTCTTTCTTAGCTTTTGAACTGAATCAGGAATATCAACCTAATTAATCTAAAGGGAATAATCCTGAACTACATGTGGAAGTGAAAATGGCCTCTCTTGAGATAGCTGACAATTCTCCCATCAGGCACACCTCTACCCAGTTCACTTCTAGACTTATGGCGGCTGAGAACCGTCTGAAGCTCCAATTCCAGGAGAACTCCAGTTCCAGGGGAATCCGAGACCCTCTTCTGACCTCCGCGGCGTTGCACAGACTTGCAGGCAGACAGTACATTCATACACAATACGGAAATAAATAAAATTAATTAAAAAAAATTAAAAAAAAAAACAAGATGCAACAGACCCCTCAAACTCAGATGTAAAATATGATTCAAAAACCCATGCTATTCTCCAAAATAGGTACTTATGTAAGTTATATATGCAAAAATTCAAATAACATAAGCGAGAAGGGATATTAATGGTGTGAAATAATGACAGAAAGAAAAGAAACTGGATGAGATTAAGTATATTGCCATGATCCTAGTAAAAAAGAAATTTTGTATTTTATGTTATATCTCAGGGGAAAGGGCTAGAATTGATTGGATAAATGGATAAAACATGGGTTGAACACAGTTCACCTGCAAGAGAATTAGAAAGGCCTGCCCTCCCTTGGTTTACCAGGGTGGAATGTGATAACAGCATCAGAATCAAAGTACATTTGTTGTTTAGGATTTACTCACCCGCATTAGGTGGCTTATCAATATTTGGATAAATAAATTTTGGAAGAGAACTCAGCTCCATGTTTTTTTTTTTTTTTCTATAGGCCGGACCTTATAATGGTGTATTAGTCAGGGTTCTCTAAAGAAACAGAATCAATAGAACGAATATATAGCTATATACAAATTTATTGATTTGCTCACGTGACAGAGCTCAAGGAGTCCAACAATAGGTGTGCCACACTGGAGAGGCTGAGAATCCAGGGAACTGCTCAGTCCAAAAGGCTTTATGTCTCAGTAGTCCCAATCTGTTGCTGAAGGCCCGATGGATTCCCTTGGTCATCTCTAGTCCAGTCAAGTTGACACCCAGGATTAACCATCACGAGTGGGAACCATAGTCACCAATTGGAAAACCTGAATGCAATGGAAACACAGGATGACAGGAGTGGCACTCAGCCACCAAAGTCAAGGTGGGATTGGCTACTTTAGTGAACAGAAAAGTCAAATCGTCTAAATCTCACACATCTGTGATGTTGGCCAGTGAATCACATCATGTAAAATGAATTGTAGAAGCAGAAACATCAACAAAAATCTAACTTGAATCAAAGCAGAGTTACAGTCCCTCAATCACTTCCTAGACTTGGATTAGTTTGTAGACCCTACACACCCCCTGAATAAGAGAAGGCTAGATCTCTTCAGGAAATGATGCCAGAATACTAGCGTTTACACTGTAAATATTTCTCCTAGCCTTCTCCAGTGGGACCTGTGGCTTTATAGCAGGGTAACTGCATTGAATTTCTTATGTGTTTCATACATAATTTTCAGTCAGTCTTAATTGCCTTTAATACCCATTTCTCCCTTGGGATCCTCCCCCAGCCTCCTCCCTGCACTCTGCCTCGGAGTTCACACCTTCTGTCCTTCCTGCTGGGGTCCATTGCACCAAACTACTTTCCCTGTGCACTCCTCAGTGCCAGCTCAGGGGATGAGCTCTACTCAGCCTATCCTGACTCCTTTTCCTAAAGAAGGCCAGGTCTTCCTCACTGGACCACCATCTGCTGCTAGTATTTCCTCAACCAAGGTAGGGTTCTGTTACCCATTTCTTCAGTTCTGTGCTGGTATTTGTCCAGCTAAGCTTGCGTGGGTCTTGTGCATACTGATACCAATGCTGTAGGTTCATATGAACAGGGTCCCAAGAGCTTGCAAGATTCATTTCCATATGGTCTTGCACCCCATCCCTGGCTCTTACAATCTTTCTGCCCCCTCTTCCCCAATGTTCCCTGAGCCCTGGGTGGGTGAAGCTGAATATAGGCAGTCCGTCCATGGAACCTCACTCTGTAGACTCCTAATTTTCACGGTTTGGCCATTCAGGCCCTTTTGAGTTCT
The DNA here is from genome assembly GCA_009823505.1 of Rhizomys pruinosus. Lineage (NCBI taxonomy): Eukaryota > Metazoa > Chordata > Mammalia > Rodentia > Spalacidae > Rhizomys > Rhizomys pruinosus. Next base: position 4,017,381 of record VZQC01010238.1, on the reverse strand, counting down.
TGGCCTCCTTGTTGCATGGAGGAGCTTCATTAATGAGAGTTAAAAGGTAGTTAATGCTTTTTTGGGTCCTTGTTCTATGATGCTTGGGGCTTATGTGTGGAGGTTGCATTGTAAATGTGTTACCTAGGCAAGAGCAATTCACAGACCATGTCGGTGTGTGTCTAATTGTGGAACTCTGTGTTATTCTCATCTGGTGCAAAAGAAGCTTCTTTTCTGAGTGGTGTCTGGGATATCTGTCCATAAATGTAAGGATACTTTTGTAGTTAGTAAAATGCTACCTTAGCCTAGGGACGTCTCTACCTTTTGGAACTCTCTGAGATCTATGATGTCTCCAGTTGTGTGCATCTGGCTACGTTTACAATACCACACGTGAGTTTCCTCCCGCTGAGTGGGCTTTAGGTCCAATTGGTTAGTCACCGATCTCTCCCAAGATAGAAGATCCACTATTGCACCGATGTGGTCTCCACAGCTGTGAGAGCTAGCCTTCGGGGGAGGTGGCTTCCAGGTCAGATCCAGCTTCAGTGCTCAAGATTCAGTGTCCAAAGTACATCCTGTCTTCAGCAATAGGGTCTTACCTTCAAGTTCTGGGAGGCAATCAAAGGCTGTGGCAATAGCCTGTGTAATTTTGTGAGTCTATTGAACTACACTGACAGCTACTCAAGGGAAGGTATCTCCTGTCTGGTAGTGTTTCTTATTATGCAGCCTTCATCCTTGCTATGGACTCATGTAGAGGTATCGTATGTATAATTTGTCAATATATTGTTAGACTAATATGATTCTCTCAGGTTTTTTTTTTTACCCCAGCAAGGCATTATTTATCTCTCCTCTCTCCCTTTACCTGTCTAGCCCTCCCTCCATGTCTTCTCCATGCCTTCTCCATGCCTTCTCCATTTAAAGTATCCCAGTTTCTCCTTAATACTGCCAGACTCTTATGGTCGCACTTCTCTTGGGCTCCTTTTACCCCCTTTATCTCCCCTTTCCTTCTGTAACCCTTCTTCTCCCCTCCCATTTAGATACTCTGATTTTATCTTTTCCTCCCTTAGTAACATCTGTCACCTACTAGTCTTCTGTCTCAGGTTCCCTCCATCCTGTTTCCTTTTCATTTACCTGGTTCCTGAAGTTACATCCAGATATATACTTACTTATAAGGATTTTGTAGTAAGATCCACAAACGAATGGCAACATAAATCATTTGTTTTGCTGAGTCTGTTTTACTTCACTTAGCATAACAGCTTCCAGTTCCATCCATTTGCCTGCAAAATTCAAGATGTCATCTTTCTTTACTTCTGCATAGAACTGAATTGTATAAATGTACCACATTTTCATTATCCACTCATCAGTTGAGGGACACCTAGGTTTTTTCCAGCTCTTTGCTATATCCAGAAATAAGTATGGATGTGCACCTATCTCTGCAATAGGATGAATCCTTTGGGTATACACCCAGGAGTAGTATGACTGAGTCAAATCATAGGTTCATTTTTACAGTTCTCCACACTGATTTCTAGGGGTGTTGCACAAGTTTACAATCTCACCAGCAGCGAATGAGTGTTCCCCTTTCCCTACAACTTCTCCAGCATTTGGTATCATTTGTTTTCTTGATCATAGTCTTATTAATTTTAATTTACATTTCCTTGATTACTAATGATGTTGAACACTTTTTGAAAATTTATTTATTTATTTATTTATTTTTGGTATTTTTGAAACAGGGTCTCCCTGTAGTCCCAGGAACTCACTCTGTAGACCAGGCTGGCCTTGAACTCACAAAGATCTGCCTGCCTCTGCCTCCGGAGTGCTAGGATTAAAGGCATGCACCACCATGCCCGGCTAATGTTGAATACTTTTTAAGATGTTTCTTAAACATCTTTACTTCTTTTGAGAATACTTTTCAGATCTTTAGCCCATCTTTTAATTGGCATTTGTTTTTTGAGTAATGTATATACTCTGGATGTTAAACCTCTATCAGATGTGTCACTGTTGATGATTTCCTCCCACCCTGGGGGTTTTCTCTTCACTTCTTTGATTTTTTTTTCTGTACAGAACCATTTTAGTTTGATCAGATCCCATCTTATTGATTGTTGGCCTCCTTCCCTGTACAACTACTGTCTGATTTATAGTCTTTCCCTACACCTATATCTTGTAGGTTACTGCTAATATATTCTTGTAACATTTTCAGAGTTTTGGTTTGACATTGAGGTCTTCAATCCATTTAAAGTTGACTTTTGTGTAAGGTGAAAGATAGGGTTAATTTCATTCTTCTACAGGTGGTGATCCAGTTTTACCACCATCATTTGCTGAAGATATTGCCTTTTTTCCATGGAGTGTTCTTTGTCAAATATCAGGTGGCTGAAATTGCATGTACTGAAGTCTGGGTCTTCAATTCGTTCCATTGATCTGTGGGTTTATTTTTGTGCCAGTACCATGCTGTTTTTAGGTCTATAGCTCTGTGATATTGTTATCCCCCCTGGATTGCTCTTTGTGCTATCTGAGGTCTTTTGTGCTTCCATATGAATTTTAGCATTTTTTTCTAATTCTGTGATGTTGATTGGGATTTCATTGAATCTATATATTACTTTGTGTAGGATGGTCATTTTTACTATATTAATTCTTCCATTCTGTAAGTATGGGAGGTCCTTGCCTCTTTTGGTGTCTTCCTCAATATCATTCTTCAAATATTTAAAATTTTCATTGTAGAGATCTTTACTGTCTTTCATCAGTTTTGTTCTGAGATATTTTTGAGGCTATTGTGAGTGGGAGGGTTTCCATGTACTCCTTCTCCAATTGCTTATTATTGGCATATAGAAAGGCTACTGATTTTTGTAGATAAATTTTGTAATCTGCCAGTTTACTGAAACTATTAACCATTTCTAGGAGTCTTCTGATGGAATTTTTGGCATCCTTTAGGTACAATATAATATCACCTGTAAAAGGATTTCACCTCTTCTTTTCCAATTAGTACTCCTTTAATTTCCTTCTCTTGTCTTATTGCTCTAGCAAGAGTTTTAAGCTATTGAAAGGGAGTGGAGATAGTGGGCAGCCTTTCTAGGTTCCTGACTTTAAGGGGAATGCTTCTAATTTTTCTCCATTTAGACTGATGTTGGCTGTGGTTTTGTTGTGTATAGCTTTAGTTATATTGAGGTAGGTTCCCTTGAGTCAATTCCCTCTAGGACTTTAAACATAAAGGCATGTTGAATTTTACAAAAGGCCTTTTCTGCATCAATTGAGATGAGCATGTGTGGTTTTTGTCTTTGAGTCCATTTATACAATTTATGACACTTATTGACTTGTGTATGTTGACCCATTCCTGCAGGTCTGGAATAAATCTGACTTGTTCATGATGGATGTATGTCTGTATATGGTTTGCAAGTATTTTGTTGCAAGTTTTTGCATCTATATTCATTAAGGATATGGGTCTACAGATTTCTTTTTTGGTTGTATCTTTGCCTGGTTTGGGTATTAGAGTGATGCTGCTCCATAGAAGGAATTTGGGAGATTTCCCTATGCTTCTATCCTTTTGAATAACTTAAGTAATATTGGTTGTAGGTCCTCCTTAAATGTCTGGTAGAATTCTTCTGTAAATCCATGTGGGCCTGGGAGGTTTTGTATTACTGTTTCAATTTCCTTATATGTTATGGGTCTGTTTAAGCTGTTGATCTCTTCTTGATTAAGCTTTGGTGATTCCCAGAATTTCAGATATTCATCCATTTATTTCAGGTTTTAAAATTTAATAGAGTATAAGTTTTTAAAATATTCCTGTATAATGTTCTGGATCTTTTTGTTGTCTGTTGTGATGTTTCCCCCTTCATCTCTAATTTTGTTGATTTGTAATTGCTTTCTTTCTTTCTTTTGGTTAACTGGGCCAAAAGTCTGTCTATCTTATTTATCTTTTCAAAGTACCAGCTCTGGGACTCATTGATCCTTTGTATTATTTTCTGTTTCTATTTCATTAATCCCTGCTCTGATTTTTGTTATTTCTTCTTGTCTGCTGGGTTTGGGTTTCATTTGTTATTGTCTTTCAAGTGTCTTGATTTGCAATGTTAAGTCATTTATTTGTGTGCCTTCTGATTTTTTAATGTAGGCACTGCGAGCTATAAATTTCCCTCTTAGGACTGCTTTTAAAGTATCCCAGAGGTTTTGTTATGTCACATAGTCCTTTTCATCTAATTTCAGGAATATTTTTATTTCTTTCTTAATTTCTCCTTTGACCTTCCCATAGCACCCACAACAGATATCTTCCCTTGCAGATTTTAATGTGAAAATAATTGTATTGTACACATATCTTTAGGTTTAATATATAATATATTATATATGGGCAAAGTATCATAGATTGATAGATCATTATGAAAATTAAAGGAGGTAAATAAAATGGTAATCACTATTTAAAAGAATAAACAAATATAATTCCTTCAGTATGAGGGTCATGGTCTATAAGATGGCTAGGTTAGTAAAGGATTTTATTATGAAACATGAGGAACAAATTAAATCTGCCCCCAGATACTGCTGAAGGAGAAATGGACTCCACAGTTGTCCCCTGACCTGCACAGGTAAACATATGTACTTCTACAAATATCTACCATGCACATACATACACAAAATAATAAGTTTTTTTTTTTTTTTGTCTTTTCGAGGCAGAGTCTCCCTGAGGCCCCAGCTGTCCTGGAACTCACTCTGTAGACCAGGCTGGCCTTGAACTCACAAAGATCTGCCTGCCTCTGCCTCCCAAGTGCTAGGATTAAAGGTGTGCACCATGACACCTGGCAAAATAATAAATTTTTAAACATTTAAAAATTCATTGGACCTTTTCTGTCAGATTTCAATCTTCATATTGAATTTTTACATATTCCAACAAAGAATCTTAATCATCTTATACCTCTCCCCCATCCACACCCTCACATAGCCCCACTGCCAAATTTCATAATTCTGTCACTAATGTTATTAAGGCCCGTGGAGTCAAGTTAGTGTACCCAGACATCCGTCAATGCCAGTTCATCCACTGGAGTCCGGTGGACTTTCATTTTACAAAACTCTTCCACTGCAGAATCAGTGTTCCCTCCAACTACTATGGGAAATAATTGATCTCTGTTCACAGTTAGTCCCAGGTAGAAGCTCGAATATTGCCAGAAGCATCCCTGATTACCAACCCAGGATCCTATGTGAAGGGAGTGAGCTCACGCCAGGCATCAGACCTGGAACTCAAGATCAGTTCTAGTCACAACATCTGCCTATACCCCCATGGGAAACATACTCAGTTACTGGGAACCAGTCATAATATAGCATGCGGCCTCGCAACCTGATGGGATCAGAACGAGCTTCCCGTGGACTTCTGGCATTGCCTGGGCTTACGGAAGAACCAACCAGCGGGCAGCATTCTAACACAGAGACCTAACAGCTCCGTCCTTGCGCCCTGCCATCACTGTGGTACCAGTGCAATCATTTAGGCCAAACTGGCCAGGATTTTTATAGGTACATGGCTCATAGGCACTCACTATCCAAGCAGATGCAATATTTCTCAGCTCCCTTTGGTGAGAGAGGACATGTCTGTTACCCTCTTTGATAAGAGAAATGACAGACCTCTCATGGGCAGTGGAGCTAAATCAAGGCCCCCTTTGGCGATAGAGGAATGTGTTAGTCCATATTTAACAGAGATGGACCTCTTAGGCACAGTTCAATAGAGTAGAGAAGGTTCTAGTCCCACTAAGTAAGTTGGTGAATGTCCTGGGCATCTTGTACAGTGGAGAAAAGGCCCACCGCTTACTCACACTTCCAATTCTGCGGCTAAGTATAGATTACATTGCTTTTGTGAGTCAGTGATAAGTCTGGCACCATTCCATGTGCTGGTGCTTTCTGGAATCGTCTGTGGTTATTTCCCAAGTCTGAGAATGCTCAATTGATATTTTGTTAAAGGTTTATTTTACGTTCAATTTTTTTTTACTTACTTGTTTTTATTTTGTATGTATGAGTCTTTACCTGAATGTAAGTGCACCATATGCATGCAGTGCCCTCAGTGGCCAGAAGAGGGTGTCAGATCCCTAGAGTTAACAGACAGTTAGTAGAAGCCATATGAGTACTGGGAACCAAACCTGGCTCCTCTGCAAGAACTAGTGCTCTTAACGGATGAGCCATCTCTCCAGCCCTGATTTATTTTAATCTTATGTGTATTATGTGGGCCTGAGTATAGAGATGTGTACCGCATTTGTGCAGCTGCCCACAGAGACAAGTGGGTGTAGGAGGCCCCTTGGACTGGAGTCATGGGTAACTAGAAGCTGCCCCATGGGGGACCTTGTAAACTTCTAGTTAATTTGGTCATTTCTAGGAACCCCAAATATCAGCATAGGCAATATTCTGCCAAGCTTTATCCATTAGCAATCTGTCTGTCAATTCCTTATATTCTACTTCTGAGATAGCTGCAAAATTAAATAGAAGAACATCTAGATAAACTTTGTGGTTATCATAGTCCAATATTCTAAATTTCAACCCATGGGATAATTTAAAAGGAAGTTAGATTTACATTTGTAGTCAATGGAGTGATGTTATGGCTCATTTTGTAATCAGCAGTTCATTTGCCATTGCTTACCTCCACCCTTGAACTGATATTTTTAGACTGAGATAGAAAGGATTATTTGTTTTAATTTAAACTTAATACTGCTTTTATGTAGTTTCCCATAAACATAATTGGTGCTGTTAGATTTAGAGACTAAGGACTAATTTCTTCAGAGCTCTGTAGGAAATGTTCTAAGTCTTGAAGAATTTCTATAACTTGAAGCAATTGCTTTCCATGAATGGTTACTCTCTAACTACCTGCCTCAATAGCTTGTATTAACCTTGATTAGATTTGGTGGATTGGGAACTGCTGCCCTTCATCTTAGTTCTAAGACTGCTAGCAATCTACAGAACCTTAACAAAACGGCAAGATAGCGAGTGTTACTAAAACCAGGTCAAAGTGAAATTATTCAGCAATAACTTAATCACCTAGAACCAATGGAGAAATCTCAGAAGAGCCATTAAGTTTAACTATCTGAATGAGTAATGAATGCAAGTTTGGTCAAATTTTCCTTGTCTCTCTGTAAGGGTCAACTATAGAAGTACTAATTCCTGTTGAGACTGAGGAAAACATTTTATTTGATTTGACAACTCTGAAATGATGTCCAAACTTCTTAAATATCTAGCATGCTTTCTACTGATATATTATTTGTTTTTTAAAACATTTTATTATTTTATGTCTATGAGTGTATTGCTTGCATGTATGTAAGTGCACCAGCATTGTGCAATGCCCACAAAGGTCAGAAGAGGCACTGGATCTCCTGGAACTAAAGTGAGGACAGTTGTTATCTGCCATGTAGATGCTAGGAATTGAATCCAGGTCCTGTGCAAAGCAGCCGGTGCTCTTAACTGTTGAGCTATCTCTCCACCCCCTATTTAGTGTTTATTTATTTATTTTTTAAATTTATTTTTATTGATGCTTTGTGTATTTCATACATCATTTTCCAATTCAGTTCAGGCATATATCCCCTTCCCTTCCCCCCCACCCCACCCCTACCCATCGCAGATCGTGCATTCTGCCGTAAGTTTTCTGCATCTTTCTCTGCTTTTTTGTTTTGTTTTGTTTTCATTTTTTTTAACAATAGGTGATAATTTGTGAGTACAAGCATCCTTCATGTAAAACCAATTTGCAAGCAGTTGTGCCCAAACCCACACAGCTCATGGGTCCCACCATCCTGAAAGGGGGGGCTTGTATGTTCAATCAAGTTGATCAAATGAGCGTCCAGTCTATATTGTTGTAGTTTCACCATTAACCCCAATCAAAGCCCTTACATTCTACCACACCCCCTCTTCTGCAGATTGTTCCCTAGGCTTAGAAAAGGGGCACAGGTGGATGAGAAGCAAAACACTCTACTTTCTCTGGAGCTGATGTCTTGGTCTCTAGTCAGTTCTGGCTGTTTTCTTTCATGGGCTGCCAGCTTGTCCAGGCTTAACCTTTCGATCCTACTAATGAAGCACATGCAATTAGATATTTAGGTATTTAAACAGTATAATATATAGCCTTTCGATCCTACTAATGAAGCACACACAATTAGATATATGGGTATTTAATTTTTTTTTATTAATTTTATTTATTTCCATATGTGTATGAATGTACTGTCTGCATGCAAGTCTGTGCACCCGTGTCGTGCAACGCCGCAGAGGTCAGAAGAGGGTCTCGGATTCCCCTGGAACTGGAGTTCTCCTGGAATTGGAGTTTCAGACGGTTCTTGGCCGCCATGTGGGCGCTGGGGATCGAACCCGGGTCCTCTGTAAGAGAGGTCGGCGCTCTTAACCGCTAGGCCATCTCTCCAGCCCCGATATATGGGTATTTAAACAGTACTAATTGTTATGCTGTCGAAGACCTGATACAAACATGGAAAAGATGTATGGAGACCGCACTTGCAAGTATACAGATGGTCTCTGGGATGCCAGAGAGTGTTACCAAAGACCACTAAACCAATAAAGCAAATATAGGTCTCCTTGAGTCAAGCAAGACTCCTCTGTCAGCACCAGCTACACCTCATCTGCCTGGAAATACTGTGCAGCAGTGGCAGCCATATGTCTGTATATCCCAAATCTAATTGGCTATTGGCTCTCTCCTTGGAGGAATAACCCACGGCTGATGTCACAAGCTTACATCCTCTAATGGTTAGGAGATGTTATAAACCACACGAAGACCCTGCCATACTTGACAGAAGAAAATGTAGATCATGAATTGACATACCATCCAAACATCTGTGTCTATACCAAAGTAACCTACCATATTTTTTTTTATTAAATGCACATGTTTAAGACAGTCTTTCTCAGTCAGAGCTGCTGTTTACCCTGTGAGCAAAGCACTTAAAATCCACCCCTTTCATTTGCTCCCTGCTGAGGATCTCTTTCACCTACAGTTTTTTAAACACTGAATAACACCAAGACTCAGTCCTTGGAACACTTATGTACCTAAATCCAACCCTTTGCCTCTCATCTGGGCATGAAATGCCATCTATATGCAGATAGCTCCCAAATCTGTATCTCCAGATGAAGCCTCATTTTATGTTCAAATTCTTAGTCAATAGCTGAGCTTGTATCTCTTAAGAAAAAATAAATAAAACACATCATGTCTAAAGCTAGATTTCCACAATGCTTTTCTGGGCTTAGTTTTCCTTTTCTGGGTCCATGTCAGCTTTATTCTTGCTCAGCTCAAAACTTGCATTCATCCTGGACTCCACTCTTTCTCACATCCAGGTTAACTGGAAGTTGAGTTTGTTCTATCATCAAAACAAATCTGGGCATTTGTATGGACTCACATTTATTGTATCACATGGACATAAGTATATAAAGAAGTGTGCTTTATGTTGTTATAGTTAACCCCATTGTTAATTTGACTAGATGTAGAATCGCTAGGACACTTGACTTTGGGACATCCCTGTAAGGGCATTTCCGAGGTTCAACTGAGGTGGGAGGAGCCATTCTAATGTAGGAGGAGCTTCCCATGGGCTGGAGTCCCAGGCTGAGTGAAAAGGAGAGAGCGAGCTGAGCACCAGAATTCATCTGTTTCCACTTCCTGATGCTGGATCCAATGTGACCAGCTGTGACACTCTCCTTCATCACACCTTCCCTGCCATGATAGACTGTTGCTCTCAAATCCTGAGCCAGAATAAGCAACCCCTTCCTTAAGTGGCTTCTTCCATTTTTGTCACAGCAACAAGAAAAGTAACTGATAAACATACACATGTGTTCCTGTGTGTAAATAAATGTGAATAGAGACATGGGATGGTAGGACGAAGAATGCTCCCTCTGAAATATATTTACAAATTGATTTTGGACAGCGGTGAATCTCTTACCTTAAAATGGAGTAAAGGCCTTTGCAGATGGGATTAGGAACCTCGCAGTGGGGAAATTAACCGGGATTATTTGAGCAGACCAAAAGAATCTGTGCTGCTGGCTTTGAAGATAGAACACAGCCTCATGAGTTAGAAATGGCAGCCTCTTAAAGAAGAAAGGCAAGGAAGCAAGGTCTCTCTAGAAGCTTCCAGAAGGAACCCAGCATGTTTAATTTCTTTTTTTTCTTCTTCTTCAGGTTAAGAGTTATAACAATTTGTTACAGAACACAGGAAAATAATTTGCTTGGGTTGATATCATGCATCCATTTCCTAACTGCTTTCTGAGAGTGTAGAAGCAGTAACATACCAGAAAACAACTTCTCTAGTGGCCAAAGCTTGGATTCTAAATATTATCCTCCAATGAAAAATAGTGCTGGTCCTTGGGAAATGTCTGATTCTAAGATTGGTAGAGAGGAAACACTAGATGAGACTGCAGCATATATAGCCATAGAAAGTAGAGAAGTACTCTCTAAAGTGCTTACAGGATCCGATGGTGTCAGCCAGCAATACTGCTCTAACCTCTCTTTCTCTCTCCTGCCCTTAGTCACTGGGCTGACATGCTTGCCTCTTCACTTTCTGTTTATTTGTTTGTTATTTATTTATTTAACATATATAAATTTTATTGAGTATTTGTACAACTCATACAATGATTCCCAATCAGGAGCTGGAAACATAGCCTAGCGGTTAAGAGCACCAACTGCTCTTGCAGAGGACCCGGGTTCGATCCCCAGCACCCACGTGGCAGCTAAGAACTGTCTGTAACTCCAATTCCAGGAGAACTCCAGTTCCAGGGGAATCTGAGACCCTCTTCTGACCTCCGAGGCATTGCATGACACGGGTGCACAAACCTACATGCAGACAATACATTCATACACATACAAAAATAAATAAAATTAAATAAAAAAACAATGATTCCCAATCAAACCCAGCCCCCCCCCAATGCCCCAACCCCCCACCAGAACTCATGCATTACAATATCCAAGCTAAGCCGTATGCAATAGAGCTCCCAAACCCAGACATCCTCCAGGGCAAATAGATCCACTGTAGTCTAGTCACCACATCTAGAAATCCTAGGTAAGGCATACTTTTCTTCATGCAGCAGTACTCAGTCTCTTGTAGTTCTCAGTCGAGAGCCAGAGCCCCACCCATTTCTCTGGCTCCACTTTGAGACCTTGTCCCACTTGGCATGGGGTCACGTGCCTGATGCTGACGTTGTCACAAGTTAAAATTTTTGTTTTTACTTTTGTGTATAAGTGTTTCGGATGCATGAATAAAATGCCCATGGAGCCCCTAAGCCGGAGTCAGATGCCCAGGAACTGGAGTTAAACATAGTTGTTAGCTGCCAGGTAGGTGCTGGGAGCAAAACCGGGTCTGCTTTAGGACCCACCGGTACTCTTAACTCCTGAGCCATCTTTCCAGCTCCCCTCCTTTTCTTTTTTTTTTTTTTTTAAGGTTTTTTTTTTATTAATTTTATTTATTTCTGTATGTGTGAATGTACTGTCTGCGTGCAAGTTTGTGCACCCGTGTCGTGCAATGCCGCGGAGGTCAGAAGAGGGCGTCGGATTCCCCTGGAACTGGAGTTCTCCTGGAATTGGAGTTTCAGACGGTTCTCAGCGGATGCATTTACTTGTAAGTGTTAGCTACAGTTGCTTGCACTGCTTAGAACACATTCCAGGTCTCTGCTTTGCCACTCCCTTACCTTTAGTTAGGTTTCTAGACCGAACATTTCCAAGTGTAAAATTTCATATTGCAATTAGACTCAGCCTCTGTAACCCAAATCCCATTACATACAAACACTACCTGTAAAGTCCAGCGTATTCAAAAGTAGCTTCATCATAAGTTAAGATACCTCTAAGTAAGATGCATTGGTTTGGTAAATGATACCACAACATCTCAATTCCCAGAGTAACTAAATCATTGGCCAGCTATAGATAACCGTGGTGGGGGTCTCAGGAAATTCTGTCCTCTCCCCAATCCTTAAGAATGAGGCTCCACCCTACAATCAGCATATCTGAAGCCACAGAGAAAGGGTTAACTAACTGCTGTCTCAAAAGACACAAACTTGCTCTGGCATGGTGGCTCACGCCTTTAATCCTAGGGCTCCAGAGGAGGCAGAGGCAGGTGGATCTCTGTGAGTTCAAGGCTACCTGGTCTACATAGCGAGTTCCAGACCAGCTGGAGCTAAAGGGAGACCCTGTCTCAAGAAACACACACACACACACACACACACACACACACACACACACACGCACACGCACAACTTGGGCTACAGAAACTGCTCAGCAGTTAAGAGCACTGGCTGCTCTTGCAGAAGACCTGGGTTTGGTTTCCAACACCCACTTGGGGCTACTAACCAACCATAACTCCAGTTTCAGGAAAATCTGACTCCCTCTTCTGACCTCCATGGGCATTGCATGACACGGGTGCACCTACTTACATTCAGGCAATACACCCACACACGTAAAATAAAAATAATAAATATTTTCAAAGACACAAATTCAGAGCACTGTGCAGGACCCATGCCCTATTGGTCTTTGTGATTAATAGGAGCATTTTAAACACAGAGGCTTCAATTTTCAGGAGAAGGCTCTTCTCAATTTGTCCTGAGAAACTGGAAGATTGGGCCACATTGATCTCAAGTTCGTGCATGCCAAAGATGGGCTCCAGATGAATGATGGCTTCCTGCTTGGGATAGGGGTGTTCTATCCACAAATCAAATTTCCACCTAGCAAATCTTATTCTGTATTCTGTGCCTGAAGGCATTTGAGCTCATATACCAGGCTTCAGCTGGAAGGCAGAACTAAGAGGGAAAGAATACTTCAGTAAGGAATGATTCCGATTTCAGCTCTGCAAAAGTCAGTTTCCTACATAAATTTTAGCAATTTGATCTACTTTATGGTTGAACATGCCAAGTTCCAGAGACTTTCACTGACAAAATATAAAGATATGAGTTTTAAGCATATGTATGGTATTACTTAAAGGAAAAAAATAAAATGTATATTGAATTATTCCTTAATTTTATATTTATTTGCAGAAGCCTAAAATAAATATGTTGATTAAGCCCAAAGACAACTAGATGTTTATTTTTCAATGTGTTTATTTTTGAGGAAACATACAAGGGAAAATTTGAACTAACCAGAAACTCATTATCTTCTTTTGGAAGAAAAAGAAAAAAACCTAAAAACTAGAAATGTCATTTCCTTTTCCAAACTTTCATCAGATGGAAGGAAATCATTCTCACTTGTTTTCTTATATCACCATTTTATCCTCCAACCCAAGATGCCCTGCATAGTGGTGATCTAAGGTCGAAAAGTGTATCCCGCATTGGCCTCTGTGCTCTGCTTGCTTTGATTTCTTTTCAAGTGGCAGCTGTCTTGGATTTGCTCTTGCATATACTCCTTAACTCAACACTAAGTGAAATCAGATGAAGAAATGAAGTCAAGCCTTTGTAAAAGGATCTAAAAGCCCATATTCAGCCTTTAAACTTGCCCTAGGCCCTTTGATTTTCTACACTCTGACCGAAAGCAGCGAATTTTATCATCCTCTACCTTTTCATTTTCTGTTGTTTTCCTAAGGGTTTGTCACATATCTGGAAATGGGTAGTTCAAACAGCAACTAGAATTAAATAGCAACACTAAATAATACATCCTTTTCTTTTTTTAAACTTTTTTTTTATCTTTTATTTTTATTTATTTCTGTATGTGTATGAATGTACTGTCTGCATGCAGGTCTGCACGCCTGTGTCGTGCAATGCCGCGGAGGTCAGAAGAGGGTGTTGGATTCCCCTGGAACTGGAGTTCTCCTGGAATTGGAGTTTCAGACGGTTCTCAGCCGCCATGTGGGTGCTGGGGATAGAACCCGGGTCCTCTGTAAGAGAGGTCGGCGTTCTTAACCGCTAGGCCATCTCTCCAGCCCATACATCCTTTTCTTGAGAGTAAACTTTAAATAAAATTCTTTCTATTTGCTGGCCATAGTGTAAACCTAAGGATATAGAGAGACATATTCTGCTTAATCAGACCACGTTCTTTGAAGTAAAAATTAAGTGGTTAACCAGAGAGGAAGGAACGCTCTATTGGTACACATAGCTACCATTGTCCTCTATTTTCTTATGCTAGTTAAATATTTCTCATTTATGCCACCTTGCAGGCTCCAAGTGAACATGAATATGGGACTCTGACTTATCAATAAATATCCTAATTTGATATGCATCCCAGCTAAACTAAATTCTGGCTCCAAAAGACTCTGGAAATTGTTCTGTAATTTTCAATTTGTAAGAATTTCATGAAACCTAATTTATAAGACTACCTTCATGAGTTATCTTAAGAAAAAGATTAAATCAAGATTTTTTTATTTTATTTATTTATTTTCTATGTGTATGAATGTACTGACTGCATGTAGGTTTGTGCACCTGTGTGGTGCAATGCTGCGGAGGTCTGAAGAGGGTGTCGGATTCCCCTGGAACTGGAGTTCTCTTGGAATTGGAGTTACAGACGGTTCTCAGCTGCCATGTGGGTGCTGGAGATCAAACCCGGGGCCTCTGCAAGAGCAGTCAGTTCTCTTAACAGCTAGGCTATCTCTCCAGCCCCTAAATCAAGTTTTTTTAAGGCATACCCAAGTTGAGAGGGTTCTTTAAGAAAAGCTGGGACATAACTGGGGCCATGGTCCTCCCCAGAGCTCCTGAAGCTCCTGAAGTCCTTGCTAAAACAGATTCCTGGGTCACTCGATTTTCTACTTCAGTGGCCTGGAGTTCTCTTGCTTTTATTTCTCCTAAGTTAACAAGAGATGCTGCTGGAATTTGTCCAAGGGCCTAGTACTCTATAGTACTATAGGATTATTTTGATTATTTTGGTAGGTATCACATTATAGCTAAACCTGATTACAAAGTAAAAGGTCTCAAGTTGAAATAGTTTTAAAGTTATAACTTTCTAGATTCATGCACTAGACAACTCTCAGTTAGAGTCCCAGAGTTCTCACATAATCCTCTGTATGCCCACCTCAGTAGCTATTGATAAGCTTAGAAGAAAAATAATTGTCATCCTCAGTCTTAGAAGAATAACTAAACAAGGAAGAGAGGGAGAAGAGAGAGGAAGAAACCACCTCACATCAAACAGAGTGTCCAGAATGATGTGACTATCAAAGAAAAAACCCAGGGGCTGGAAAGGTGGCTCAGTGGTAAAGGAACTGACTCACTTGCAGAGGACCAAGGCTCAGTTCTCAGCACTCACCTGGTGGCTAACAACCATCCTCAGCTCCAGTCTAAGGGGCTCTGACACCCTCTTCTGTCCTCCGAAGGCCCTGCATGTGCATGGTGCATGCAGCCCAAACACTCATATGCATAAAATAAAAATTAAAAATTTATAGCCTAATCTGATATAAATATGTAGATAGGTGCAACATTATAAATGAGATCTAAGCTATCTCTGGTAAGAAAGCAATGTCCTCTTTCTCTCAGGTTTGAAAACTTGCCACTGTGAGGTGGCGTTTGTGATAGCAGAAGACTGTGGAGTGTGTCAGAGTGATTAGCAGAGCTGGTGACTCCCAGTCTCTGATCTAACAGGGAAATGTCTGGGATAAAGTTCTCACCCACACAATGCGACCTAGACATTTTCCTTAACCTCTCTGAACCTCAGTCTCCTCATCTTTAAGTGGAGATAGTAACCATATCTAATGAGGGCTATCATAAATCAAATTAGGAAGTACATACAAAATACTCAGAGCAGCACTTGGCACATGCTCCAAGGCCCTGGGACAAGACCCAAGTTCTGATTCTTGGATGACCAGCTATGTGACTTTGAACAAATCAGTCTGCATAAGTCTCACTTCACAGATCCATCTGTCTGCCATAAGAATCAAGTAGAGGGGCTGGAGAGATTGACTAGTGGTTAAGAGCACTGACTGCTCTTGCAGAGGACCTGGGTTCAATCCCCAGCACTCACATGGTGGCTGAGAACCGTCTTTGACTCCAGTTCCAGGAAAATCCAACACCCTCTTCTGACCTCCGCCATGGCATTGCATGACACAGGTGTACAAACCTGCATGCAGACAGTACATTCATACACATAAAAAATAAATAAAAAAAATTTTAAAAAGAATCAAGTAGAAAACACATAGATCCTCCTCTGTTAGATGGCTAGTTTGTCAACTTGCTATAACCTAGACTCACAGAAGAGAGTCTCAGGAGGGATAGTGTAGATCGGGCTGACTATAGGCAGATTTGTGGGGAATTGACTTGATTGCCTTAATTGATATGGGAAGATGCAGCCTGAAGGTGAGCAAAAACATTTTGGGGGTTTGGGGCCTTGGTGAGCTAGCCAAGCACTAAATGTGCATTTATCTCCCTCTGCTCCGCCTGTGAATGTGAGGTGACCAGCTATCTCAGGCTCCTAGCTGTAGATGTGAGGTGACCAGCTATCTCTGCTCCTGCGTGTGGATGTGAGGTGAGCACCTGTCTCAGGCTCCTGGCTGTGGATGTGAGGTGACCAGCTATCTCTGCTCCTGCATGTGGATGTGAGGTGAGCACCTGTCTCAGGCTCCTGCCTGTGGATGTGAGGTGACCAGCTATCTCTGCTCCCACTGTGGATGTGAGGTGACCAGCTATCTCTGCTCCCACTGTGGATGTGAGGTGACCAGCTATCTCTGCTCCCACTGTGGATGTGAGGTGACCAGCTATCTCTGCTCCCACTGTGGATGTGAGGTGACCAGCTACCTCAGGCTGGCACTGTGACTTCCCCACAGAGCTGGACGATAATCTGGAATTCTGAGTTGGAATAAAATCTTTCTCCCCTTAGATGCTTCTGGTCAGGCTATTTTGTTGTAGCAACATAAATAAAACCAGAACAATTTATGATGGAGGCTCTCATAAACTGAAAATGTTGAAATGTACTTAATATAACCAACCTACTAACCATCATAACTTCTGCACAGAATACTAGCATGTGGGAGTTTACCCTCATGACCAGCTTCGTTGCTGTTGTCTTGCATCGTTAGATTGTCATACCACATTCTGCTGGCTCAGGAAAAGAACAAGATTCAAGCGATGCTGTGCTGGATAGCTTTAGTGTCAACTTGACACACCTTGGTTGAAGGAGCCTCAGTTGGGGAATTTCCTCCATTGGACTGGCCTTTGGCCATATCTGTGGAGTATTGTCTTGATTGTTGAGTGATGTGGGAGGGCCACTATGTGTGGTGCCATCCCTGGGTAGGTGGTTCTATATTGTATAAGAAAGTAGGCTGAGCATGGGCCAAGGGAGCAAGCCAATAAGAAGCATTCCTCCATGGCCTGTGCTTCAGCTCCTGCCTCCAGGTTCCTGCCCTGAATTCCTACCTTGGAGTCCCTCAGTGATGAACTACGACCTAAGATATGTGAGCCAAATAAACTGTTTCCTCCACAAGTTGGTTTTGGTCACAGTGTTTTGTCACAGCAATTGAAAGGAAACTAGAACAGATGCTATCTACAGAATGCATGGCAGTTTCCTATCATCAAAATCTAAATGTAAATCCAACCATCACAAATTATGGGCCATCTGTATAAGAAAACACTCCTACAATTGAAATGTGTATGCTAATTTTGACAACACAGAAATCATTTTGAATACTGTTATGTGAACTTTCCTAGGAAGAAGTGAACAGACACCTGTTCACCCCAGATAATGTACCAACAGACCAAAGAAATCAAACTATCCAAGTCTAGATTGGTGAACCAATAATTTTAATTGTGGTTACTGATAACACAGACAATTTGCAGGCAACTACATCACCAAAGAAATGTCTCTCTCACCTAGGAACATCATGAGCCATTCCTTCCCATGACATAGGTTAATGGGTCTAATATTTTCAGGTCACAGGAGCTGAGAGTTGACAAGGGCATCAGATATGCCATACCCAGAGGACAGTGTTGATACCCACCAGACTGGTAGTGGTTGTCTATGAAGAGTGTAAAACTGAAGATCATCCAATGTGAACTGAACTCTACTCTTTTCTGTAGAGATAGATAACTGGTAGATAGATAAGTGTTATTAATTTTTAAAAATTTTATTGACATTTTATGTGTCTCATACATAATTTTTCAATCGGTCAACACTGCTTTTATACCCACTCTCCCTTGCCAACTTCCCACAGCCTCCCGCGCTGGAGTTCACACATTCTGTCATTTGTGCTGGGGTCCATCGTGCCAAACTATTCTTCTGGCCCACTCCTCAGTGCCAGCTCATCCCCTGAGCTCCAGTCAACCTATCCAGAGTCTCTTTCCTAAAGAAGGCCAGGTCTTCCTCACCCAACCCCCATCAGCCACCAACATTTCCTCAGTCAAGGTTGGGCTCTGCTACCCATTTCTGCAGTTTGTGCTATATTCCCTGCCCATGCACCCCCGCCCCACCAGCTGAGCTTGCATGGGTCTTGTGCATGCTGCTACCAATGCTGTAGGTTCATATGAACAGGGTCCCAAGAGCTTGCAGGATTCCTTTCCATTTGGTCTTGCATCACCTTCCTGGCTCTTGCAATCTTTCTTCCCCCTCTTCCACAGTGTTCCCTGAGCCCTAGGTGGGTGAAGCTGAATATAGGCAGTCTGTCCATGGAGCCACACTCTGTAGACTCCTAATCTTCATGGTTTGGCCATTCAGGCCCTTTTGAGTTCCTGGTCCCCTGCTGCATGGAGAACCTTCTTTAAGGAGAATTAAGAGGTAGTTAGTGCCTTCTTGGGTCTGTGTTCTATGATGTTTGGGGCTTATGTGTAGAGGTTGCATTGGAGATGTGTTGTTGGCATGAGCAATTCATAGGCCATGTCTGTGTGCCCAGTTGCGGGACTTGTACTATCCCCATCTGGTGCAAAAGAAGTGGTGTCTGAGTGGTGTCTGGGATATTTGTCTGTAAATATAAGGATACCTATTTTGTAGTTAGTAAGATGTTACCTTAGGCTAGGGATATGACAACCTTGGGGATTTCTCTTGTTGGCTTCCTTTGGGTCGTGAGCTTCCTGCCTCCCAGGTCACCAGCCTCGTGGCCCTAGGTATGGCAGTTGTGCCTGGCCCTCGTGCTACTGTGGGACGGAGGTTGGGGAACTGCAAGGAAGGAAGCAGGAGGGAGGAGAGGACGGTCCCAGAACAGCAAGTGAACCCAAATGGACAGAAGAAAGATCCGGGGGTTGTGTCAGTGAACAAAACTCATTTATTGCAGGGGTTTTAAGCATTTATATAGTTTTGTTGGGCTCTTTGACTAGGAGGTGGGCAGGACAGATGTGAAGCCTATGTGCATTCTGCAACGGCTAAGTTTTATGGCAGGAATACTGTAGCCTCCCCCCCACCACCAAGATAAGCTTATGGCTTGAGCCATTTGTCTCCAGAGGACAGGGTGGACATGCCTCAGAAGGGATAAGCTTAGGAATGCTAAACTTCAAACTACACTCTGCTGGAGGTTGGGCTGCAGGTGCCTGATGCCCAGTATGACAAGTGGGAGCAGCTCCCACCTCCTGCCAGCCTTCTAGGTTTTCAGGGAAAAACTGGCCTTCTGAGTTATTGGGGAAAGAAGCCAGCACTCTTATACTCAGCCATAATGGATTTATCTGGCCCCACATTCTCTAAGGTCTATGACCTCTCCAGTTGTGTGCATCTGGCTATGTTTACAATACCATACCCAAGTTTCCTCCTGCTGAGTGGGCTTTAGGTCCCATTAGTTAGCCATTGATTTCCCCCAAGATAAAACTGCCACTATTACACCCATGTCACTGATGTGGATATGTGGTTGAAAAGCTGATTGATGTTCTCTCTTAGTGGCTTGCACAGTGTTCTTCAAAGCTGGGAGAGCTAGCCTTCAGGGGAAGTGGCTTCCAGATCAGATCCAGTTCTATGGCTCAAGATCTGGTGTCTGAAGTATCCTGTCTTCAACAATAGGGTCTCACCTGGGAGGCAACCAAGGGCTGTGGCAATAGCCTGTGTAATTTGGGTAGTCTCTTGGACTACTGTGACCAAGGACTCAAAGAAAGGTTTCTCCTGTCTGGTCCTGTTTCTTGTTATGTAGTCTTCAGCTTTGCACATACTCATGTAAAGATATTGACTGTGTAATTTGTCAACAGATTGTAAGACTAATAGGATTCTATCAGGTCTTTTACCCCAGCTGGGCACTATTTACCTCTTCTCTCTCCCTTTACCTATCTTGTCCTCCCTTCATATCTTCTCTATTTAAAGTTTTCCCATTTCTCCCTGATACTGCCAGTCCACTACAGCCCCACTTCTCTTGGGTTTCTTTTTTCCCTTTATCCCCACCTTACCTTCTATAACCCTTCTTCTCCCCTCCCATTTAGATAAGTGTTATTATTATGAGTGTGGATTTGCTGTCATGGGAGTGATTTTCTTGGAAAATTGAGCTCTCAGAGTGGTTTTCTTTATCTGTCCCTCTCACTTCTCACCAGGTAATACTCCCACCATTTTATAATGCAGCAAGAAGGCGCTTGTTGGATGAGACCTCTTCTTGGACTTTCCAGCTTACAGAACCATACGCCAAACAAATATGTACTGTTGATAATTTACCCAGTCTGTTACAACAGCAGAACATAAACTAAAACAGGATCCTTCTGGGTTCTTCTTTAGTAGAAAGGGATGTTTTATATGTGTTTGGATGCATGTGTATTTGTAGTTTGATGTCAGAATCATCTCCTATCATTCTTCCACAGCATTTTTTGGAGGCAGGGTCTTTCAGTTAAACAAACAACTTGCTTACAAGGTTGGTCTTGCTAGCCAGCTTGCTCCAGGGATCTCCTGTCTCTGAGACTGGGATTACAGGGGAGCCATGTTCACCCAACATTAATTTGGGTTTCTGAGGATCCAATTTCCATCTGTACCTTTCCTGACAAGCGCTTTAACTACTATGCCATCATCCCAACTCCAGAAATACTGTTATTATTAAAGGGATCTCATTATGCTTCACAGGCTATGGACAACTAGCAAAGTGTTGGTTATACACAACATGGAATAGAAAGTGAAATGAAAGAACATAATAAAATAGCAGAAATCAAAGAAAGAAATCAAAACTGAATGAAGCCGACCTCACCCCCAAAGAGGTGATATATGGTGACTTCAGTGGAATCCCTTTTTCAAATCAAGGTCTTACCTTTATAATGACAAATGGAGAATATATACAATGTCTACAACATCCTCATGAGAGAACTATGTTTATGAGATGAAGGTACTGTGTTTTCTAAGACAAAATATCCCCTATGCTTAGCACGTCTCAAATGATAGAGACAAGAGAAAAATGCATATCAATTTCAGAGACTGGAGCACATTGAATGCAAAGCACTGAAAAATCCTATTTCCATTTACTGACTATTTCTGAACCAATTTTTCAGAGTAAGCAGCCTATAACCACTCAGAATGATTTCCTCATGACCTTGTTTTATCCAGCACCAGGATTGCAATCAATAGCCTATCTCTGCTCATATTTGTAACATAAGCTCCAAACAGAACCTTTCAGATGCATATCTGTGTCATTTAGAATTTTGAGTATATAAGGCCTGTCCTCCCAGCCCAAGAAAATAACTGAATATGGACTTAAATCTAAGATCAGTATAGCCCTAAAACCTGGAGTATTTCTGCCCTTCAAGGGAAACCACAGGGCTGTGCCCCATTCATGATTTGTTCAGACTACTTGTAAGAAATTGCACGCCCACCTCACTCTGACAAGCAAGAATCGCTTCCAAATGAGATGAAATAAAAATAAAGGCTCCATCCTTCTCATTGCCTGGGAAATTACCAACTCAAAATCTTACTCATCTGCTTTGCTGCTTTTTCCTCTAAGGGAATCTCAGGCAATGTACACTTACTTATATGTAAGAGGAACTGCTTTCAGAAAACAAAAAAGAAGAAAGAAAAGAAGGTGAAAGGGAAAGTGAATGCTTGAGAAACTGCAGCATGGTAAAACGAGAGTTCTAAGTATCTAAATGGGAAAAATAATTTCCCTCAAAAACAAGAGGAAATAAGATTATTTTCCAGCGAGATCTATAGGCAGACACTACTTGAAGGATGCCACTTCTGTTTGTGCACAAGAATCTCTCCTCTAGGATTCTGGGGTAATTTTCTCAACTCTAAGAGGGTAGGTAGTTCAGGAAGAGTTTTCATAAACATTGCAAAATTCATTTGAATTTATCTCTCCCCAGGGACAGAGAATAATAAAAAGCTTTCAAGAATTTTCTATCGTTTATATGATATTGCAGGGAGTAAGGAAAGTAATCATTCTCAGCTGCAACATCCAATATAAAGTTGAGGGACAGGAGAGAGATAGGAGTGTTTTGACCATGTAAGGTTGGGCATAAATGCAATAAAAAAATTAAGTAACTACCTCACTATAACCATGTTCTCAAATGATTACATCCTATATGAGCAACAGGAAAGTCAAGATGGTCCATGTCATAGTGTGCTGGTAAATGATAAGTTGCTCACTGTCCTGTGGGAACAAGGTCCAATGCAAGGCCTTTGTCTCTGTTGTGCATAGTCCACGTCAATGACATTCCAGTGAATAGTGAGACATCAACCAACTCACAGTTCCTAAAAATATTAGCAAGCCTGTCAGAGGTAGTTCCAACCAACCTCTGATTCAAGAGAAAACTGAAATTGGGTTAAGTCATTAATGAAATCAGTGGAGTCTAATACATTTTCTATTTACATTTTGTGTAATGGGATTATTAGAATGACACTGAAGTAGTTCCTCATGTTGGAAAGATAAGAATCATAAAGCAAAACTGTTCTCTAGCATTTTGATAAGGACTATGGATGTCTGTGGAACAATTAATTGAATGGAAGTGAGTTCTACAGCTGTGAGGAAGAAGAGGACCCTCCAGAGCAGTGGGTCTGACCCAGGCTTCAGTGGACACTAGGTAACTTCAGTGTCATCCAGAAGCTTGATAGAAACTAAGTTCTCAGGGCTGGGCCTCAGTTCTTCTGCATCAGAAACTGAAAACAAGACCCAGCCCTGCCTACTTCAGAGTTTCCATGGGACCGTGGGGTAGCAAGAAGCCCTGAAATGTGAGGACCAATCCTCCAAATCAGCCATTTTCAAATATTGGCATGCATAAGAATCCCTGAAGGAATTGTTTTGAATTGTAGGAACCTGGCCTTCTTGTTGAGTCAGAACCTTCAGAGATGAGAGTCAGGAAAAGAGCTAAAATTCATTTTCTGTTATTTTCTTCTAATTTATTGTTTGCTTAAATTGTCTTTTATAGTAGTACAATACTGGGAGGAAAAAAACCAGCATAAAATGTTGGGGATTTTTGGATATGTTTTTAAAAATATACAAAATTAGGGGCTGGAGAGATGGCCTAGCGGTTAGGAGAGCCGACGCTCTCGCAGAGGACCCGGGTTCGATCCCCAGCACCCACATGGCGGCCGAGGGCTGTCTGAAACTCCAGTTCCAGGAGAACTCCAGTTCCAGGGGAATCCGAGACCCTCTTCTGACCTCCGCGGCATTGCACGACACGGGTGCACAGACTTGCATGCAGACAGTACATTCATACACATACAGAAATAAATAAAATTAATAAAAAAATTTAAAAAAAAATATACAAAATTAGATCAAAGAGTGTAATGAGTCTCCATGAACTCAGCACTTGGCTTCCACAAGTTTCAGCATTTGGTCTGTCTTATTCATTTTCTTCAGTTCGTTCCTCGGTTTATTTTCTGTGGGAACATATTAAGGTAATTCCTACTGCCTCGCCAGCACAAAGTTTAGCGTGATGTCTGACAGATTGCTTTTCTATGGCCAACTGCCATTATTGTAATGAACGTTACTAATTACTTCCTAATGTCTTTATCACAGAAATATAAGATGTGTTTGTGGAGTTGGTCCATAAGTCACTTGATAACCTGGTATTCTAAAATCACTTCATCTTCTCCTCGTTTTCTTTTTCTGTTTCTCTCTGTTTCATTTCCTTCCTAGCTTCCTTCCTTTCTATTTTACTTCCTTTCTTCCGTCCTTGTGTTTTGGCTGTATGAAAGTTTTTACTTTTTGCTTCTGGAAACATAATTTATTAGCATAGATTATTCAAAATAGGGCTTTTAAAACCTTTTCATATGTGCACATGGTATATGTTGATCGGATCCAATCCCTATTAACCTTTTCTCACACCTACTCTTCCTCCCATTGACTCACTCACTCTATTCTCTACTTTTCTTTTTTTTTTAATATTTTTTAAATTTTATTTATTTATTTTGTATGTGTATGAATGTACTGTCTGCATGCAGGTCTGTGCACCCGTGTCGTGCAATGCCGCGGAGGTCAGAAGATGGTGTCGGATTCCCCTGGAACTGGAGTTCTCCTGGAATTGGAAGTACAGATGGTTCTCAGCCACCATGTGGGAGCTGGGGATCGAACCCGGGTCCTCTGCAAGGGCGGTCGGAGCTCCTAACCGCTAGGCCATCTCTCCAGCCCCTATTCTCTACTTTTCTACTTCCAAGCCTCTCATTCATTTTTTGAAGTTTTAAAAAGATTTACTTATTTATTATAAATTTATTACATATTTATTTATATATGTATGTGGTCATAGCATGTGTGTGGAAGTCAGAGGACAACTTGCAGAAGTCAGTTCTCTCCTTCTACTGTCTGGGTCTTGGGTACTGTGCTTAGTGGCGAGCACTTTTATCCCTTGAGCCATTTCACCCGCCCTATGTCCTTTATTTTTTCATCTGGATTTAGATTCCATATGTGTTAGAAAACATGATGTTTGTCTTTCTCAGTCTGGATTATGTCACTCAACATGATCTCCAGTTCTAGCCATTTTCCTGCAAATCACATAACTGTGATTCTCCTTTGGCTGAATAATACTTCACTGTGCATACATACCACATGCTCTCTGTCCATTCATCAGTTTATGGACACACGGGCTGATTTCATAGCATGGCTGCTGTGAACAGAGCTGCAATGGTAGTTATTTGTTGGGAAAACTGGGTCCCGTGTTTTTATAGCTTTCCGAATTCTACACTTGGCTGAACTTACCATCACGATTTTCTTCTAAACAACCTCCTGAGATTGCTCACAATCTTAAGGTTTTGGCACCAACACTTCTTAGCTATCCCTGTGTGTTTTCCCTATGTCATGTCAGGAGGTGTACATGCTTAGCTCTGACACATGCTTAGCTCTGACACCTTCAGTGTTGTTAAAATTGATCTAGGGATGCAGGTGTCACCTGACAAGTCAAATTGTGCATATCCTACTCAAAATGAAGCCAGAGATCTCTGACCCCTTTGAGTAGAGATGCAGTAAAGGGAGTATGTTCCTCTCTAGTAAGCTTTTCAGCAGGGAGAGCTAGAATAGAACACTGCTTTTCAGAAGAAGGAAAAATACGTAGCGGGTTCATGCTAATATTTGCTATTCAATTTTAATACAACCAAGTACATTTATTTGATATTTATACTGATGGCCTGGCTTTCAAACCAATGCTATAAATATTATTACTTGAAAAAGACCACTGAATGTGAGTTTTTAGGCTGTCTATCCCATAAAAGATAAGCAGCAAAAAAAAAAATACTATATTTTAAGGTCACTGGAAAGATTTGTTTTTCCTCTTTCAGGGTATGTCCCCAAGTGAATGTGCTATTAGATTTCTTTTCATTTCTTTTACATTTGGGAGATTGTTGGTTTTCATTTTGTTTATAAAATTGTCACATTATTCTAAAAATGAAAAACTATGAAGCAAGGTATATTTGGAGATATTTAGCCTCCATTTGTCCCTTCCATTTCAATATTTTAATATAAGCAAATATACATACAGATTGGCATAGCTCTTTTTCTTCTAACATGAAAGGTTGAATACATTGCTGTATACCTGACTTTTTCAATTGTCCCATTGTTGTGGATGTTGACATCAATATTTAAAGATCCTCTTCATTCTTTTTGACAGCTATGTAATTATTACATTATATACACATGTCACAGTTAATGCTAGCCCCTGTACATACAATTTTTTGCCCCTATTATGGGAATTGACATAGACTTGAAGATAGAGTGGGTTCAACAGTTAAATAAATATATAATTTGGGCAAATACTAAGAGCCAAGTATAGCCCAAGGTGTCATAGCTAGCTCAATGAAGTGGCACATAGCTTCATTCCTAGCTACTCAAGGAACCTGAGGCTGGAAGAGCACTTGAGTCCAGCTTGAAAAACACAGCAAGATCCCAGTCTCCAAGAAACACAAAAAAACCTTCCATTTGAATTTGCACAGACAGGGTAGGAAAGTGCTTACTTCCACCACAGCCTTACCAACCCAAGTATTATTATCAGATGTCTTTACATGTTACTTAAGAGTAAGCAATGGTTTGTCCAGGAATAACCTTTCGATCCTACTAATGAAGCACAAGCAATTAGATATATAGGTATTTAAACAGCACTAATAGTTATGGTAGGTTACTTTGGCATAGACACATATGTTTGGATGATATGTTAATCCATGAATTACATTTTTTCCCCTGTTAAATATGACAGGGTCTTACTGTGGCTTATATACTGTCAGCCCATGAAAGGAAACAGCCAGAATTGACCAGAGTCCAAGTCAACAGCTCCAGAGAGAGTGGACTGTTTTGCTTCTCATCCACCTGTGCCCCTTTTCTAAGCCTAGGGAACAATCTGCGGAAGAGGGGGCGTGGTAGAATGTAAGGGCTGCGATTGGGGTGAATGGTGAAACTACAGCAATGTAGTCTGGACACTCATTTGATCAACTTGATTGAACAAACAACCCGTCACCCCCCCACTGGATGGTGGGGCTGTGGGGGTTTGGGCACAACAGCCTGCAGATTGGTTTTGCACGAAGGATGCTTGTACTCATGGATTATCACTTATAGCTAAAAAATGAAAAAAACTGAGAGAAAGATGCAGGACAGTTATGGCAGAATGCATGATCTGGGATGAGGTGGGGTGGGGGGGAAGAGAAAGGGAAATGTGCCTGAACTGAATTGGAAAATAATGTATGAACTGCACCAATAAAAAAAAATAAAAATATAAAAAAAAAGAGTAAGCATCGGTTCAAACTTCTCTTCTGAATATCAGGTAGGACTAAAGTTTTCCATTTTTTTTGTCTTTTTTCTTTTTAGTCCAATTTTCTATTTCAGAAGGAAGAAGCAAAATATATACTAATTTAATTAAATTTATAGTACTTGAGCTGTTGCTTATGTGTTTCTAGCCATAGTTAAGAATATATTTTCTGCCAGGCGTGGTGGTGCATGTCTTTAATCCCAGCACACAAGAGGCAGACACGGCAGCAGCAGGCAGATCTCTGTGAGTTCAAGGGCAGCCTGATCTACAGAGTGAGTTCCAGGACAGCTGGAACTACAGGGAGACCCCGTCTCAAAAAAAACAAAAACAAAACAAAACAAAAAAGAATACATTTCTTACTTCCTGGGCATAGAGAATTCACCTGAATTTTCTTACAGGATTTTTAAAATCTGTAATTTCAAACAAGCTTTTAAAAAATAATAGATATTTCTATATTTTTGTGTATTAGTATTTTGCTTTGGTGAATGCATATTCACTGTGTACATGCTTGGTGCCTACTAAGTTCAGAGAAGATATTTGATCCCCTGGAAATGGAGTTATAGATGGTTGGTACCTGCGATGAAGGGACTGGGAATGGAACCCAGGTCCTCTGGAATAAAGTATTAAGAATATGTTCCACCATACCAGCTCTACAGAGATCCTTTTTAGAAATATATTTTGTTTATTATTTTTATTTTGTGTGTGCGAGTGTTAGTCCTGCATGTATGTAAGTGCACTGTGGAGGTCAGAGGGGGTGTCAGTTTTCCTTGAAACTGGAGTAATGGACTGTTGTTAGCCACCATGTGGGGGCTAGGACTCAAACCTGGTCTTCTGTAAGGTGCCCATCTGCCCTCTAGTCCCTAAAGTCATTCTTATACAAACAAAAGCTCTAGCTTACAATCAAACTGTATAAAATGATATAAAACACTCTAGCTCTTTAACATGAGACACTTTTAATAATCAGTCATGTTCGCATTTTTCTTAGTTCTTCTAAATGTTATCAATCTGAAGTCTTCTTACCTGAATAACAAAATATATTTTATTAGTCTAACATAAAGGATCATTTCCAGAGCAATTTATGCAATAAACATATTCATTATTAGAACTCTTACTTTTCTAAGAGAAGACAACATACACCACTATGATGCAGCCAACAATCCATCCAATCAGGAGAAGAATGGGAACCGTAAGACGTGGTAGGGTGGACTCTGCTTTAAAGCAAAGAAAACAAATTAGGTAATTCATTTTGGTATTAACTCATATAGTGATCCAAGAGACTCTCAAAATAATGCAAGCTATCACAAAAGCTCTTGATTTTCTACCAGAAATAGAAAATACATCCCTACTGCTCAGAACAGGAAATGCTTCAGGGATAGGACTTAGATTAATGGAACAGGAACTGACCTGGAAGCCTTCTACCTGAAGTTCAGCACTCATAATGCTAGACTTATGTGCACAAATCTAAGGGAAAAAAAAAACAATCAATGCTACAGCCTAAAACCTAACCACCATCAGGAGCTGCCCAGCAAACTACCTCTATTGGTTCAGTGGAGGCACTATTGTCTGGGGTATGGTCAACAGCTGTCTAATTGGACTTGGAACCCTCCCAATGGGAGTGAAGCCGTGAGAGCCACTGTAAACTCAGCCAAATGCACAGGAATGGAGAGAGGACATAGGGCCTAGAGAAAACTATCGATGTCATATCTTTAGACAAATGAAATTTCATACTATACACTAATTGTGGAATCTCATTACAGACAAGCCTATCGTGTGACATTCATCAAAAAAAAATTACTCTTTGCAACAGATGGAGGCTACTCCAGAACCCCACAACTGGTGAGGCACAGAACATATACATCTGAAAGATCCCCATTTCTAGGAGACACATCTAGAGTTGAACCTCTACATGGAGAAAGAGGAACGGAGAGAAAACCAGTGCATCCCTCAGTTCCCACCCGTAAAGCTTCCTTACATAATAGAGGGTAATGCAGACGGAAACCCACGTAGTCAGGCTTCAAATGATGGGAGCCTCCAGAGTGTGTATCCCTGCATGGGTCCCCTATATTAGACCTCACCAACCATGGCTCGAGGATCCTTACAAAAGAAATGGTGGAACGATTGTAAGAGCCAAGGCTTGTGGATGAGCTTAGGGAAGCAATGGCTTACAGTCAACTGTAAGCTTTCACATATGAGTTATGGCAATGTAGGCGTCAGGTACCGGACTTAAGCCAATGGGTCAAAGTCCCATGGGAACAAGAGAAATTGGTTGGGGATTGGCCCTGGACTGAGAACTACAGGAGACTGATTATTGCTGGGTAAGGAAGAGTATGCCTTACCTAGGATTTCTATATGTACTGATTAGACTCCAGTGGATCTATTTGTACAGCAGGACATCTGGGCTTGGGAATTTGACTGGATGATGTAATGCACGTGTTCTGATGGGACAGTTGAGTCATAGGGGGTGGGGGGAATGGGTTTGATTGGGAACTATTGTATTGGTTGTAAAAAATGCTCAATAAATATATATATATATAGTATATAAATGAAATCTCTATCTAGCTCAACCATAAATATATATATATATATATTTGTTTTCTGCAAAAGACACCTTGAAATTCTATTGTAAATCATGAATATTTGCAATAGAAGTCCTAAGTTCAAACCACAACTCATTCTTTCATGGATGTGCAAGTTCTAACTTGAAGATTCCTGTTATAAAATACAGGTAACAGAACTGTGATATCGACCTCCTGAAGCTGTTTTCAAAGTCAAATGATATAATGTGAGCAAAATTCTGTAACCTTTAACCACAGTGCCATGTTTAGTGTATACAGAACGTATCCATCCATTTATGCAATAACTGGCAGAGAAGCTGTTTACATAACAACAATCAAATCTACCTGTGAGGTAATTCTGTCTAAGCTAAATTAATCATAACATAGGAAATTGTTTTGAGAATTATTCTTTATCTCAATAGCTGACTTTAATCTTAAATTTCACTGGCAAAAGAAAACATCGTACCTTACATAATCATTCTCAACTGAAAAGAAAACTGTTTTAACAACCAGCACTGAACTTGAATCTATGGGTGATAATATTAAAAATACAACACACAGAGACGACATTTGAATATGCCTTTCTTCCTGCCCCTTCTATTTGTACCCTGATCTGTAAAAAGCAATTTATATAAGTACCTTTTTGTAATACTTTTACACCTCAGTCTTACTCTTTCAAGCAAACACATACACAAACACCACATACAAAGCATTCAATTCAAATTGCTGAAAAAGACATCTAATAGAATGGAATGGAGAGATGGTTCAGTGGTTAAGACCCGGGTACAAATCCCAGCACTCACATGGCAGCTAACAACCATCTGTAACTCCAGTTCCAGGGGATCCAACACCCTCTTCTGCCCTTTGTGGGCATTGCAGAACTCAGGTGCACTTACATACATGCAGGCATAACACTTATAAAATAAAAAATAAGTAAAGTGTAAAAAAGACATCTGATAGAATTAATGTCTCTGTGTTAAATGCTAAGACAAATTCTTAATTGAAAGGCACAATTAGACCATATGACATTAGCCAAGAAGGAGAATGCATCCTCTTAGCAATTGCATTCCTACTATAATTTCCATCACTTTAAAATGTGAAGGGTTTTTAATGCTATTAAAATTAAGTCATAAGGAGATGAGGTACTTCTAAAATTAGAAGACACTTTCATAACAGCAAAGTTTCTGAAGTCTAAATGAATTTTAGTACTTTCAGCCTTTTCCAGAAAATGTTGAAGTCTCTTCACTGACAAATGGGTTTTCCTTTCTTCTCTGTCTCACTGTGACCTTGAACGAGGCATTAAGCACTAAAGAGAAAAACTTTCCTCCTTACCTGCCATGAGCTATTGCTTTACATGTAAAACAAACATTGTAAGAAATACTTT
Organism: Rhizomys pruinosus; assembly: GCA_009823505.1. NCBI lineage: Eukaryota > Metazoa > Chordata > Mammalia > Rodentia > Spalacidae > Rhizomys > Rhizomys pruinosus. Next base: position 3,986,547 of record VZQC01010238.1, on the reverse strand, counting down.
AGTCTCATTTGGAAGGAGTTATTATGAAATAAGATGCTATTGCAGTGAAATTGCATGATAGTCATTTTTTTAAATTTTTATTTATTTCTGTATGTGTATGAATGCACTATCTGCATGCAGGTCTGTGCACCCATGTCATGCAGTGCCACAGAGGTCAGAAGAGGGTGTCAGATTCCCCCGGAACTGGAGTTCTCCTGGAACTGGAATTTCAGACGGTTCTCGGCCGCCATGTGGGTGCTGGGGATCGAACCCGGGTCCTCCGTGAGAGTGGTCGGCGCTCTTAACCGCTAGACCATCTCTCCAGCCCCGACAGTAATTTTTTAACTGTTCATATAAGTGACACAGTATTTCTGTCAATTTAAAAGTACTTGAAAATTAATACTGATATTGCAATTGAGCATAAATGTTTCAGACAAGCATATTTTAATAAAATTTCATAACATATTTTAATAAAATTTACATATCATTAAGCTCTAAAAGTAAATATTCTATTACTTGTAAGTAATAGAATATTTACTTTTAGAGCTTAATGATATGTCTTATAAAATGTCTTATGACATTTTATAAGAATGTCTTATGACATTAAGACATTAAGAAATGTCTTATGACATTTCTTAATGAAATGTCTTATAAAATAATTCAGCTGGCTATGCATTTAACCAAAATAACTGCATTGATGTTCTTTTAGCACTAATATTTTCAATTCTACCATAATCTGAAATGTCATTTGCAAATAGTAACATGAAATCCAACATTTTATACATTATTTATGTTAAAAGGAAAAATAAAAAATAAAATTTCTCTTTAAACTCAAAGAGTAATTTCAAGATGCTTCGCTATTTGCCGAGTTCTAAACATACCAAGTTGGCTACAGCTGGAATTTTCTTAAGGGCACTGCACTGGACTGCAGAGCAACACTGCCTGGATCTAAGACCTGGGGCCACTGCTCCCTGATGATCATGAACACATACTAAACTTTGCTATGTTTCAGTTTACTTAGCTGTAAAATGGGAACGATAACATGCATGTCTCACATAGTTGTCAGGATTGAAAGCAAAAATTCCTGTGTAGATATTTACAATTGTTTCTCAGACAAAGATCTATTCAGGCAATTTTGTCATATGGGAGTCAATTATTTTATATAAACATTCATTTTTTTAAATCTTTAAAAATTAGAAAAAAATAAATTTGGCTATGGACCATATCAAAGATCACTAAGTTCAGTATTCTCATTGGCAGTCATAATACAGATTCAGAGAAGAGGGGAGACTTCTCCAAATTCACGTGGTCATTCAGTAGATATGACAGAACTATTCTGTTCTTCTGGTCCAACAACTCCCAATATCTAAATCCAGTACCACACAGGGAGATATCTGGTTTATAACTCACCTTTCAAAAAGAGCATGAATCAAATTAATCTGTTCCATTAATTATTTCAAAATTATCCCTAACATATAAGTATTGTCGACAAACTGCATATCTAATGCCTATTTTGCAGCCACACTGAAATCTGTAGTTGATGATTCTCTAGCAGGAATCCCACATTATTAAGAATTAAAAGGCCAAGAAAAAGAATAAAGCAGCGTGGAAGCTGCTTTTGCCAAGAGAACCTGAACCTGAGGCCTCCTAGCTTACCTTTTTCTGCCATTATTCCTGTTCTTGAGGGGCTTAGTCAGGGACACACGTCTCTCTTTCTTATTGTTATCCAGCACCTCTTTGAACTTTAAATAGAGAGATATCTGAAGAGTGTGGCAGCTGCCCCTCTCCTCTGCCAATTGTCTACAGGGTGATATGAGTCACTGGAAAGCACAACTCCTCTGTCTCCTATTTAACCTTTTGTTATGGAGGAGCAAGGGGCTATGTATGTATGTAACCTAAGCAAGTAAGATGGGTTTTCTTAAAGCACAGATATGCAGATTTTTAATTTAGTTAATATTTTGGACAAGGAGGAAATGTTCAGTGACAGGAAAATACAAATTTAAAATGCCATTACAACTACGAGTTCTATTAAGAAAGAAAGGTGAAATAAAAAGAAAGAACTTTGGAGCTGGAGAGACCTGGATTCAAATTCCAGTACTGCTTTCTCCATAATGAAGTCCAGGCTCCTAAACCTAGGTGGAAGCCCCATTCTTTACAGTATGAATAACAATACTTACCAAGGGAAATTGCACAAAGGTGAAAAGAAAACAGCTATGAAATATTAAAGTCTTTTATTACAGATGTAAAACCATAAATTAAATGATGCCCCTTTCTTTGAACTGTTCTAAAAACGGAAAGTGTTCATCTAAATGTACTAGAAGCTACACACTGGCATTGCCTAGAGTTTTCAGAAAGCAGTCACAAGCTTGTTTTTATTAGCAACATATAAAAATAGGGCATTTCATTTTCCAAAGTCCAACCCAGTTTATATAACATGACCTAGACTATTCTCTGGATTCTCTTTGGAATAGTTTTAATTTGGGAGTCTGGATGGAAAAGTTTTGCAAAGTGACACTGTGATCAACTCCCCCAAAACTCCAGTATAAGAATAGCTAGGTCTTCCTAGAAACAGATTTTTCCCTGACCAAACCACATAGTTCTAAGAGCCATGTTTCCCTGAAAACGACTGAGTGCAAACACCACTAAAAATGCACCAGGGGCTGTCTGTTCACTAGAAATTATGTGTATGTGCACATGGAAGAAGTCATCCCTCCACCCTCCCATTCCCAGTGATGCCTCTGTCGAACTGCCCTCCCTGCTCTTATGAGAATTCAGAATTCTCTTATGCTGGCTACTCAGGAGCTCAGACAGGAGAAGCATAAGTTTGAGGCAAGCCTGAGCTACATAGTAAGTTTGACTTACTATGTAGTCATAGTAAGTTTGACTTAGTAATATTGACTCAAAATAAAAACATAAGAGGGCTGGCAATGTTGCTCCATGGTAGAGTAGTTCCCTAGAATACACGAGGGTCCCCAGTACCCTAGTCCAGAAAATACCCACATGAGTAACAAGAATATTTGATTCTCTACTTCAAGGAATAAATAGAACATGGAAACATCTATCTGGCATGTTTATGCCTTTTAAACCTAATTGTTGATTATGTGCTATCCTTATTAACAAAATTCCATTCTTATGTAGTAAATTGTATTTTCATCAACAAATTAAACAAAGGTAAAATGAAGAAAGGGTGATCATTGATCTCATATAAACACAAAACATTACTTTAAAAAACTGAATGTGATGTTCTGCTATATTAATATATTGTGTTAATAATCCCCTCTTAATGTTTAGATTATCCATCATCACATGCATTTATAATTTCAAGTAAAAATCACATATTACATTTGGGAGAATGTAACATTCAAGAAAAATAATAAAGTTACGCTGTCCCTCAATACAAACAAACATACATCCAAGAATAAAATAATTTGCTAAAATGGATAAAAATAGTGTATATGAAGTATTATATTACCACTTATTTCCATTTTAACTATCTTAAGCTTCTATAGATTGTTGTTGTCCTCACCTTGGTGGCACATCGACTAAATCTGGAATGACACAATGAGAATTAGCATGGCCACCATGCTAAGATGATACACAAATTCCTGAAGTGGTACACAAGATTATAAAGGCTAAAGGTATTAATGAAATAATAACAAAACAGACCCCCAATGTGCAGAAAAATGCCTATCCATGTATATCCAAGCACAAGGCCTTGAAAACCCCCAAACAGACATGGCCAAAGAAGAACCTCTTCAAGCCATGTTATACTTAAGATGCCAAAAACAGGAAGAAAATAAACAATATTAAAAGCTGTAAGAGAAAAACACCGACTTGTCTACAAAGGCAAGCAAATCAAAATAATATTGGTTTACTCACCAGCAACTCTAAACACAAGAATACCACGGAACAGTATATAATAGCCAACAGTTAATAAGGGCCAACCATGGTTGCTATAGCTAGCAAAGCTGTCTTTTAAAAATTGACAGAGAAATAAAGACATTTCAAGCTCAAAACTAAGGGAGTTCCTACCTCCAAGCCAGCGATGCAGAGGACACTCACAGGAATACTATGTACAAAGAAGAAAGAAAGCCTTTCAGTAGCAAGAGCACAGCAAAGAATACATTTTGTGAGTAATACATCAACAAATGAGAACTAGGAAGGGATCCAGTGAATCCTGATAGGAAGAGGGGAGAAAATAAAGTCCAAACAATAATCCAACTAACCAGAAAAAAAATATATACAAAACCACAAGAATTTTTAACTCTCAATAATAACCTTAAATACAAATGACCTTAGCTCACCAAAAGAGAGAGAGAGAGAGAGAGAGAGAGAGAGAGAGAGAGAGAGACAAAAGCCAATTGGATATAAAAACAAGATCCAGCTATTCTTTTTCTCTAGAAAACACATCACTGACAAAAACACACACAAAGACTCAAAAGATGCAAGTCAATCTATGGAGCAACTGGAAGCTGCAAACAAGCTGGCATAGCTATTCTGATGCTTGACAATGTAAACAAAGTCTGAACTAGTCAAAAGAGTCAAAGAATGGCACTACATAGTAACAAGAGGAACAAACCATCAAGAAGATAGTCATTATAAATATAAACATATTGAATGTTGGAACACCACAAAAATTAAATACCCAGAATTATCATATCAATAAATGGGCTAATGAACCGTGGTGGTTTGAATGAGAAATGTCCCATTGGCTCAGGTATTTGAACACTGGGTCAGTTGCTGGTGCTGTCTGGGTAGAGTCATGGAAATTTTAAAAGGTGTGACCCAGCTGGAGTAAGTTATGCCACTCAGGATGGGATTTGGGAGTTCCTAGTGCTCTCTCTCTCTCTCTCTCTCTCTCTCTCTCTCTCTCTCTCTCTCCCCCCCCCCCTTTCCTGCAAGCAGTTGAACATGTGAGCCCTCAGCTTTCTGCTCTGGCAGCCTCTGCTTCCTTGTCCCCCACCATGACGTTCTCTTACCTTCTGGAACCTAAGCCCAAATAAACTCTTCCTTCTATAAATTGTCTTGGTGTTTTCTCATAGCAACAGTTAAGTAACTAATACATGAACTGAATAGACAGTTCTCAAATCATGAAATACAAATGGCCAATAAATTGCTGAAAATGTGTCCAGCATCCTTAGGCAGAGGGAAATGTAAATTAAAACTGCTATGAGACTCCATCTCATCACAGAATGACTGTAACTAAGAAAATAAATGACAACCAATGCTGGAAGAACCTCTATATATTGTTGGTGAGAATGTAAGACAGAGTGGCCTTGATGGATGTCTGTGTGGAGGTCACTCAACAAACAAAAAATAAAACTACCATAGGACCCAAGTGTACCACACTCCAGGATATATTCCCAAAGTACTCTGTACCATAAAGATAGATCCATGTTTATTGCTGCAGTGTTCACAATAGCTAAGCCAGGGAATCAGCCTTGAGGTCCACCAACAGAAGAGTGGATACGTGATTATAATACATATACACAGTAAAATTTCTGCTGTAAAGAAGAATGTAATTAAACTATCAGAAAATGGATGGAACTGGAGATCATTATGTTAAGTGAAATAAACCAAGATCAGAAAAGACAAATACATTTCTTCTCTGTGGTGCTTTGAATGAAAAATGCATACACACCTCCACTAGTGTATTTGAACACTTGGTTCATGGCCCAGTTAGTGGATCTGTGTGGGAAGGTCATGGAAGTCTTCGGGGGGGGGGGGGGCTTGCTGGAAAAAGTACCTCGCTGGGGGTGGACTTTGAGCATAGCCCCCGCACCCCGTCTTCAGTTTACTCTCTCTGCTTCATGTCTGCCATTCAGACACAAGCTCTCAATTTTCTTCTCTAGCTCCCTCCCACCATGCCACCCTTGCCACGATGAACTAGTGCCCTCTGGACCTGTAAGCCCAAATAACTTCTTCATTCTCTAAGTTGCGTTGGCCATGGTGTCTTATCACAGCAACAGAAAAGTAACCAAGACACTCTCCTATGTGGAATTTAGATTGTGTGTATGTTTATATCTGTGTGTTTATTTTTAATATTTATTTTATGTATATGAGTGCTTTGCCTGCATGTATGTAAGGGAACTTGTGCTGCACAATGCCCACAGAAGGCAGAATGGGGGCGGGGTCAGATCCTCTGGAACTGCAGTTACAGATGGTTGTTAACCATGATGTGAGTGCTAGACACTGAGCCCAGATCCCCTAGAAGAGCAGTCAGTGCTCTTAACTGCTGAGACAGCTCTCCAGCCCCTGTGTCTGTCTTTACGTGTGTGTAATAAAATTAGAAAGGAAGATGTAAGATGGGATGAAAAGATAAGAGAGGGAGAGGAGAAGGAAAGAATAGGGACTTCCTGAGGGGAATAAAGGGTTCAGCAAAGGGGGATGAAGAGATGGGGCCGGGCAGCAGACAGGAGAAGAACGAAGCACAGCGTCTGAAAACCTCACAAGGATACCTATTTGTTTGTATCCTAATTTTAAAATGAATTTAAGAAACAAAAATGGACTTTTACTAACACTTTTGCTTCTAATTTGGAGTTTGAAAGGGACTATTCTGTGATTCATTTTTCTTACTTTGCTCTACAAAACATGGAAGTGGGACTAGTCCTATAGGCACCAATTGCCCAGTCTTCAGAAAAGTATAGAGTCTCATTTCTTTTGAATCTCACACATAGCATTTTTTTAAGTTTTATAATACTCAGGAAAATATTTTATTCATCAACAGACTGGGTTTATTTTGAGCTTAGAAACCAAATGACCCATATCGACCATTTTGTAATCTTTTTTTAGACTTTTTTTACTTTATTATTTTTTAAACATGCTATTTTTATTTATTTTTAAAATTTTTTTTTATTTATTCTTGTATGTGTATGAATGTATTGTCTGCATGTAGGTTTGTGCGCCCGTGTCGTGCAATGCCTCGGAAGTCAGAAGACGGTGTCAGATTCCCCTGGAACTGGAGTTAAAGATGGTTCTTTTTTTTTTTTTAATTTTTTTTAAATTTTATTTATATTTCGTATGTGTATGAATGTACTGTCTGCATATAGGTTTTTGCACCTTGTCGTTCAATGCCGCGGTCAGAAGATGGTCTCGGATTTCCCTGGAACTGGGATTTCTCGGAATTGGAGTTACAGATGGTTCTCAGCCACCATGGGTGCTGGGGATCGACCCAGGTCCTCTGCAAGAGCTCGGTGCTCTTAACCGCAGGCTCTATCCCTCCAGCCCTAAAGATGGTTCTTTAGCAGCCATGAGGGTGCGGGAATCAACCCAGGTCATTGCAAGAGCATCAGCGCTCTTAACTGCTGACCATCTCTCCAGCCCCTGTAATCTTTTTCTTAAGACATGTTATACAGTAAACTGCATCGAAAAATTTTAAAAAAGAACTGAAAAAAGATGAAAACATGTTTGGGAGAATGGCACCCCAAATGGAAAGCCTCTGGTTGGGGGCAAAGAAGTGGAAATTTTCCTGGATTTGATTGGAAATTTTTGTATGAAATGCACAAAGTTCAATAAAATTGGCTTTAAAAACATGGTTATTTCAGAACATTTTTGATTACATTAACTTAATTTTTTTTTAGCTTTTACTACCTTTTATTTCAAGGTGACATTATATTCTTCTAAGATGGTTGAAAAGAAATCATAACTCCTCAATGTTCAAATATTTCAATCACCAATGTCTGGAACTTTAGAATATAAACCTGAATACAGTGGATGCCCAAAATTCTTGACTTGGTGGCTGGCAGACTGCTTGCACAGCTGGATGAGTGCATGAGTGACTAGATGGGAATAAATGCAACTAAGAAAGCTTCATTTAGCCAGCATGTGGTGCAGCCTTTAATTCCCAGCACTCAGGACAGAAGGCAGGCAGACTCTATGAGTTCAAGGCCAGCCTGGTCTATAAGAGAGTTTTCCCGGACAGCTGGGGTGACAGGAAGACCTTGTCTTAAAAAAGAGAATAGCTGAGTGTGGTGGCGAACATGCGCCTTAATCCTAGCATTGAGAAGGCAGAGGCAGGCGGATCTTTGGGAGTTCAAGGCCGTCCGGGTCTACAGAGTGAGTTTCCCAGGACACCTGGGGCTACAGGGAAACACTGTCCTGAAAAAGACAAAAAAGAAGAAGAAGAAGACGAATCAGAAGAATAATGAGGATGAGGATGAGGAGGAGGAGGAGGAGGAGGAGGAGGAGGAAGAGGAGGATTTACCCATTGCAACATTTAAGCAAGCAATAAGATAATCTTAATTACATGCTATCCTTATAATACATGCTCCCATAGATAATACTTTATAGTTTACTTAATTATGGATAGTATTAGAGTAATTTGTAGCTCAGGATATAAACAAAAGAAAAAATGAAATTAGCAAAGACAGAGAGATGAGGCCTTCCAACATCTCTCATAATTAAAAGGACAAAAAACTTGCTAAAACTTCAGTGTCAACGTTTTTAAAATTCTAGAAATTGGCCAAAGTTTTACTGTAATTTTGGGGGTGCTTCTCTAAGTCTTAGTATTCATAAGAGTAGCAAGCCTATAGCTATTTCATTTGAACAATTTCCATCTTCCCGTCTCTAGCTTTGCAGTAGACTAGAAAACCAACATCCCACCACACCACAAAAGCCAGAAGCCTGGCAGCTACCACAGGGCACATAAATGGATAGAGCCCCTTCAAAATCTCAATCCCAGAAAACCATCATTGGCCCAATTGCCAATTCTCCAAAAGACCTTCTTGTAAGGCTGTCTTTATTTGACCAGTCTTGAAATTTACAGGTGTGAAACTTAGCCTGTGTGAGCTAAAGTTTCCAGAAAAAAAGATGAATTAGCCTGGCTAAAACCTATCAGGGGGCTGGAGAGATGGCTCAGCGGTTAAAAGCACTGACTGCTCTTGCAGAGGACCCGGGTTTGATTCCCAGCACCCACATGACAGCTAAGAACCATCTTTAAGCCTGGCGTGGTGGCCCATGCGCTTAATCCTAGCACTTGGGAGGTAGAGGCAGGTGGATCACTGTGAGTTCAAGGTCAGCCTGGTATACATGGTGAGTTCCAGGCCAGCTGGAGCTACAAGGGAGACCCTGTCTCAGAACCCCCCCCCCAAAATTTAAAAAAACCTTCTATCTAGGGGACAGGGGGAGCTCAGTACCATACTGTTCTAAGTAGAGGTAGACTTTCCATCCAACAAGGAAGCTCATTAAGCTCCAGAAGTAAACAACTCAAAAGCTTTAGGAAGTCAGTGAAACTGACCAGACACTCTGGGCTTCTTCGTCCTCAAACATAAGGGTGGCTGAGAGACACTCTCACACCAGCCAGGCTACTGAGAAATCGAGCTGCCTGCAGTCTGTGCAGTGTGCTCCAGATCTCCAGCTTTCTCAAGCTGTCGCCCATGCCGAAGTGGGCTTTGCTGATGCAGCTGTCTTTGCATCGTTTCTGCTCCTGTGACTAACCCCAGTCAAACTCGTTGGTTCGCCAAGTTGGACTTCAGTGGTCTGCTTACTCTGGTCATCTGCCATCTGGGGTGAGCAGATACTTGTTCGTGACTCTCTAGGAATGGTGTCATAAAACAGCTGATAACTTTAATGATTGTGGAGCAGTTGGAATGCTGCCAATTCAGAGCAAAATTAACTTGGGCTCCCTTTACTATACCCTTAACCACCATTCCTGTGTCTGATCTAACATCCTTCTGACTATTACTGTGAAGTCTTTTGAGCTATATTGAAAGGTCACTACCTTCCACAAACCCAAATGCCAATGGCATTAGATAGTATCTGAGGTCTACAGCAGAGGTTTGCTGTGACCTTCCCTCTCGATGTTCCCACCAATACACTTAAAAGTGTTTCAATATATGGTTTTCTTTTGTTCTGGTACTATAAAAAGAAAAAAGCTTCATGGAACTGCTACCACATTGGAATAGGAAATCGAGGTAACCTAAATCTGTGTTCCTAGGCCATACTCACTCATGTTTAGCTACAGAATAAACTAGTTCTTATCACATTTGAGGTTAGAGCTGGGTATTTGTGTGTTTCCTTTTGTTTTGTTTTACATTGTCAAGGCAATTGTTTAACATCACAGCAGCAGGCTAGCAAAAAAAAAAAAAAAAAAAAAAAAAGCTTAAAAGGAGAAGGAAGTAATAGAATGTTCACAAAGGCCTTGAAAAGCTCCACAGAGTTTCAGGAATCTAGGAGACTACAAGTATATTCATACTTGTTTGCATCCCCACAGCTGTGAGTATGTAGAGGAAAGAACTGAGAAATATTATAAGCTTTGGCTAACCTTGAAGATTGAGGCAGGAAGAAAATGGCAAACATTCAAAGGGCCCATTGTCAAAATCTGGGACTGACTGGTTCCAGGCATTTAAAGAAATCTCTGTTCAGTCATTAGCTAGTAATTAAACCAAGTGAACAGAAACTTCTGTGACCACATACAACAGAATGCAGATGGAACAAAATCAGTTCAGAATGTCACTAAGCAAACAACAATAACTGCAGCAACAAACTCTTGGACGATGGAAGAAACTGATTTCAAGAGTTGCCAACTTAAATTATTCAAAATACTCAATATTTTAAGGAAACAGTTAGGGGAATATAAAGGAAGAAAAAAGTTTAGCCTAGGGGTAAGAAGCAGTCAGTATAAGATGCTACTCAGCTCAAAATGTGGTTATGTCCAGAAATCCATTGTAAGTGGAAAATATGTCACAATACATTTAATACACCTAAACTAATGAACATCATAACTTACCTTACACATGTCACAACGTTTACATTTGCCTATAATAAGGCAAAATCATGTAACGTGAACCTGTATTATAATAAAGCACTAAATATCTCATGTAATTGATTGTTATAGTAAAAGTGGAAAATAGAAGAGTTATTCAGGTCATCAGCATTAATATACACAGCTGGACATCCACTGGGCCTGAAGCCTTAAACAAACAGCAAAGCTGCTCATGGGGATGCTGAGCCAACAATATCTGCCACTTCTCTCACTTATGATGAGACTCGAAGACAGTTAGTAGACAGGACTGGGACATTGACACTTGTCAAATGTTCTTCGGGAAGGCATCAGGTTTTAACTACATAGTTTTGCTTCTTTTCATTCTGTATCTTTGTACAGTAAACAAGAGTATCCTGTACCTGCCTGTCAGCTCTTAACAGACTCTATCATTGGGATCCGTTTCTTTTAGCAGCCACCACTACTTCCACCGTCTTGAACTTCTTGGTGCCTCAGACACATATTCTTATTCCTCTGCCAACTTTTTGACTTCTATTGTGTCTAAGTTTGAACAGCTCCTTGTTGGAAAGGTCTTCAGCCACTGTAGGAAGAAGCTCCATCAATGTCTAACTCAACTGAAAAACCCTATTTAAGGTTTTTAAAAATATGCTCATATATGTCTTCAAAACTTTCAAACAGCATACATGCTTGTGTGCTGTGTGATTTCCTCACATGATGTAGTGATACGTTGGGTGGAATTTAGAACATTAAACCTTTCCAAAGTTCTCAGAATCTTTTGACAGATTCAGTGTCTTTAATAACCTACACAAACATTTGGCCTAAACAGCATGTTTTGAATAATAAAACAAAACCGTTAGGTCTGGGAGTGCTGGTTGAATGGGTATGGTCGCCTCCAGAGGCAAATAGACCACCTTCATGTGAGTATACAGGTGGCTGAAATGCTGTGTATGCCAAGAATGCTTCTAAAACCAGAAGACTCTCAAATGGGATGTCCTTTTCCTACAATATCCTCATATTGTGGAATAAAACAGTTTAAAAACAATGTGGGGGGCTGGAGAGATGGCTCAGCAGTTAAGAGTGTGGACTGCTCTTGCAGAGGACCCAGGTTTGATTCCCAGCACCCATATGGTGGCTAAGAACCATCTTTAAGCTGGGCTTGGTGGCATACGCCTTTAATCCTAGCACTCACGAGGCAGAAGCAGGCAGATCTCTGTGAGTTCAAGGTCAGCCTGGTCTACAGAGTGAGTTCCAGGCCAGCTGAGACTATAGGGAGACCCTGTCTCAAAAACACACACACACAAAAAAAAAAAAAAACCCACAATGTGGATGCCATCTAAGCTTTTGTGTTACAGAAAAAATAAAACGGGAAATGTGAATGTCACCGTTTTGAAAGGTCTGATACAGTCTTTCCTTTGAATCCTACAACATTTGGTCCAAAAGCAACATGATATAGTCTCTGAGTACCTTCCAACTTGGCACTGTCTTAAACTATTGATGAAGATATGCATGTTGTAACACATACTCCCAGAAAAAAACTTGTTTCATCAACATTAGTGATATCTTCTGGCAGGTATTTTACATCCATAGTTATCCTATGGAACCCTTATTAAAAATTTGAGCACGTCCAGCTGGGCGTGGTGGCGCACACCTTTAATCCTAGCACTTGGTATTCGGATCTCTGTGAATTCAAGGCCAGCCTAGTCTACAGAGCGAGTTCCAGGACAGCCGGTTGGCAAGTAAACAAAAAAAAAAAAAAAAATCAGCACCTTCAATAACATCACGTGCTTCCTCACCACTGACTTTTTTTTGGGGGGGGGAGGGGCTTTTCAAGACAGGGTCTCCATGTAGCCCAGCTGTCCTGGAACTCACTCTATAGACCAGGCTGGCCTTGAACTCACAAAGATCCACCTGCTTCTGCCTCTGCCTCCCCAGTGCTAGGATCAAAGGCGTGTGCCACCACACCTCGCTCTCACCACTGACTTTTATATTATGGAAATTGCAGTTCTGCTTGAGCATTGGAACCACCTATGAATTTCTATAAATATTAGCATTTATTTAAGATCATTAGTGTGTTCTTCTACTGCATTCAAAGCATTTCTTGCCTTAGCTTGGGTTATCAGTAAGATGAGTAATATTCATTCTCTATCTGGTCTTTCATTCTCATGATAGGCAATCTTTTTCTTATCCTCAATTGGTCCACTGTCATGAAGATCTTTTCTTCATGACAGTGGACCAAACCAGTGTGGATGATTTCACTGAATCATTAATTTGCTTATCCTTTAAGACAGACATTATGGTTTAAATCCTGTATAGTTTCACATAACTGAATGTTTTGCATTGTTGTGAAGTCAATAAAAGTCATAAACTCCATAAGTATTTGTGACAAAGCCCATCAACTGGACTGACTGACAAAATTTTCAAATAAGCTATTTTGTTTATTTTTTTAATTATTAATTATTCTTATGTGTATGAGTGTACTGTCTGCATGTAGGTTGGTGCACCCGTGTCATGCAATGCCACGGAGGTCAGAAGACAGTGTCAGATTCCCCTGGAACTGGAGTTAAAGACAGTTCTTAGCTACCTTGTGGATGCTGGGAATCGAACCCAGGTCATCTGCAAGAGCAGTCAGTGCTCTTAACCACTGAGCCATCTCTCCAGCCCCTCAGATAAGCTATTTTAAATATTACCAAATAACTCAAGAAAAGCTGAGCATAATGTGTGGTAAATACAGACTATCAGCACAGAGGGCTAGGGAGATGGCTCCAGTGGTAAAATGCCTGCTACACAAGCATGAGAAACTGGTGTCAATCCTCCAGAAACCACATTTTTCAAAAGGCAGGTATAATGCACACCTGGAATCCCAGCACTGGTATAGATAGGAGGATCGCTGGGGCTTGCTGGCCACCCAGTCTAGCTGAATCAATGAGCTACAGGTTCAGTAAGAGACTCTGCCTCAAAGAATAAAATAGAGAGCAATTGAGGAAGATAGCTGGCCTCCTCACGCATGCACACACACACACACACACACACACACACGAGCATACACACACATCTGCACACACAAATATCAGTGCAAAGACAAAAATTATTTCAAAAGAGAACACAGAAATAATTCTGAAACTGAAAGCAGCCAGAAGAAGCAATTAATGCAAAGATAGTAAAGGAATGAAAGAAAAATGAGCAAAGACAAGTAAAGGGAAAAAAGTGAAAAGAAGAAAAGCAAAGAAAGGCCTCTTAAGGCTCCAAGGGTGAGCTTTAAGCATGTCAACATCCGCACAACAGGAACTCAAGAACAAGAGGAAGAGGAAAGAAAGGAGGAAGAAAGGAGAAAAATTAAGAACCTATGACTGAAAGGCATTCTGCCTATAATGTGTTTATTTTTTTAATTTTATCAAAGATAGCCACCTGTCACCTGCTTCATCTCCACCTCGATGCCTCCCTCCTTCCTCCTCCCTCTCCCTCTCTGTTTCCATCTCCCTTTCCTTCTCCCTCCTCCCCCTCACCCAACTTTATGGTCTGACTACAACATTGGCTGGAATGTCTAGTACCACAGTGGCAAGAATTCTATATCCATAGAAAATAGAAAAAGAACGGAATCTTATTAAAGTGCTGGCAAGAATGTGCTATACACACTTTTTAAAGTGCTGGCCACTTTGAAAAATAGTTTTATTGTTCCTCACAAAAGTTAACATAACTATCTTATGACTCACCAAGTCCATTCCTAGGTACATACTTAAAAGAACTGAAAATAGATAAAAAATAACTGATGCTCATAATAACATGATAGATTCATAATAGCAAAAGGAACCCCCCCCCCCAAAAAAAGCCAAAGAACCTCTACCACTAACACCAAAAACTCCAGAACAATCGAAATGTCTACAAACTGCTGAATGGATAAGCAAAGTGTGCATGTCCTTATTATGTAAGATTACTCAGTCATAAAAAAGAATGAGGGGCTGGAGAGACAGCCTAGCAGTTAAGAGTACCGACCGCTCTTGCAGAGGACCCGAATTCGATCCCCACCACCCACATGGCGGCTGAGAACCGTCTTTATTTCGAGTTCAGGGGAATCCAACACCCTCTTCTGACCTCTAACCTCCACGACATTGCATGACACGGGTGCACAGACCTACATGCAGACGGTATATTCACATACAAAAATAAATTTTAAAAAAATTTTAAAAAGAATAAATGAGCAGGAGAGATGGCTTGGTGGTTAAAAGCACTGGCTGCTCTTGCAGAAGATTGGGATTCAAATCCCAGCACCCACAGAGCAGCTAACTACCGTCTGTAACTCCAGTCCCAGGGATTCTGATGCCCTCTTCTGGCCTCCGCAGCCATTGCACTTACAAACGTGCAGATATAACGCTCGTACACATAAAAATAAAATTTTAAAAAGGAATGAACTTCTAGACTACAAACACAGCTGAACTTTGAAAATATGCCAATGAGGGCTGGAGAGATGGCCTAGTGGTTAGGAGCGACGACTGCTCTCACAGAGGACCCGGGTTCGATCCCCAGCACCCACATGGCGGCTGAGAACAGTCTGTAACTCCATTTCCAGGAGAACTCCAGTTCCAGGAGAATCCGACACCCTCTTCTGACCTCCGCAGCATTGCACGACATGGATGCACAAACTTGCATGCAGACAATATATTCATACACATAAAAAATAAATAAAAATAAATAAAATACTAAAAAAATTTTAAAAAAGAAAATATGCCAATGAAAAGAGTGTATAGCACTGCATGATTCCACCTATATGAAATGACCACAATAAGTAAATCCTAGAGATTAGAAAGTGAACCAGTGGTCACTCAGAGCTGGGGAAAAGGTAAAGGGGAAGTGTTTCTAACAAGCGTAGGCTTTTCTTGGGGAGCGATAAAAATTATCTGGAGTTAGTAGTGACAATTACACAATAACACAGAACTGTATGCTCTAAAACAGTGAATATTATTCTATGTAAATTATATCTCAAGTTTTTTGGGGGGAGGCTGGTATTTTTGAGACAAGGTCTCCCTTTTAGTCCCATCTGGCCTAAGCTTGCTTCTTGCCCCTGAACTCACAGGGATCCCCCTGCCTCTGCCTCCTGAGTGCTGGGATTAAAGGCATATGCCACCACACCCGGCCTTATATCTCAAGTTTTTAAAGTTCAAATTAACTCTTGTAGAAAGAAAGTCCTAGTGAAAATCCCCTGGTCTCTTAGGCAATAACATGCAAAAAAGTTAAACTAAACTAGGATAAATGCCAAGCAAAATAAGAATAAAAGTTGAAGGTTTCTTTAAGAGGAATATTTACTGAGTGACTAATATGTACTGGACACCATGCTATGCACTTCTGATATATTAACGAATAAAGTTCCTTGTTCCCTGACAGTCAGGATTCTGAAAAGGAGTCAGATGGGTTATAGATCTGAATAGAGAATTCTCAAAACAAGGAATAAAAATGGCTGAAAAACACTTTAAGATGTCTTCAACATCCTTAGTAATTAGGGAAATGAAAATCAAAACCACTTTAAGATTTCATCTTATCCCAGTCAGACTGGCTAAGATCAAGAGACCAAATGGTGGCACAGATAAGGGGAAAAGGGAATGTTATTCAGTGATGGTGGGATTGCAAACTCAAAACAAGGAATAAAAAATGGCTGAAAAACACTTTAAGATGTGTTCAACATCCTTAGTAATTAGGGAAATGAAAATCAAAACCAATTTAAGATTTCAGTCAGACTGGCTAAGATCAAGAGACCAAATGGTGGCACAGATAAGGGGAAAGGGGAATGTTATTCAGTGCTGGTGGGATTGCAAACTCAAAACAAGGAATAAAAAATGGCTGAAAAACACTTTAAGACGTGTTCAACATCCTTAATAATTAGGGAAATGAAAATCAAAACCACTTTAAGATTTCATCTTATCCCAGCCAGACTGGCTAAGATCAAGAGACCAAATGGTGGCACAGATAAGGGGAAAGGGGAATGTTATTCAGTGCTGGTGGGATTGCAACCACTCTGGAAAGCACTGTGGAGAACTCTTTAAAAAGTAAAAATTGCATGACACGGGTGCACACACCTGCATGCAGACAGTACATTCATACACATACAGAAATAAATAAAAAAAATTTTTTAAAGTTAAAAAAAGTAAAAATGAATCCACCATATGATCCAGTTATTCCATTCCTTTGTATACACCCAAAAGACTCATCCTACTGCAGAGATACTTACTTACACACCCATGTTTGTTGCTACTCTTTTCACAATGGCTAAATGGCAACAACCTATATGTCCCTTAGCTGATAAGCAGATAATGAAAATGTGGTACATTTACACAACAGAGTTCTACTCAGAAGTAAAGAAAGATGAAATTATGAAATTTGCAGGTCAACAGATGGAACTATTGTGGTAAGTGAAATAACACAGACTCAGAAAAGCAAGCAATATATGTTCTCTCTCATTTGTGTATCTTAGCTCCAAATCCTTATATGTGAATATATATCCTGATGTAACTGCAGGAGCCAAGAAAATAGAAAAGAACCATGGAGGTAAAGAGAAAGAAAGAGCCTGAGAGAGGGGGAAGAGTAGGAAACAGATGTTACTAAGGGGAAAATGGAGGTGTTTAACTGGGAAGGAAGAAGGGACGGCTGTAGAAAAAAACATGATAGTAAAGTAGAAGAAGGAGCTCAAGAGAGGGACTATAATAGGAGACAGGTATTACCAAGGTGAAATGGGAAAGATGAGGGTACTTGAAGTGGGGAAGGAAAAGGGAGGTTAGACAGGGAGACAGAAATAAGAGATAAATAACGCTTAGGTGGTGTGACAAACCAAAGGGAAATGTACTAGTTCAAAAGCCTACTGAAAAATACACAGGCTATCTGAACATGAGTGTAGGTATATCGCTAAAGGCTTTATAACAAGAAACAGGAGACACCTCCATTAGAATTTCTGGTCAGGATATCCCAAAATAACACAGGCTATTTCTACAGCCATTTATTTATTACCTCCCAGACCTTGGCAGTAAGACCCTATTGCTGAAGATAGGACATAATTCAAACACAAGACTTAAAGCAATGGAGCTATGACTGACCTGGAAGCTTCCTCTCTGAGACTAGCTCTCATAGTTTTGTAGGACACTGTACAGTCTACTAAGGGCGAAAAATCAATCATTGGTCCAACTCTAGCTTTAAAACCTAATAATCAGGGCTGGAGAGATGGGTCAGTGGTTAAGAGCACCAACTGCTCTTGCAGAGGACCCGGGTTCAATTCCCAGCACCCACATGGTGGCCAAGAACCTTCTTTAACTCCAGTTTCAGAGGAATCCAACGCCCTCTTCTGACCTCTGCAGCATTGCACGACATGGATGCACCAACCTACTGAAGACAGTACACTCATACACATAAAAAAGTAATAATAATTTTTTAAAAATTAAAGAACCTGGGCTGGAGAGATAGCCTAGTGGTTGAGAGCACTGACTGCTCTTGCAGAGGACCCAGGTTCAATCCCCAGCACCCACATGGTGGCTGAGAACCGTCTGTAACTCCAGTTCCGGGAGAACTCCAGTTCCAGAGGAATCTGAGACCCTCTTCTGACCTTTGTGGCATTGCACAACATGGGTGCACAAACCTACATGCAGACAGTACACTCATACACATACAAAAATAAATAAAATTAATTAAATAAAAATAAATAAATTAAAATTAAAAAACCTAATAATCACAACAATAACCAGGACAGCAAACTATACCCATATAGGAACAGCACTTTTATCCTGGAGGTAATCAATAGCTATCTATTTGGACTTAAAGCTTGTTCAGTGTGAGGGAACTCATGTGCAGCACTGTAAACATAGCCAAATACACATACTTGGAGCGGACATATGGCAGAGAAAGCCCTACATCTGACACATCCCTAAACAAATATATCTTATTGTATGATAAATATGTATCCTTATATTTACAGACAACTATACCAGTCACCACTCATCAAAGAAGCTTCTTTTTGCAACAGAGTTCTATAACTTGTTACACATAGAGAATGAGTGTCTGTTAGATAGATGCTCAGCCTTAAGTGACATGTCTACAATGGAACCTCTACACCTAAGGCTCATGGAACAGTGGAACAAGGGGCAGGAAGAATACCAATGCATCTCTCAACTCTCACCAGTGAATCTTCCTTATGCAACAGAGGGCAATGAACACAGAAGGCCACAACTGATCAAAGTCTAGAGAGTAAGAGATTGCAGAATGTGTGTCCCAGGACAGGATTCCTATACTAAACCTCACCCACCCAGGTCTCAAGGACCATTGTGAAAGATGGAGCAGAAAGATTGTAACAGCCAGAGGTAGAGCAAGAACATAAGAAAACAATCTTCTAGGCTTCTGGGAATTTGCTAATATGAACTTACAGCAATGAAGATGGTGTACACAAGACCCCTGAAAAGTCAAGCAGACAAAAGCCCCACATAGAACTGGGGAAACAGGCAGGAGGCCCCAACCTCAGCCAAAGAACTATTAGCAGTCTATCACTGCTGGGTAAGAGAGAGCTGATCTTCAAGAGAGTGATGCTAGTCAGGCTGAACAGGCTCCAGTGGATGAAATCACATTGAGGGACATTTGGGGAAACAAATTTGACTCTACAGGCCTTAAAATATGCATGAAAATGCATGAAATCCAGGGGGTGGGCTATGGGTGCAGTCAGGGAAAAAGTCTAAATATGATTAAGATGTATCACATGAAATGCACAAAATTCAATACAAATATACATTTTAAATAAGTGACTAGGGGGCTGGAGAGATGGTTCAGTAGTTAAGAGTGCTGACTGCTCTTGCAGAGAGCCCGGGTTTGATTCCCAGCATCCACATGGTGGCTTCGGGCATGGTGGCCCATGCCTTTAATCCTAGCACTCGGGAGGCAAAGGCAGGCAGATCTCTGTGAGTTCAAGGCCAGCTTAGCCTACAGAGTGAGTTCCAGGCCAGCTGGGACTATGGAGAGAGCTTGTTTCAAAAAATATAAGTAACTGGGAGGGGAGGGTGGGAAAAGAGTGATTGGGTTGGAGAAATGCTACATGCATGTGGAGAAATATCACACAATCTCATTAACATGTGTGGTTTAAACACTGATAAAAATTAATGAGTAAAGGGCTTGAGAGATAGCCTAGAGGTTAAGAGCACCGACTGCTCTTGCAGAGGAACCGGGTTCTATCCCCAGCATCCACATGGAGGCTAAGAACCGTCTGTAACTCCAATTCCAGGAGAACTCCAGTTCCAGGGGAATCCGGGACCCTCTTCTGACCTCCGTGGCATTGCATAACATGGGTGCACAAACCTACATGCAGACAGTACACTCATACACATACAAAAAATTTAAAAAAATAAATAAATAATTAATGAATAAAATGAAGTTTATGAACTTATAAAAATAAGCCAGAAAAGAATCTACAGTTGATCAAGACATAATATTAATGGGCATTATTAAGCATTGTACTACATAAAATCATGACACCTAAAATACTATTTTCTGAAACTTATTTTCAAGTTTGGAGAACTTGCCTCATGAGCATTGGCTAATGCATAGGTTCTGACTGTACCCACATGTTGTAAGTCATTCAATAGTTCAAAAGAAAAAGTTATGTTTTCGGATATTTAGTGGCCTTTTTTTTTCAGCAAGTTATGCCAATTTTCATTTGTTCTGAAAACTTTCTAGTCATCCCTGATTTTTCTAAGGGAGGCGAGGAAGCGAGAAGGATGGCTGAGCCCTCAATGACCCTTCCTTCTTACCTTCCTTTGGCCAGGGCACACCCTTTCATATGCTTTAAATTTGGGGCTCAGCTGATTAAAAAAATACTTAGGAATGTCCCATCTAGTCCAACTATACAGATAGGAGATCCAACGAGAGCATGGAGTGGCATTCTAACTTCAGTCAGCCTTCTAATTCCCAGCCTCCAGACACCACCCAGCTCTCTTAGTCTCGTTGTGACATTGTGTGTCCTGCATTTATATGTGATTTGTAGCTTGATGTATCCAGTGATTTTATTTATATATGAGGCAGCACATGTGTAGAGACTATATGGGATACATGGCATGGGTATTTAAGAATTATATATGCTGCGACGTGCTTGAGATTTATATATGAGGCACTTTTCTGGAGTCCGGTTTGTAGGCTTTTATTATTATCCTGTTAAGCATAGAAGCTGAGAAACAGTAATAGAGAGATGTCCAAACCTAAATATCCCTTCATCACTTTTTCTAAGTGATGCTTCCTAAACTTCAAACTGTTACTATCAATCTTCCTATCTTACAAGGCAGCTTCCAGAGCAGGTTTTGAGAATTTTCAGCCTAAATCTTCCATTCCTCAATGTTTAAGCCTAGATGAAGCCAAAGGTAGAAATACAGCATCACTTCACTGGCGGTCTTACTGTGATGCACATGCTCTTGGAATAAATGGCCTCAACAGTCTCCACTTGAGCAAAATAGAAGTTGTTACTCACCAGACTGACCTGTGTTGAATGAGTTGGATGGTTTCCTACTGAGAGAATCCTTGTCTTGGCTGAGAGACAATTATCTTGGCTGAGAGACAATTATCTACATAGATCTAATAGATTCCAACTTAAAAAAATATATAAAAGACAGAGGGCTGGAGAGATGGTGTGTCAGTAAAATGCTTGCTGCTCAGGCATGGGGACCTGGGTTCCATCCCCAGAATCCATAGGATAAAAACCCAGGCACAGCAGGGTGTGTTTATAATCCCAGTGCTCCTAAGGCAGCAGCAGGTAAATCTTTGGCCCTGTCCGTCTAGCCCAATCAATGGGCTCCAAGTTCAGCAAGGTGGAGAGTGACTGAGGAAGGCACCCAGAGTCAACTTCTGGCATCTATATGCACATAAATAAATAAATAAATAAATAAATAAATAAATAAATAAATAAATAAATAAAGACATTTTAACTCAGTGTTGATCAGAAGTCATTCAAGAGCTGAATGACTGCACTGACTGAAGTTCAAACCTTTGCTCCACTATCAAATATTTGTGAGACCTGGGGTCAGATAATATCCAGAAAAAAAAATCTCCAAACTTAGAAATAAAAGCCACTCAAGGATTGTCGAGTTTTACATTCATTGCTTCCCATTCTCACTATTTATTAATACTAGCATCATAACTATACTTGAGGAAGTAAGTTAACTTACAGAATTTTGTCCAGCAGAGAGGCCAACAACTTCCATCCAGTGAAACAATCCCAAATACCAATGACACCCTGGACATTAATCCAGTTTAACTGTAGCTCAGCAATCTTCCCAGGACATATTCATTAGGTTGCCAATAATTATTGTTGCTTCTTAAATGTTCTTGAACTGATTATAATCTCATTAGTTCATGAGTTCAATAAAGTGTTTCACATGTATCCTTTTCATATTTTACTGAGTCATAATATTATTGTTTCTAAAATTACATTCTGGCATCATCTAGTTCTCTTGGCCTGAGATTCTTTACCTGAAAAATGGAAACAAAAACGTCTCCTTTCCCTCGCTGTGAGGAGTAAGGATCAGGATGTATGAGGCACTTAACATAGAACTGGTTGCTGAGAAAATCCCTGTAAGGTCTCAGGCTGTAGATGTGTGTCTAAGTAGGTGTTTCACACTTGGAACTGGGGATGTGGTCAGCCTGTCACTGCTGGCTCCCCCCCCCCACCCTGTTCACTTGTATGCATTAGACTTGCAAACATGCCTGAAATTACTTTTCTGCTTCTACAATCACATTCCTTAGAATCCTCTTTGCCGACTTCATTCTAATTATATACTGCTCACCTCACGGAAATAATGTTCAGTGGGAACCACATGCAAGAAGCCAAGCTGGGTGACCTTCATCACTGGAGGTTTTCCATTGTTTGACTCCAGTAGGACTCTGGCAGGTAGAGGCTTTTCAAAGTCTCTAATACTGTCCACTGAGTAAGTCGAACTACAAGATAAGGTTTTCATAAGAAAAATGGAAATTAACATTTCCATGGAAATTAGCATTTCCATGTTTAAAATGATAAATTTTTCAAAATGAACACTATTAATGCCAATGGTGTTATTGTCAGTGAAGGGAGTAATGGAGAGATATATTAGGCTGTAAATGTTCCATAAACTATTTTCTTTAAAGTGTTCCCTTCTCTCTATGAGAACTCTCAAATCAAAACCTGGGAGTCTTCATATATCTGAATTTATAGTCTTTCCATTTGTGAACAAAACATACATTCCATTTCTCATCCATACACAGCAAATAAAAGGATCCCAAAATTACCTGTCAGTGTTTAAGTACCTCTGAGAGGCTGAAGATCCTGGCTAATTCTCTCCAAATGGTAGCAAAGCTGCCACTTCAGGAAATTCAAGTGAGTACCCACAAGCCTCCAATTTTTATTTATTTATTTTCTTTTAACTTATCTATTGAAGATCTTCAGTAATATTGGAGACTCTTCACAGGCATTAAGAGGTCCGTCAACAAAGGTATACAGAAAATGAAATTTTCTGTGATGGCATTCATGAAGTCCATTATATAAGTAAGGTTCAGATACAAAGTTGGAAAAGAAAAGCCGCACCCTTGACAACTTCCTCTGTTGTAGACTTAGAAAGTTGGCCTCAGGGTTGGCCTAGTCACCAGCAGAGATGGATTAAGAACTCTTGGCTGACATTTGACATTATATATATATATATATATATATATATATATATATATATATATAATTTTTTTTTGTTTTTTGGTCTTTTAAGACAGGGTCTCCCGGTAGCCCAGCTGTCCTGGAACTCACTCTGTTAGACACAGGCTGGCCTTGAACTCACAAAGATCTGCCTGCCTCTGCTCCAGAGTGGCTAGGATTAAAAGCGTGTGCCGCCGGGCGTTGTGGCGCACACCTTTAATCCTAGCATTTGGGAGGCAGAGGCAGGTGGATCTCTGTGAGTTCAAAGCCAGCCTGGTCTACAGAGTGAGTTCCAGGACAGCCAGAGCTACAGGGAGACCCTGTTTCAAAAAGACCAAAAAAATAAATAAATAAATAAATAAATAAATAAATAAATAAATAAATAAAATAAAATAAATAAATAAAAGCGTGTGCCACCATGCCTGGCTGACATTTGACATTTTTTAAACACAATATGAGAATAACACTCTTCCTCCATATGCATTCCTTATAATTTTTGAGGGATAGAAATAAGGGCTAAGCAGCAGAGGCTACCAAAGCCATACAGTTAAATAACAGCATGTAATGAACTTCTCATAACTTTGCAAAAAAATATTCTGAATCCTAAGGTTGTTACCTATAAGAGTAACCTAACAAAAAAAAAACCCCAAGAAGTAAATAAGTACTGGACTGTCTCCAATTGGCTAGCACAGCAGATGCCTAGATACAGTGGCTGCTTCTTCCTCCCAGCCTTTTGGATGTGCATGCTATGGCAAGGACCCTTCCTCCCCCTCCCTTGCTAGTGGATGTGGCTCCCTCTAGAACATTAGCTCTCACAACAAGGGTGCCAACATTCCTCCAGCCTCTTCATTCAGACTCCAGGAGACACTGTAGGGTCTGAGACCCCCATTCCAGGTCCAGCTCTGTCCCTTATGACCAATCCTTGCATTTCAGTTCCTACAACTTATACTAGGAAGAATCTTTAAGTTATAACTTAAAGATTTGCTATTTCACTTTTATTGGTTTCAAAATTTCTCAATAATATATTGGAATAAAGCTTTCTAAGATTCTATTATGAAATTTTCAATCATATGGAAAAACAGTTTAACATAATTATGTAATTTCCATTTATGCAGGCCACTGGCTACCATCAGTCCATCTTATTCCATGATTTATTTAAGAATAAGTTGCAGCTATCACCACATTTCCCTTCAAAGACTTTAATATAGATTCTATTGGTTAGAGCCAAAAGAAATTTTATGAACTGTTTAAAAGATAAACTTTATGGAGTACACAGAGCTTAGATAGGGGGATTTCCCAGGACCACCTGAAGCACAGGCTGTATCACGGAGACCAGAAAAGGAAGACCAAGACGGGACATGGCACTTACTGAACCTCATTTGGTGACCATGGGAAGGGAAAACCCCAGTGCGAAGCACAAGGGCAGATATGATGGTGGTTTGGGCTTGCCAAGGAGGAGTCTTCAAACATGACATCTTTCAGCCTAATAAAAAAATCATAAGTCGAAGATACTAAAACCTATGATATATGTGGTATGCATATGTGCATATTTTGGAGTGATGCAAATTGGAGAGAACAACAACAACAATGGCAGAAGGATGGGGTCAAAGAACTGACTGAAGTGGTGAACCTCTGCTCAAAACTGTAAACTTCTGCATCAAAAAATTTAAAAGAGACTGAGAAAAAGATGAAATGCATGTTTGGCAGAATGTGTGAGCTCTGGTGGGGTGTGGGGGACAAGGAAGGGGGCATGGGTCTAGATTTGATTGGAAATTTTGTATGAAATTCACAAAGCTTCAGTAAAAATTGGCTTTGAAAAAAACTTTATATATAATGGGTTATATAAGTCTAAACTATGTTGCCACTGATTTTTGACAAACACACAATTTCGTAGCACGACCTTTTAACAATGTGAGAGAAAAACTAATGGATTTCTCTTTTTTGTTGTTTAATCTGTCAATTCACGTCATAGTAATATGTTTTAAAATCTGCATGCCTTGTCTCTTCAAAGAAATTACCCTTATTTCAGAATTATTTTGCTTATTCTAATATGTTCAACTTCCTCTTGAATTTAGGGATGGGTAAAATGTAATGTTCAGGCCCCCTTATTCAAAACATCATCCATATTCTTCTGATGTGTGTTAGAATCATCTTCATAAAATTCTCACGTAATGCTCTAGTTTCTCTCGAAATATTTTGTTACTATAAATCTATCATTTTGTGTTAAATATTTTTATGTATTCTTTACATTTTTCCACACATGTGTACAAGGTATTTTGATCATCTTCACCTCCTATTATCTCCCTCCAACTCCCCTGGGACCTGTCAACATATTTCTCC
Organism: Rhizomys pruinosus; assembly: GCA_009823505.1. NCBI lineage: Eukaryota > Metazoa > Chordata > Mammalia > Rodentia > Spalacidae > Rhizomys > Rhizomys pruinosus. The sequence continues at coordinate 3,960,850 of VZQC01010238.1, read as the reverse complement.
CAACTTTGTGTCCTTTTTTTGTTAATAACCAATTGAGTCCAATTAACACTGCCCATACGTGCATGGTATGGAGCCCAGGGCATGGGAAACCTACCAGCACCCACCCACACTCCTAAAGAAAAGTGATTCTCCCTTCATCAGCAAGCATCAACTGTCAATAGCTCCTCAGCTTGAAGTGGGGCCTTGGGAATTTTGATTGGCTTGATCTTGTGCAGGTCTTGTTCAGGTAACCACAGCTGCTATGAGTTCATGCATGCAACGGCCATGTCAAGATCAGAATACAGCACATCATAGCTTTTCTCCCCATCCTCCAACCTTTACATTCTTCCCACCTCCATCACAATATTCCCTGAGCCTTTGGTTGGGTTGGTGGGGGATGGGGGTTGATGAAGATGTCCCTTCTATGGCTGAGCACTCAATAAGCTCAAAATTGCTTATCCTTGGCACTTTGACCAGTTAAGAATCTCCGTATCAGCAACGACTATCCACTGCAGAAATAGGCTTCTCATCCACTTTTCTGATGCTGCTGTCCTCTGTTGCCTCTTACCCTCAGCCATGTTCTTTAACACTGCTGTCAATGGCTAGAGCCCTGTGGCTTCCTCTTCAACCTGCTTTCAGACAAAGTTCCAAAGACAGAAACAAAACTTTTATGCTTTGAGCACTAAAGAGAACATTTTTGGTTGTAAGGGTTCTTCCTTTCATAGACTTATTCCAGGGCTCCTATGTCAGGATGATGACCTCGCATGCCATAAAGGTGATGGCAGAAGACCATCTATGGGGGAAAATGTGAAGATGAGAACTTTAGGATCCAAGTCCATAGCAAATGCTGGAACAAACACAAATGGTTCCCAGTTTTTCGTCTACACAGCCAAAACTAAGTGGTTGGATGGCAAGCCTGTGGTTTTGGGGAAGGTGGAAGACCACAGTAACATCATGGAAGCCATAGAGCACTTTGGGTCAAGAAATGGCAAGACCAGCAGGAGGCTCACCATTGGTGACTGTGAACAACTCTAACACTTTTGGCTTGTGTGCATCTTAACCATCAAACCATTCCTTCAGCAGCTCGGGAGAGTGCCCTCCCTCCCATCTGCTTATAATACCCATCACCTGTGTGCTACCGCTGACGTTCACTGGCTCCTTATTCTCCTCCAGATCTAGCTGGATTTGGACAGTTAAAAAACTAAGTAAAAGACACAACAAAAGAAGTTTCTTTAACCAATACTGAGAGCAGCATAAAGATAATATTTAGAAGGTAGTTGACAGTATGACTATTTAACGAAACAGCAGCAATATGTTCCCCAGCAGAACATATGAACTTCCCAGCCATGTGCTTTTGAGCAGGTTTACAGGTCTGCTCCTCACGTCTGGTACTGTAAACTCAGCTCATTATATTTTCACATGTATCAGTGTACAGACAACTTAAAATTTTGCTGTGTAGGAAATTTTCAGTTGATTCTCTTGGGTTTCAATATATACAGTTATTATCTACAAATCATAATTTTATTCCTCCTTCCTATTTCTCTCTTTTCCTTCTATTTATAATTAAATTTCCTTTAAAGAAAATATTAATTACTGTACCTATCACTTGTGTAGACAGTAGTCTCTGAATACAATAAGTGTTCTTTCTGATTACTTCTTCATTCCTATTAATTATCTCACACAATTGCAACTTTAACTAGCATTGCAAGGGACAATATGTACTTGTTCAGGGGAGTAATATGTGTTTGTTTCCCATGTATTGGAACAGCTTTTACAATGTACTTCTAGTTAATGTTTAATGTATGCAATTTTATCTATATAGCACATTTTAAATTAACTTGCTTATGGTTACTGCTATGTGGTAGCACAGTATTCATGATGCAAGTATGTTGGACGTTTATTCTTTCAATATTCCCCTTCACAATAGAATTTCAAATCTCAGAGAAGTTAAACAGTAGACGAGGACTGAAATAATAAAACCAGGATATCTGCTTAGGTCTGTGTGATTCCAAAGCCGCATCCCTATACTGCATCAATAGAACCCTGAGAGAAAATGAAGTATGCATTAGATGCAGTCATTACCAATAGTTATAGAGGATTGCTTCCCAGACCTGCCACAAACCCCCAAATCTGCAGATAATCAAACAATTCATATATAATGGCATAATATTTACATATAACCCTCACACTGCCTCCTGCATACTTTAAATTGTCTCTAGGTTACTTATTACTAAGTAAATACAGTGCATAAAGTTGTATACTGTATTGTTTAGGTATTGATGAGGAAAAAAAATCTGTGCATTTTCAGTACAGGTTGATTATTTTTTAGTATTTTCAATCCACAGTTGGTGGAATCTGTCAGGCACCAAGAGACTATGCCTAGGAAATACGTATAAAACATATTCCCATAAACATGCACTAATTTAGGATACTTGAGATGTACAATGAGTAATGGAATCATGTTATTTAATATTTTATAAAAACAAGGATTTAGAGGTTTCAGGTACAGAGAAGCTGAAGCATGGTCACTCTACTTTCAGATTTTAAGGCGTTTATCTAAGAGTTTCCTTTTAATGTTTCATCCTCACCACCAGAAAATTTCTCTTCATTCTCTACATAATTATTTCATGTTGAGTTTTATCTCCTTTTTGGAATTCATGAGAGATGAAAGCAACTGCTTCTTATTTTCTATAAAATAAATCCTTATATTTGAATTCTTCCACTGTAATATTAGTTCTGAGATCATCATAATTCCTAAACACCATGTCCCTCTTTCTTCCAAATATATTCTTAAAATGTGGTTGGCTTTACTCCTAGAGAGAAAGTAATGCTGATGCTGCCCACAGGCTTCCACTGTTATTGTCCTTAACAGAAGACAACGAAGGCTGAAGAGGATTGCGTGATGGTGTCCACACATTGTTTTTCACATTTGATTTTCTTCAAAGCAAATCAAGTTAAAACAAATGATATTCAAAGAAAATATGAAAAAATTATGTGAACAGAACAGGAATTTGAAGGATTTTCAGTATTTTCTCTCCAGTGCATTGATTTTACTCTAAATTGTAGGGAAATGTATTTGATAGACTAGAAAGACAATATATTCTTTGTAAAGTTAGTCCATCAAAATGTCATCCTTCTTTGGAGCTACAGAATGATTTCTAGATCATGGACATCAGTAGAAATCATGTGACAAGGAAAGAAATCACATGACAACAACAGGACAAAAAAAACGAAGGGGTCCATTGAGATTGAGTTACATTATGAAAGTATCATAATTATGAAAGTGAGTTACAGTAAGTATAAAATCATCAAAGCCCATAGTAAACTGTTGAAAGGATGAATTCTATAAAATACCACACACATTAATAAAAGATTATGATTATCAAGACATTACAAGATGTCAAGTTTAGTAATTTTCATGTGGCGTGTGTCAGCTTTTTTAATTTGTGCATCGTACCAAATAGGGATTCTTAACTCAGTTTTACTGATGAGAAAGCTGAGCTGTACTAAGGGTTATTCCTAAAGGTTGTTCTCAAGATGCAAAGCACATTTGGAAACCTAAAGCACATAGTCTGACCCAAATTTTAATTAATATAAAAGACATTATCCTAATATCAAAACATGATTTAACCAAGGACTGAGCTGTTGAATCTACCTAGTCTTCAAAACTAACCATTCCTACACATTCAGAGAAATGAATTTTAATTACAATCTTCCCCCTGGCCCCAGTCACAGGTATGACTAAGAGCATGCCCGTGGGTGGATTTCACAAGAGGATCTTCCACCAGATATGCACTGCTGGCTCAGATCAGAATGTTCCGTTAACCATCTCTGCTGGAATGTACTTGGATTCAATACCTTCCAACTGCATTGTTTCTGGGTTGAACATAGAGTCACTCCAGTGTCTTTTTCCTTTCATAGACCTCTCCTAATCTCTGGGTCTGCATCAGCCTCCACCTGCTGACTGCAAGTTTCTCAAAAAGCACAGAATCTTTCTTCCTTCTTTTTTTAAAATATACTTTTTATTTATTCTTCAAGCATTTCATGAGTGAATACATGTCTTTATCAGATTCATCTCCATTCCAGCTCATCCTAGGCCCCCCACGCCCTTACCTCCTCCAAATGTTTGTCCTTTTTTTCTTTTTTAAGAACCCATTGAGTTTAGTTAGTGTTGCCCACATGTGCAAGGATGTGGGACACCACTGGAGCATGGTCAACCTTCTAGGGGTCCACGCCTGAAAACAACGGACTCGGGATAAGGAGGCAGTTCAATGGTTAACGCGCTTGCAAGAATGAGAAATGGAGTTGGGATCCACAGAACATAGGGAAATAATGATTGTGCTTGGCAGCCTGCCTGTAATTCCAGCCTCAGAGCGCAGACACAGGGGATCTCTACAGCAAATTGCCAGAAGGGACCCTGCTTCCCTGAATAAAGTGGACGATAGATCCAGGATTACTCCTGATACCAACTTCTAGCCTCCACATAATATATGTGCACATGTATGCAAGCACACCAGCACTCACGTGTACCACATGTATGCAAGCATGCATACTCAGGACACACACCTACATTAAGATCGAAAAAGGAATAAGAAAGAAAGAAAACTGATTCTCCCTATCAAGAACACCTCAGCTGGAGGTAGGGGTGTGTCCTTTAACTTGACATCATCAAGCATCCAACTCTGTACTGTCTCCCACCAACCAGAAGTCAACAGAGGGACAAAGTGTCTGCAGCTTTCTGAGTCCCTGGTGTGAAAGGTAAGCCACCAGGTGCACATGATGTCTACCAAGATTGAAACCAGATTAAATGTCCAAACATCTTACCTCCTGCTGTAGGCTGAGATGGAAAGGCAGGAATACGCAGACCCTGAGAGAAATGTAGACACTTAGAAGCAACAGGCTGGGGCTGGAGAGATGGCCTAGCGGTTAAGAACACAGACTGCTCTTGCAGAGGACCCGGGTTCTATCCCCAGCACCCACATGGCGGCTGAGAACCGTCTGTAACTCCAGTTCCAGGGGAATCCGACGCCCTCTTCTCACCTCCGCAGCATTGCACTACGCGGGTGCACAAACCTGCATGCATACAGTACATTCATACACATACGAAAATAAACTAAAAAATTAAAAAAAAATAAAATGAGAAAAAAAGAAGCAACAAGCTAAGTTTCAAGAATGTCAAAAGAAATCTAAATTTTGGACAAAGCAAACATATCTCACGTGATTCTTAAAACCTTTCTAAAATAAAAGTTTCATGTCAGTGCTATTACCATATTGTCTACAGAAAACTATTTGCTTTATTATGTAAATTATCCCAAGATTTGTTTTCCTATTTCCAAAAAAAAAAAAAAATGTGTATGAAGTGGAAAACTGCAATGTACTTCAGGAACAAAAATCACAGATGTTTAAAAACTGTTCCAAAGATCAAAGGCATGCTGTATGCCTTAAGTGGCAATGTTTTAGCTTCATTTTAAGACATTCCAGCATGGGTTCAATTTCGAAGGGAAAATAGCAAATTTTATAACCATAAAAATTGCTGCAGCAACATCTTCAAATTTTTCTACTAAATGTGATGGTAATTTAAATATTGAATCTTTTTAGTTCTCTTGGACTACCAAGCTCTTTATGTAAATGTCTTGTTCAACTTTCAGATATGTAACTTCCAAGGGTTTTTTTTTCAGAAGCTTATTGCATTAAAAAATAGGATATTTTCTAAAAGTTTCAAGAATAAAAACCAATACCTCCTAAGGATGTTGGAATGTCTAGAGGTATTTTAATTGTGGTAATGGGACAAAGAGTGCTACCAACATCTAGCAAATGGCCGGGATGCTACCAGATCACACAGAGTGGCCCCTTACAACAAAGAGCCATCCTATTCAACATGCAAATAATGCTGAATATGTACCTACTGTCTGCCATCACGTTTTAGATATTTCTGTGCCCAACAAAATATACTTTCTTTATGTTTAGTTAATGAAAATAAGTTAATGATATTAATCATTACAAAAGAATGTGGATTAATATAAAACAATATTCCCTTAAAATAGTAATTAGAATAATTGAAATTAGCATTTATCATAAAGTCATTTACAAATTTTATTGGGACATTTTGTTATAATGAAATTTGATAGCTGATAACTAGATTTTTAGGCACCATTTCTAAAACACTGATGTTTATATTGTTTGGATTATTTCATATTTTATGTTTTTTCAATCACATCACAAATTTCTTTACAATTATTTTTTAATTCACTTTAATTCCTTGTAAATTTTTAAAACTGCTTCAATATTTAAATAACAATTATGCAATTTTTATACAAATAACAAAATCACTATTTTTATGAAATGAACATAAAATCAAATAGTAGCTTCCTATAGAACATTCTTACATGAAAGAGATACAAAACAGTAGTCATGATCAGTGGACAATGTTGATATTTTGGATTTTTAAAAATTTTTGAGAATTTCATATACAAATACTGTATTTGAACTATTTCTACCCCCCCCATTTCTCTATCTAAGTCCTCCCATACCCCCAACTCTCAATTTCTTATACTCTTCTTAACAAACACAAATATCTCTTTCTACTAGCACCCCTAATTATTTGTTACACATACATGCATACATGCATACATTTATAAAATCACATATATAATGCACTCACTGAAATTTATGGCATTTATGTACACATGTGTTTAGGATGACCATTTAGGATTAGATAACCTATCAGGGAGCTTGTCCCAGATAAAACATTCTTCACTGATTGCCTACAGCTCTACATTTACAGGCATGACCTTGAGTCACTTCCTGAATCCACATTGGCATGTCACCTGTACTGTCATTGTTCAAGCCTTGTTAGGCAAGCATGTTGTACAGATTTCATGCTGCAGTTTCCTATCACGTCTAGGCTGCATTCTCTAGCAGCAAGCGTCCTGTTCTTAGGGCTCTTACACTCTTTTGCCCCCCCCCACACACACACATACACACTCACACTTCTCAGATGTTCCCTGGGCCTGAGGTGTAGCCATTCCATTGTAGCTGTATCAGTTGGGGAAAGACACCACACAGGTGCAGTCCTTTAATCTCTTTGAAGAGATAATGCAAAGTTGAAATTTCCATGGTCCTCCTTTTAGAAAAGTGGCCAAAAAAAAAAAAAGTTAGGCTTATTGTCGGGCATGGTGTCACATGCCTTTAACCTCAGCACTCAGGAGGCAGAGGCAGATGGATCTCTGTGAGTTTAAGGCCAGCCTGGTCTGTAAAGTGAGTTCCAGAACAGCTGGGCTACAGGGAGAGCCTGTCTCAAAAAGACAAAAAAAAAGTTAGGCCTATCATAATATCTCAAATGTTAGAAATCCCAAATTCAAATGAATTTTTATTTTTTTAATTTTTGTTTATTTATTCTTGTATATGTATGAATGTACTGTCTGCATGTAGGTTTGTGCACCTGTGTCATGCAATGCCTCGGAGGTCAGAAGAGGGTCATTCTCAGCAGCCATGTGGTTGCTAGGGATCGAACCCGGGTCCTCTGCAAGAGCAGTCAGCGCTCTTAACCACTAAGCCATCTCTCCAGCCCCCTCAAATGAATTTTTAAAAGAGAAAAAAATGTTTAACACTATCAGGGAATAATTAAATTAGTAGGCAACTATCTTACCAAGGACTTGTATTATCATTCTACTGAAAATAAGATTGGATTTAGCTTAGCAATAAATAACATACTGTTTAAATATAATCTGTTCCAATGTCAATTCTGTCTTACTCTCTCCTTTTCTGAATGCCAAAGTTCCTCCCACTTATGGATTGGTTATGACAGGCTAAGAAGCTCATCAACAGTGTACACAGATTAGTGTGTGGGGGATATGATTATGATAAACTGGTTGCATTCCATTGTAAAGGTGATAAAAATGCAGGGTGCCTCAAAAATACTTCTGAACTATTTGCTTAGAAGAATGGAAGTCTTTAGATTTTGGAAAGTCATACTTTAGAAAGCATTCCAGCTTATTCTGTGCTATCACGTAGCCTTTCGTTAAAGTGGTTTTATGGGTAATTTATTACTGGGAAACTTGCCTGTGGAACATTACAAAGCAATAAATTCCAGCCAACCATCTATGCTATTTACAGCGCAATTAGGATAAATAACCCAACTGTACTCCATCAAAGATACTATCTTCTATTTAGAATCTATATATAATCTTGGCCTTTGTCTCTTTAAGATGAGTAATGTCAGAAACAGTTATGTAGCTTGCTTTACTTAAAGAGTTTCAATAAAATATGATATAACATTTTTCCAAACATAAACTTGTGATTAATGAAGGGAACTGAACAAATCTTATTTAGCTAGAACATCACATTGTATCTCATGAAAATACCTTGTGAAACACTCAGAGCTATTTTCTTGCCTTGAGTACCTTTGGCAGGATGATGTACATGCCATATTGTATGGCACTTGAAACCCTGTAGCAATATCATGCATGTTTGTTTTCCAGCTAAATTAGGCTGAAAACTCATTCATATAAGGCTCACATATTTATAAATCAGTTAACTTTTGAACCCAGATATTGTGGGTTATTATAATGGCTCTAAGCCTCATTATCTATGTAGCCTTGGGGAGATAACAATCTTGGGTGTTATTCTCATGCTCTATAAAAAGGACAATGAAAGTATCTACCTTTGCAAAGATGAAATAAGCATTATAAATGGCATTTAAGGACAACATTTGGCATATAATGAGCCCCCAGAAATCTTTACCTCTGTCAGTGTTGTTCTTCTGTCCATTCCCATAAACAGCATTCAAGAGAATAGTGGCCCCACAGAAAACAGTCTTCATAGATTTGTTGAATAAACTTTGCCAAAATATAATTTCTGTGATTATGAAGACATGAAGGAGAATTTGTTGTCAGAGGAAAAATGAGACTCTAGTGATTAATTCTTGACTTTCTCTTCTGCAAGTGGTTCCAAGAATATTCTTTTTTTGAATTATTATTATTTGTTTATTTTTAAGGGATTCTACAATATAATAACACAGTTGTTTGCAGATAACATTGATGTTGCTCAGTTTGCCGTACAATTAGGTAATTGGTGCATTTTGCAAGTATCTATGTCCAAATTTTGAACAACCCAAGGTTCCCATAGTCCAGTTGGAGAAGCTTGTATGCACAGGCATGTTGATCAATTAGGAGTCCAGACTATATTCCTGTAGTCTCATGATTCACCCCTATCTCTCTGCAGCCCTTACAATCTACCACGCCTCCTCTTCCGCAGTTTGTTCCCTGGGCTTTGGGAAAGGGGCACAAGTGGGTGAGAAGAAAACAGTCTACTTTCTTTGGAGTTGTCATTTTGGACTCTAGTCTGTTCAGGTTGTTTCCCTTCCTGGGTTGACAGCTTTTCCAGTGATACCTTTTTAGTCATACTAACAAAGCACAAGCAATTGGATGTACAGGCATTTAAGCAGTACTAATTATTATGTCAAGCTAAGCTGTGAGCATAGACACAGATGCTTGGATGGTATGCTAATCTGCAAACTCCAAGAATATTCTTAAGAGAGCCTTACAAAAATGGGAACATATATAATAAACACTGGCAAAAGAAATGACTGGTATCCAGTAACTGATATGCATTGTCACTCTGTTCAAAAAGAGTCTTTTTAAAAATTTTTTATCTATTTTTTTATATGTGTATGAATGTACTGTCTGCATGTAGATTTGTGCACCTGTGTCATGCAATGCTGTGGAGGTCAGAAGAGGGCATCAGATTCCCCTGGAACAGGAGTTAAAGACAGTTCTCAGCTTCCATGTGGGTGCTGGGGATAGAACCTGGGTCCTCTGCAAGAGCAGTCTGCGCTCTTAACCTCTAGGCCATCTCTCCAGCCCCAAAAAGAGTCTTTAAAAGCAACACTGGCCTGTAGATCTGTCTCATTTTATCACCTTTGCTAAGTGCACACCCAGTGTATCACACTGTGCTAGTGATCAGCAGTGAAGGAAAGACAAAAGGACATGATTTGTGTTATTCATAGTGTGTTAAGACAGCTGGGAGGCTACAGAGAGACACTATCTCAAAAAAAAAAAAAAAAAAAAAAAAAAAAAAACAAGAATTAGGACTTTTTAAAGATGATAAATTTTATATAGAACATAACCAAGAATAAGAATAAAGGATAGAAACAGTGATCAATATTATACTGGATTTCAGCTAACCTATTTTATCAAAACCTTAAAGAAATTTAAAGCAGGTTGGCATACAGGAGACTTTGCAGATATTGGGCCCTTTCATGGGGCAAAGTCCTAACAACAACAAAAAAATTAATCTAAGAACCAGAGGATGTGTCTAGAGAACAGCATTTAAATACATGTGTAACGTGTGTACCTTTTTTTTCTAGGTAAATAAAAGAAATTTTTTATTGATGCTTTGTGTATTTCATACATCATTTTCCAACGTGTGTACCTTTTTAACAGGCCCTTGTGTACCATGCTGTATTCCCCCTTACAGTCCAGCAGAGGAAGTAAGTGCACTGTCAGGGGAAGCTGCTTCTCCAACCTAGCATAGCTCTTCCCTCAAAGAGCTACCCAGGCCACCAAATAGCCGCAAGCTTCTGATAACAAGAAGGACAACATCCAAAACCCCAGCTCATTTTATCCCTCCATCCATCTTGGAATCTCAAAATCCCTGAATCGGTCCCTAAATCCATGAGCACTTATAGCTTCTGAAGTGCTTGTTGGATCATTAGGAGGTCAAACACGGGGGGGGGGGTTCTTTTGCTTCAGAAAGTTTGTGGCTCAACAAATAATCCTTGTGTGTCTTTAAACACAGGAAAGCTTTGTGTCTTTCTTTCCTTACTACAGAAGAAATTAAAAGAGATATAAATTATTTCCGTATTGTAGCAACTTTCTCAAAGTTCTGAGGTGTTCTACCACCATTTGAGCTCAAGCCCCTCTGAGCTCATCACAGTGTTGGGGGAAATGTAGCTCAGTTTAGTTCACCATGATAAAAAATCTTTTCAAGATTTTACAACCAGCAGCTGACAAAGAGAACCAGTTTTTCTCAGGGATGAGTCTCCTGATAGGTTTCCCAATCCTAAGTGGTCAATCCTAAACATATCTACATATGGGCAGCACTAAGTGGACTTGGTAGATTTTGTGTGTGTGTGTGTGTGTGTGTTATGTGTATATACTATATATATATACATATATATATATTTAGAGAGAGAGAGATCACAGTAGAGGAATAGGTAATGAATTAGAGAGGGAAGAGACTACTAGAGGAGTCGGTGGGGGAAGAGAGGAATGGAAATATATATGCTCAGATATAAAATTCTTAAAAGATTAAAATAAAAATTTAAGCAAAAAATAAGTCTTATAACCAAAACATAAGCTGTAAGTCAGCATTTCCAAAACTAGATGCTAATGACTTGTCCACATACAAAGGAAAGATTCTGTGGTCAATAATTTAAATCAGTGATATGCAATTTTTATATGCAAAGTCCTGAAAAGCTCTGAGTAAATGATGCAATTCAGCCAAACATTTCCCAAAATAATTTGCTATAAGCTTATATTATATTAACTATATTACTGTATAAGTTCCCACTCTCCTTTTTGAAATCCATACATTTAAAAATATCTTATTTGTTATTTTTAGTTTATGTGTTTGAGTATATTGCCTGCATGCGTGTGAGTGCACCGAGGCTATGCAATCCCTAGGGGAGTGCATTGGATCCCATGGGACTGGAGTTAAGGACTGTTGTTAGCCACCATAGGGGTACCAGGATTCGAACCTGGGTCCTCGGCAACAGGAGCTACTGCTCTTAACCACTGAGCCATTTCTCTAGCCCCCGTAAAAATTTTAAAGCATATAAAGAAAAGAGACCATTGAAACAGTGATAACCAACTCAATTTGGAAAAATCTCAGATTTCAAGACCAATTTAGACCACCAGATATGAATAATGAATTTGTAATATCTCGTGAATCTGACAGATACCTGATTCTCCACATAAATCAATCTGTTGTTCAGCTCTTTAAATGGCATATCGTTCTTTTACACATCAGCATTAGTTCAATTTATATTTTTTCACATTGGCTCTGCCAGACAAAGGTGAAATTTGAAGGCGCTGGAACCAGCCCAGAATTCACCAGCCACACAGAGCAGGCAAACAACAGAAATGGTTCTCTGACGTGGGAAGATCCAGTTTGAATTAGGGGCTAGTTCTCAGCTAGCACCCCTCAGGGCACCATGTGGGAGTCATGGGATTCCCCTGACCCCACCCCAAGAGGGAGCAAGCAACATAGCCTAGGCACATGATGCTAGGCGGAACAGCAGTATACCTCAGCGCGTAACTGGGGGTCTGTAGCCGGTCGTGGTGGCGCACACCTTTAATCCTAGCACTTGGGAGGCAGAGGCAGGCAGATCTTTGTGAGTTCAAAGCCAGCCTGGTCTACAGAGTGAGTTCTAGGACAGCTGGGGCTACAGGGAGACCCTGTCTTGAAAAGACCAAAAAACAAAAAGTGAGTCGCAGCAGGCAATAAAGCAAATTCTCTATTACCATCATTACACAGAATTCCTGGCTGTTATTTCTGCCCACCTACAGGCTGAAGCAGGCCAGGATTTCGAGCATTGTGGCCAGTGGGTTGGACCGCGGTCCATCAGACCACCAACCTGGTACTCTGGTGTGGGGCTGGATGGAGACCTATCAGGTCACCAGCTGTGAAGTGAATTGTGAGTGGGTGTAGGCTGAAGATAGGCCATCAGCCACCAGCCTGAAATTCCTGTGCAGGGACCAGCAGTCTTTGGGCAGGTGGGAAATCACGGCCAGACAGGGAAACGTTCTGTTTTCCCAGGTTAAGGACCTGAATTGGAAGTACCTCTCATGTTGGGTTATGAAAGTAACTAAATGACCGCTGCACCAAGGGGTCAGTTCCCTACAGTGGCCGCAAGTGGGCACTATGCTCCCCTTCTCTTAGCAGGACTGTGCTGTACCTGCTCATAGTAAGAGCAGCTCCCACATTCTGAAACGTCTAAATCAAATGCCCTAACTTTGAAGTTCAAGTAGAGATATAGAGAGAATAAATGAATTTCCAAGAAAAGTTTGAAGATCCCAATAAAATTCCTTTTCAAAGCTCTTTTCTGAACTCTATAAATAACACTTGGGGCCCACATACTAGTTGTGCGCTTACTTCTTTCCCATGCTATGGCCATGAGGCTTTAACTATAACTTCCTCACGCAGCCTTCATCAGTGATGCTAATCATATATTATTGCTTGACCCACCGTGAACAGTACCATGACTCCTATACTATCAATCCAAAGATGGCTTGCTTTTCATAAAGGAAAGTATTCATTAGTGCAAACTTATTGAGCTATGAATGCCTTGGGCTTGTACTAAACCAAATTGAAAATATCAAATAGAGCATTTGATGCATGAAATTTGGGGAGAACCAGTCAGAACAGATGTTAAAGTGCATTGTGATTTCAGGTTTGACGAGCCATGATTTCTTCCCATAGAAAAATATTACTAAGGTTTAAATCCCCATTTTTACTAGAAAAATAAAACAACTTTGTGTCATATACAAACATATATATGTCAAATTTTCTGTCATCAGTCATTGTAATATAAACTTTAGCTTGTTTGTTAACTTCTAGTTATTACAGATCTTAGTACTAACACTCCAACATCTTTAAAGAAACATGAACAATGTCAGTCACATACCTCTATGGATATGATTAAAATGGACAAATGTTCATTTATAAACAGAAAAATCTCCTACTTAAAAAATGGATTTCCTAAAAAAAAAAAAAAAAATGGATTTCCTGGGGCTGGAGAGATGGCTCAGCAGTTAAGAGCACTGACTGCTCTTTCAGAAGACTCAGGTTTGATTCCCAGCACCTGCATGGTGGTTAAAAAACCATCTTTAGGGTCTGGAGAGATGGCCTAGCGGTTAAGAGCGCCGACCGCTCTTACAGAGGACCCGGGTTCGATCCCCAGCACCCACATGGCGGCTGAGAACCGTCTGAAGCTCCAATTCCAGGAGAGCTCCAGTTCCAGGGGAATCCGACGCCCTCTTCTGACCTCCGCGGCATTGCACGACACGGGTGCACAGACCTACACGCAGACAGTACACTCATACACAAAGAAAAATAAATAAAAATTAAAAAAAAAGAAAAAGAAGTTTAAAAAAAAAAAAAACATCTTTAACTCCAGTTCCAGGGGAATCTGACACCCTCTTCTGACCTCTGCAGCATGACTCGGGTGCACCAACCTACTTGCAGACAGTACAATCATACACATAAAAAATAATAAATAAAAAAATTTAGTTTAAAAAAATGGATTTCCCCCCAAAAGGGCATGGCATGAGCTCTTCAATTGGCACTAACTAGCGCACATTTAGGCTGTCTCTTTGACAGTTTCCTTACTTTTGTTTCATGGTTGTGATTTAAAATGTAACAATTAAGAATTAAATATATTCATCATCTGGAAAAACATCCAGTGACTATACAGTTCAGCTACTGTTATGGATGTTACTCTCCCCCACAGACTTATGCATTTGGACAGTTTGTCCCCAGCTGGTGTTTCTGTGGGGAATTGTGGGAAATTGTGGAAACTTTTGAACAAGGAGCCTAGCAGACATATGACCACATGGACAGGTCTTATGTTATAGCCCAGACTCGGTTCCAGCCCAAGCTCTCTGACCCCTAATTCTGCCATAATGCAACAAGTAGTCGCCTCACTCTCCTGTTACCATGGAGCCACTCAAACTGTCGGACAAATAACCCTTCCTTACTGGAAACTGTTTCTGTGAAGTATTTTGCCAGAGTGATTGTGGGAAGATCCAGTTTGAATTGGGGGCTAGTTCTCAGCTAGCACCCCTCAGGGCACCATGTGGGTGGGAGTCATGGGATTTCTCTGACCCCACCCCAGGAAGGAGCAGACTATTCGCCCTGGTGCAGAACTGGGGGTCTGTGATTGGCTCTGGGAACCGACGTCATTTTGCTTATAAAAGCAAGCCGTAGCAGGCAATAAATCGAATTCCCCATTCCCATCATTACAGAATTCCTGGCCGTTATTTCTTTCGCACATACAGGCGGAAGCAGGCCTGAATTTCATTCAAGTGACCAGTGGGTTGGACAGCGGTCCTTTAGACCACCAACCTGGATAGCTGGTGTGGTGAAGTGAATTGCCAGCCGGCATAGGCTGAAGATAGGCCATCAGCCATCAGCCTGAAATTCCTGTCCAGGGATCAGCAGTCTTTGGGCAGGTGGGAAAAGCAGGGCCAAGACGGGAAATGTTCCGTTTTCCCAGGCTAAGGACCTGAGTTGGAAGTACCTCTCAGGTAGGGTACAGAACTAACCAACTGACCTCTGTGCTGAAGGGTCAGTTCCCTGTCACAGTGTCCACACGGTGGTCACTGTGCTCCCCTTCCCTTAGCAGGACCTCCTGTACCTGCCTGTGGCAAAGGAAGCTTCCTACAGTGACAAGGAAAGTAACTAGCATTAAAACTGACAGCAGAAGTAGAGTCATTTCTGTGATAAACCCTGTGGATTGTGGGCCTGGTTTGCAGAAGAAATATGGAAGCACTTGGAACTGGAGCTACCAAAGCTGTAGAATGCTTAAGCAAAACTGAATGGACCTTTGTGGAAAGAATGTGGAAGACTAGAATCCAAATAGAGGTGCAAATAGAGTGGTAGAAGCTGTGCTTATGAGGTTTCAGAGGAATTAGGACACTGTTGAGGAGTGGGCTCTTCGTTTTATATTCTGGCAAAGAATATGGTTGTATTCTGCCAGGGTCCTGAAATTTTGAATGAGACTGAACTCAAAAATAACAGGCTAAGTTTTCTGACTGAGGAAATTTCAAGGCAGTACAGCATTCAGACTGTGGAACGGTTATCACTGACTACTTAACCCAGATTTGGCAGAGAAGGATGTGAAAATTTGGCAGCTTGTCCAGGAGAGAAGCATGAATCAGATTAAACTTGTGGAGAGGGTGGGTGCAGATAAAAGCAGTCATAATTATTACAGAGTTTAAGCACCATTAAAGGGAAACAGTGCAGTTGTCACCTTGCAGTAGATAAGGTCCTTTGAGGGCAGGACCCAATACATTGAAAGTTTCTAAGTATAAAACTAAAAGCTCACTTGCAAAGCATTCATTTGAAATCCAAGTGCCCATATGTAGCAAGCTTCCGGGGGCACCCTAATCTAAAAGCATTGCTGAAAATGCAGGGACATTTTCCCAGGATCAACCACCCAGGGATTCAGCCACTGCAGCCACTTTACAGAGGGCTGCAGAACTTGCCCCATATGGTGCTTGTTTTGTAGATATGCATAATTAAATACAGAATCTTAGAGGCTTGCATTAAGAAACTAGAAAGCTGGTCACACAGAGACATTGTCTGCGAATTGCTCAAGCCTAAATGGCACATCTCTAAATGCAACATCTACACCTAAGGCTGTAACATAGAACAAGAGATAAAAGAGGACACTAATGAGTCTCTCAGCTTACACTAATGAAGCTCCTCCATGCATCAGAAGACCAGGAACACAAAAAGGTACAAATGGGGGCTGGAGAGATGGCCTAGCGGTTGGGAGCACCGACTGCTCTTACAGAGGACCCGGGTTTGATCCCCAGCACCCACATGGCGGCCGAGAACCATCTGAAACTCCAATTCCAGGAGAACTCCAGTTCCAGGGGAATCCGACACCCTCTTCTGACCTCCATGGCATTGCACGACATGGGTGCACAAACCTGCATGCAGACAGTACATTCATACACATACAGAAATAAATAAAATTTTAAAAATTAAAAAAAAGATTATTGATTTCATAAAAATAAAAAAATAATAATAAAGGGTACAAATGGCCAAAGCATGGAGATCAGGAGTCGGCAAAGTGTGGGTCCTTCGTATATTAAGCTGCACTCGCCCAGGGCTTGGGGACTATTGTGGAAGAGGGGGATGGAAAGATTGTAAGAGCCAGGGAGGAGATGCATAACGACATGGAAATAGATTCATACAAGCTCTGAGGACTCTTCATACGAACCTACAGTGGTAATGTCAGCATGCACAAGACCCATGTAAACTTAAGCAGATAAAACCCAGCATAGAACTATGGAAATTGGCAGCAGGCCCCAAGCTTAGAAGAAGAAATATTGGCAGCTCATTACTGCTGGGTGAAGAAGAACTGATCTTAAAACAAGGGACTCTGGATAGGCTGACTAGACCTCAGTAGATGATCTTGCACTGAGGAATGTCTAGGGACACTAACTTGACACAATGGGGCTTCACACAAATGAGAGAGTGCATGAATATCCAGTGGGGGCGCTGTGGAAGGTGCCAGTGGGGAAGGGGTATAAAGAAAATGAAGACTGATTGAGACGTTCTGTATGAAATACACAAAAATTCAATTAAAAATTGGAAAAAAAAAGAAACTAGAAAGCCTAAGGCCGCAGTGTGGCAAGATGAGATGACACCCTACGAGGCAGCATCACATTGCGCATGAAGCTGTAATAATTAAGCATAGGTTGCAACAAAGACCCTAAAACAAGGCAAGTGCCAGTAACGTGGGACATTTGCCAAGAGAAGCTACAGGTGTCAAACAGAACTGGCCCAAGAGAGAAGTCCCAAGTGCCACAGGTGATGACCCTGGAGAGACAGGGCTACCCAAGTCCATTGGAACCCAGGTTATGCCGTCACCAGCCCTAGACACTGGGTAGGGATTGGTGTTTGTCCTCCTGGTTTTGGCTTTGCTTTGACACTGTCCTTCGTTTTATTCCCATTTGTCCTTTTGGGAATAGAAATGCTCATTCTGCGCCATTGTACGCCAGAAGTGCATGACTTGCTTTTTAATTTGACAAGGGTTCATAATTAAGAGATAGTCTTTAGTTTCACAAGAGATTTCAGACTTGGGACATGTGAACAATGCTTTAAAAAATAAAACTATGTGGACTTTTGAAGTTGGACTGGATGCCTGTCACATTATAAAATGGCCCGAAGTCTGTGGGGCTAAAGGCAGAATGCTGAATGCTGTTTTGAATACGAACCTGGCAAACTCATGTATGTGAACTTTTGGTGTGCAGCTGGCTGTACTCTTTTGTAAGGTTGTGACATATTTTGTACATGTGGCTTGGCTGGAAGACAAAGGGCCACAGGGGCACGATTTGTGGATTATACATTGGCCCAAGCTTTCTGCTCCCAGTTCCACTATAATGAGCAGCAGCCTCATGCCCGCACTGTCACAGAATTATCCCACCTATGGTCTACTCCACCATGATACATACATGGCCTTCCCCACCCTCAAGCCCTTAGCCAAATAAAGCCTCTTCTCTCTCAAGTTGTTTCTCTCAGATATTTCATCACAGAATGGAGGAAAGTAGCCAATCCAGTTATAATAATTAGTTCTCATGGAACTAAGATCAAACACTTTAATTTTTCATTTTAATGAATATGAATAAGGCAATCGGGCTAAATCATATACAGACAGTATTAAAAGAGGCAATATTATCATACTGAGCAGAATCTTGTAATGTCTTAAAGGTACTGCAATATATTTTAAGGCATTGATGTTCAAGGATGTTTGCAATAAGTAAAAGGACTCATTTTTACCCCAGAAGCATAAAATCGGATCTATTTATTTAAAAGGTAAATAAAATCTACAAGATATTAGATCCAAAAATGCAAACATTGAATTTAATGAGTTCAGATTTCAGGCAGCCCATAATCACTTTTCCAGCATTCATTCTACTAAGAACCCAATATAGACACTGGAAAATGTATCCTTAAGTGGGAAAATTGTCCTGTCTTTTCTCTTCTAGGGAAACAGACTCAGAGGCTGAGATTAGCAAATGAATGGACAGGCGAAACCAAGGAGAGAGAAAGGGAGTCAGGACGGGGAAGAATAAGAGATAAACTAGTGTGATTATGGTCATGGTTAGAACCAAACATCAGTTAATCCTATGGGAACCACAGAAGCTAGAAGATCCTTCAGAGTCATTCAGATCAGGCCTGAGGCAGGAGACGAGGCCTTTGATACTCCACAATGACACATCCTAGGGGGTATGGACCATCCTAGGGAGGTGGAGGAAGCTGGCCAAGAGGCGTGCCTGGAGAAAGACTCAGCTGCGATGTGTCACCACATAACACTCAGGGCAGCGGTGGAAAGAAGAGGTCATGGGCGGTGCACGGTGCCTCCACTAGCAGTCCCTAGAGTAGCATGGTTGCCCATCAATGATATTGAGCTGCAGGCACTCCTGACATTAGGCAGATGTGAGGAGAAATGCATTTTCATGCTTTTCTGCTCAGGTAAAATCCAAAGAAATATCACCTTGACAAAAAAATAAAAGCTGAGAACCAGCTTAGGAAAGAGAAATGCAACTCCCTTCCCAAACTAATCATCATCTATAGGGTCTGTAAGTATGAAGTTAGAGTCTGCTTCACACATGTACATATGCACATGTCTTATATATCATGATTCTTAAATCAAGAAAGTTTAGCCTAGCAACAGTTCCTGGTCAATGAAATGTGGTGTCACCCAGATGAGCACATACCAAAGGAAGAACTTCCTGTGCTGTCCTTTGCTTAAAACAAAAATAAAAACAATACACTTGCAGAGGGCAATATGGATGCAAAGGGAACTTGGTTTGACAATAACATTTCAGTTCATTCTTATTAATGTATTGACTGCTGAGAAGATTCTATTTCCAAACCCCTCATCTGAATAAATGTAAAACATTCATTCTCTTTTGCTTATTTCTCCTTGTCTTCACTGCATCTCAACTGGAATGTTCTGTCACCATCGCACATCTAAAATGACTGCTGCCGCCTCCTATCAAATTCACTCCCAGAAGGTTTCCAGTCATGAAGTGAGCAGTGCCAACACATCGTGTTCTCAGTGACATTCTTGATGATCTTTAGGTCAAAAGTACAAAATGATAGAAAATCAATTTATTTTCATCCAATTTTTTGAGGCACACTGTGTAAACAGCAATGTATATATTTAAGGTAAGCAGTATAATTGCTTGAGACATGATACATATATACATTATGAAAATAATACTTAAATCAAGCTAATTAATATACCATCACCTCAATAATTACCTTTTGTATGTGCAGTGAGGACATTTGAAACCAACTATTATGAATTTTCAAAGATACCATGTAGTATTATCAACTATAGTCAGCATTAGTACATTAGATCTCTGAACTTCTCTATCACATACAACTGAAACTCTGTAACCTCTGATTGACATTACTCCATTTTCTAATACCCTCTTCTGGTCCCCTGACCATTCTACTCTCTGATTTTAACCCAGGGGTGGGATTGCTGAGTCCTTTTTTTGATTCCTTAGGACCACCACAGTGTTCTCTGTAACATTTCTATTTATTGGCATGCCCTCCGCAGGTGCACCCAGGCTCCCTTTTCTCCACATCCCCATTGACACTGGTTTTAAAGACAAAAACAAACAAAACACCTCTGCTGGGCGGTGGTGGCACATGTCTTTAATCCTAGCACTTGGGAGGCAGAGGCAGGCAGATCTTTGTGAGTTCAAGGCCAGCCTGGTCTACAGAGTGAGTTCCAGGACAGCTGAGGCTATGGGCAGACCCTGTCTTGAAAAGACAAAAAAGGGGGGCTGGAGAGATAGCCTAGCGGTTAAGAGCGCCGACCGCTCTTACAGAGGATGCCGGTTCGATCCCCAGCACCCACATGGCGTCTAAGAACCGTCTGAAACTCCAATTCCAGGAGAACTCCAGTTCCAGGGGAATCCAAGACCCTCTTCTGACCTCCGCGGCGTTGCACGACACGGGTGCACAAACTTGCTGCAGCCAGTAACATTTCATACACATTACGTAAAAATTCAAATATAAAAAAAAATTTTAATTTAAAAAACAAAACACAAAAAAAAACTGGTTTTTGTATTTTGCGGTGACAGTCTTCCTAACTGGCATGAAGTAAAATCTCACTGTAAATTTGATTTGCATTTTCCTGATGATCGGCAATGGTTAAAGATTGCTTTAAATAATATTCAGCTATTTTCATCTCTTCTTTTGAGAAATGCATTATTGGGCTCTTCTTCCTCATTTTTAATCCAGGTTATTTTGTTCATTGTTTTATTTTTGTTATGGAGATTTACTTGTTTGGTTGGTTGGTGGTTGGTTGGTGGTTGGTTGGGTGGTTGCTTGGTTGGTTGGTGGATCGTTTGGTTTGGGTTTGGGTTATGAGATTATAATAGGGTTTTTCTTGCTATGTTGTATACAAATATTTTTCTTCATTCTGCCTAAGGGATTTTTGATTCAATTTTGGAGTACAATGTGTGGGTTAGTACTAATGTAGTGAAATATTTAAAATCTATTGCATTCCTTGTTGGGACATATACTCTTCTTTGAAGCTGCATATATCTATATATATATATATATTATATCTCTATATATCTATGCCTAGATAGTATCCATATATTAAAAATATTTGAAGAACAGCTATCATACCTGAAGCATGTGTTGGTAAGAGAATTTTAGATTATCTCTTTCAACTCATAGATAAGAATGTGAAGCAGGAAGTGTGAAGCCAGGACTGGACAGATGGCTCAGTGGTACGCGCACTGATGCTTTTTGCATGAAAAGAACCTGGGTTGGGTTCCCAGACACCTTACATGGCAGCTAACAACCATCTGAAACGCCCGTCCGGGGATCTGATGTTCCTTTTTCTTGACCTCACGGACATTGTCAACACAGTTGCACGGACATAACATGTCTGGTATTAACACTCACTATGCATTTTAAAAATAATTATATAGGGGGCTGGAGAGATGGCCTCGTGTTAAGAGCAGCTGACCGCTCTTGCAGAGGACTGGGTTTTGATCCCCAGCACCCACGTTGGTGGCCTAGAACTCTCTTGGAACTCCACTTCCAGGGAGTAAGGAAAAACTCCAGTTCCAGGGGAACCCGACACCCTATTCCTGACCTCTACGGCCATTGCATGACACAGGTCCGAATGGCCTACATGCAGACAGTACATTCTATCGGGTGGCGCACACCTTTAATCCTAAGCATTTGGGGAGTAGAGGAGGCGGATCTTTGTGAGTCTCAAGGCCAGCCTGGTCTACAAAGTGAGTTCCAGGACAGCTGGGGCTACAGGGAGACCCTGTCTCGAAAAGACCAAAAAAACCAAAATAAATAAATAAATAAATAAATAAATAAATAAATAAATAAATAAAATTAAAAAAAATAAAAATAATAAATAAAATATTTTTAAAAGAAATATGAAACCAGTCAACAGGACATAGAACCTAGCCACAAATAGCTAATTCCCAAACAGTGCTTCTTTTGCATTCCTGTTTTCTACCTTCACTGTAATGAATTAATGAAGACTTAAGTCAGTCATAGATTGTGGTTCCTATTGTCATGGAAACACAATGTTCGCTGATTTGGCTCCAATGTTTTGTATAAAATACAGACATCTATAGCCATTTTAAATCTTGGACAGATCTGGTTATATATTTTCTGCAATTTATTAAGTTGGCAAATGCCGCTCGCAAAACCTAAGTGCATGGCATATAAGTTCTTTACTTGGGCCCTGGGCTCGTGGCAATGTACAGGCTCTGTGAGGTCTATGTGTGATGAGAACTGGAAGCAAGTAAGCCAGCAATGTTCTGTCTGGAAAGAGACTTCCAACCCAAGAGGATCCATGGCCTGAAGCCAGCACTGATCATACAGTGTGAAAAAATTAAATACACAACACAGCTTCAAAATCTGTAAAGCATTTTAATGTTTGGCTGACATTACACTGTAGTTTTCATTGTAGTTTTCCGACTTCATGCAGGACAGCATTTTGTGCTAAGAGGTTTTTTTAAAAGACAAAGTAGGGAGAATCCATAACCTTACATCTTCCCACTGCCTAAAAGTTCTCTTTACTTGCTGTTCTTTGCTTTTATTCTAGAACTCATGAGGAAATATATGTGTGTATATATGCGTGTAAGTATCTTCATACTTCACATAGTTTTATCCTTAATTCTTGGCATGATCTGCTGTTGCCAAGCATATTTTGTATGTTATCTATAACAGATTAGCTCATTCCATGAGTATGAAGCCAAGGTTAAAGGTTCACTAGCAGTTTCAATCAATTCACTTTTCACTCTGATCTGAACAGTGTTCTTAGACAGTACTGCAGACCCTAACCACCTCCCTGCCAGTAGTGTCAGATAAAAAAAAAAAAAAGATAGCATTGCAAGAGTGAAGGCCTCCTCGCGCCACTGACAAATATGTCTCCTGACAACATCTTTCACGCAGATGCCAACAGCATATTCTCCACCTATAGTAGTTGATACTGGCACTTCCTAAAAGCCAACTATGTGCCAGGCTTTGCTCTTACCCTAGGGACGCAGTAATGAGAAACTGGTTAGTTCCTTCCTGCAGCCTGAGAACTGGCATCCTGCTTGTTGCCGTCCAACAGCACTGAGCATACATGTATAACTGAGTGGTACAGGTCCCTTTACGCAGGTGAACACTTGCTTTCCTTTCATTGGTCCTTGCAACTCTATTAGCCTCACCTTCCAACTGGATTGCAGATGTCTTCAACTCATTTTGTTTGTAATGTCTGTGCTTTTCCATGGGACCTGAGCATGTGGATCAATTTCATTGGTTGTGTATCTGATATGAGGTGATATAGCCTGCCTCTGATGAATGGAGATTTGGCTCTGTTTTTGCTATTTCCCAAATTTGGTTGATTTCAGGTCAGGTGGGAGGAGTAAGTGGGTCAGTCCTTCAGATACTCAGTGGCGATTATTGATTGGAGAGACTGGAGTGGTTCCAATTCCCTGGCAACTGGGAATCTTTTTTTTTGACGCTCCCAACCACTAGGCCATCTCTCCCGCCCCCTTTTTTTAAACATTTATTTTATTTTATTTTATTTTACTTATGTGTATGAATGCACAGTCTGCATGTAGGTCCGTGCACCCATGTCGTGCAATGCTGTGGAGGTCAGAAGAGGTGCCGGATTCCCCTGGAACTGGAGCTAAAGACGGTTCTCAGCTGCCATGTGGGTGCTGGGGATCGAACCCGGGTCCTCTGCAAGAGCAGTCGGCACTCCCAACCGCTAGGCCATCTCTCCAGCCCACAACTGGGAATCTTAAGGGTGGTGTTAAATTGCTTATGTGCAGTCCAAGAAAGTTCTTTGGTGTACCTACCCACTGGGCGTCGGCATGGAAAGGTATTGAGGGGGAAGGGACCAGGCAGACTCTGAGAAAAGCAGGTGAATGTGGCTCCAGTTTGGGCCTAAGACAAGAGAAATTCCAGGGTCCTGGGTGAGGCTCTCATTTTATAAATTCTCTGTTGCATATAAAGCTTAACATAAGAGTGGTCTCTCCAATTAATATTGCCTTTTTGTTGCCCTTAAGCAGCTAAAAATAGTATTATGGATAAAGAAGACAGTATATTAAAATAAGATTTTGACTGAAGATGTATTGAGTAATATTGTTACCAAATCAGGCTTATTTCCTCTATCACACATTACGACAGCCACTCAAATCACAAGTATTACAAAAGAAGTTTACTCACAAGGGCAAGGGTGTAGAGCCAAGAGTGAACAAGACTCCACTGCCTCCCTGAGGACAGAATTTGCTGATATTTGTGGGCTGAAGCATGGGACCTTTGGTTAATTAGATCAAACTTCTTCATGCCTCTCTGTTAGCTAAGGTCAACTAACAGCAAGTAATTCAGAGCAGATGGAGTCTAGAAACTTACTTGTTCAGAAACTAAAAGTAAGTAAATTATTCAGGTTTTCCCTGAGTATTAATATACTCATACATAAGTACTTAATTCACAGGAACTACATAGTATCAAATGAAAAGGCAAATCATCATTGTTAGTACATATGCATAACAAAGATCTAGATGCTAAAATATTGTTGATGTGATCATGGGGCATGTTTTTCCCCACTAATGTTTAACTTGCAGCAACCTCATCTGGTTAAATCTAAATTAGTCATACTTGGTTCTAGATGTGGACATATCATTAGATTGAGATATTCTGCATTTTCCTTTAGTGAATATTTGCTTTAAAATTATAAAAAATGTTATTCTGATCTGCTGAATATTCTAATAAGGAATCCCTTCCTAACATTTATGGAAAGGACAGCTCAGCCACAGGATCTCTGGCTCCCAGGCTTCCAAAGCCTCTGTCAGATCACTGCTTCCTGTGCAGCTTTGCCATCCTGGAGAAGTCAGCTCTTTGTCATCTGACCCCCTCTAGTGAGCGGAGTGCAAACTGTCAGCTCATTCTTGTGAATAGAGCTGAAAAGAAAGGACTCCCATAGGGATGCCAGTGTTGCTCCTAATAGTTTTTAATTGCACAAAGTTGCAAGTAAGACTTTCTAAATAAACTCCATTTAATTTTTCCTGGGCCAAATGACTCCAGTGTTTCTTCTGTTTGTAAGACCAGCTCTTACCTTTAATTCAGTTTGAATCACAAACACAAGGAAAGAATCCAATTATCATGTTTAAGGACTTGGTGATTGATTGGACCTTCTACCGCCTTTCTAATTTCAATGCAAGGAGTCTCAATTATAGACCGAATGCGGCATAGACTGGATGCACCCACATGATTGACAGGAAGAGCCAACTATATGATTTAGTACCGAGGACCGAGGGCAACAATTTAGTGCTATACAAGGGAGCTTTTGATGCTAACATTTATTCAGAAGTAGGATAAATCTCAGTCATTTACAGAATTTCAACATAGCTAGTTGGTTCTTTGCATTTTAACTAGATGTTACTGTTCTTTTGAACTCATGCCATACGTTTTCACTTGCACAGTTTTCAGTTTTGTATATCAAATAAATAAATGAGCATCAAGTAATAGGCATTCATTTTAAATTCATATGTTGTTAATTTCATAAATGTATTATGCACTGCTTTCTATATTTTTTCTTTTTTTAATTTTATTTATTTATTTATGTGTATGAATGTACTGTCTGCATGTAGGTCTGTGCACCCGTGTCATGCAATGCCGCGGAGGTCAGAAGAGGGCGTCGGATTCCCCTGGAACTGGAGTTCTCCTGGAATTGGAGTTACAGACGGTTCTCAGCCGCCATGTGGGTGCTGGGGATCGAACCCGGGTCCTCTGCAAGAGCAGTCGGTGCTCTTAACCGCTAGACCATCTCTCCAGCCCACTGCTTTCTATATTTTAATTATATCTGGTGGAGACTGTGAGGGCACATCCGGAGCATAACTCCTCCCACCCTTTTCTCAGGAAGGTCCTGAGCAGCAAGTCCACAATCCCTGTTCCCCTCAATAATGGAGGGATTTTTGCTAGACAAATGCCTACAGGTGAAAATGTTTTCAACCTTTCCTATTTTCCTTGATTCGACAAGCTCCTATTAAATGTTTGCTGTGCTTTGTTCTATGTACGATATAAAGAGAAACTAAAAATGTTTAATGGAATTTCACCCAAGATAGCTGATAAGCTAGAATTCCTGTCTACACTCAACTCAGAACTAAGGCAGAATATGGTAAAGGCTCCAAGCCAGGTCCAGATGAATTCAGGCTATGGAAAGGAGATGGCATGAGTTTGGGTCTTAAACAATTGCCAACTCAAAAGCTTTTCTCTACTTTTTCCTACCCCAAGTCTCTTCTATGTGGAGCCAGATAAATCCATTATGGCTGAGTATAAGAGAGCTGCCTTCTTACCCCATAACCGATAACCTAGAAGGTCGGCAGGAGATGGGAACGGCTCCCACTCATCATATTGGACATCAGGCACCTGCAGCCCACCCCCAGGGGAGTGTAGCTTGAATTGTAGCATTCCTAAGCTTATCTCTCCTGAGGCATGTCAGGAGGCAAATGGTGCAAGCCAGCCATACGCTTATCTTGGGGTTGGGGGGCGCTATGATATTCCTGCCATAAAACTTAGCCCTTGCAGAATGCAGGTAGGCTTCCCCTCTGTCCCGCCCACCTCCTGGTCAAAGAGCCCACCAAAACTACTATACAAGTGCTTAAAACCCCTGCAATAAATGAGTTTTTGGACCACTGACGCCAACTCCCGGATCTCTCTTTTGATCAGTTGGGCAGGTTCACTAGCTGTTAAGAAGTCGTCTCCACTCCCTCCCTGTTCCCCCTGCAGCCACGGGCTGCTCCTCTACAGCTGGAGCGTGGTTTCCACACTAATGGCTATGAGGCTGGTGACCAGAGGGGGTTGGAAACTCGCAACACAGAGGAAACCACACTTCTATATCAGTCTTCACTTCCAAATACTTCCTTTGCTTCACACTCACCCCTACCATATCAAAGTAAGATTGCGGCTTGATCTGATGCCAAGAATGAGATGGACCTGGAAAAATAGAAAAGTATCAAAAAGACCAAGATTCGGTCGAATGGAAAGACAAAATACATTTCATGGCAGCAGGACTCGCATGGGAGTGACATAAACCTACTTCATCTCCCCTTGTAACATATAATTTGGTGCAGCCAAAGAGCAAGTATTATCAGGTATGTTAATGATGTGCATGTGCCCAAGGCTCAGATTAAAGACAGCCCCTCTTTCCGGGCTGTGGAGTGGGAAAGAAGAGTCTCCTCTACCCCAAGTCTGCCTGCCCAAGGAGGACAACGCGCCCTGGGTTCCCCCAACAAATTGGAAACTCTGAGCTCACAGTCACTTGCTTTGCATCATAATGTTTCACATAAATTGGGAGATTGGGAGATCAGGAAAATACCGACCCTTCTTAAAACAGAAAGATAGGGACTGGAGAGATGGCTCAGCGGTTAAGAGCACCGACTGGTCTTGCAGATGGCCCGGGTTCTATTCCCAGCACCCACATGGCGGCTAAGAACCATCTTTAACACCAGTTCCAGGGGAATCTGACGCCCTCTTCTGACTTCCGTGGCATTGCACCACACGGGTGCACAAACCGACATGCAGACAGTACACTCATACACATAAACAATAATAAATAAATAAAAAACAGAAAGATGGACCTTTTTAAAGTGTCCCTAGTAATTTCCTAATCAGTTAGATAAAAAAAGAAAACAGGGAGGAATGGATTGGAACAAACAGTTTTTCAGGGGCACAGGGACACCTTACATCCTCATGTAACAATGGAAACCCAAAAGGATCAAAACATGTAGGGAGATAAATAAAAAAAATTAATCTAACCTGGAGAGATGGCTCAAGGGTTAGAAGCATTGGCTGCTCTTGCAGAGGACCTGGATTCAGTTCCCAGCACCCACAGAGTAGCTAACAACCTTCCATATTCCAGTTCCAGGGGCTCCCACGCCCTCTTCTGGCTCCATGGGCATTGCACATACAGGCATTGCACGCACAGGCATTGCACACACAGGTGCACTTACATAATGCAGGTAAAACACTCATACACATAAAATAAAATAAATAAAAATAATTTTAAAAACCTGCAGGGAGGTAGTTACTTACAGATTGTCACTGCTAAGGCTTCTCACTTTTCTAATGTCTAATTCAAAAAGCAGACTTTTGCCTTTCAGATATTTCTCTTTTTCAGATATTGGTGAAAAGCCAAAGCATGCTCTCCCTGACACCCTGACTTTCTCATGGTTTTTCTGAAGTAAGTTGCTTGCTGACCTCAATGCCTAACTCAAAGTTCATGACTTTCCTCTTCTCCATCTCCCTCCTCCCAGCAACTGCAGAGATTTTCAGTCTATCTGCCCTGTTTTCCTCTTAAACGCTAATGAAAAGGTCCTTAAGGTTAAAAAAAAAAAAAGCAGAAAATAAACCTTCTTCTGTTCCTTTGTTGACACTCTCTTCTTCCCTCTCTCCTCCCTTGGAAACTACCCTCGTTCTGTGGCCCTTGACCCCCCCCCCCAATCTCTCTGGAAAGGCTTGGACTTAAAACTTCTGAATAGAATCCAGGTCATTTAACCTCAGTTACTCAGTTTCCTCATCTGTAGAATGGAAATAGTAATGTAGCCATGCATCACTGATGAGGATCTGTTCTAAGCAATAGTTTGTTAGTCAATTTTGCCATTTTTTTTATTTTATTTCATTATTTTTATTTTATGTATATGAGTGTATTGCCTGTATGCATGCGAGTGCACCCATGTTGTGCAATACCCATGGAGATCACTAGGGGCTCCAGATCCCCTAGTGGTTGTTAGCCACCACGTGAATGCCAGGAACAGAACCTGGGGCCTCTGCAAGAGCAGCCAGTGTTCTTAACCACTGAGCCACCTCTCCTGCCCTGTAAATGTCACTGTGGGAACATTACAGAGTGCAATTACACCATCCTAGCTGGTCTAGATCAATCACTGGATGTGGCTGAGATAACACTCTACTTTGAAGCTATACCCAGGGCCGGGTGCCCTGTTCAACTCTCTCTGAGGGCTCCAGTGACTGAACTGGGGGCAACGGAACCAGGACCTTTAGGTTTTTCTTGGCTCAGCTAAAGCCAGAGATGAGAGTCCTGAGTATTTTGTAGGTGGTTCATCTGAAAATGAAGATGGAAGTTTCATTCTATATAGGGACATTATTACCTTAGCATGTGTGCATGTTTGTGTGTATGTGTTGAATTCACATATGCATAAAAGCATTAGTAACATATATCATCCAAGGGTTATTGACAAGAAGATTTGAAAACTGCTAATATTATTTTCAAAAATGTCTACTGTTCAGCCTTTCAGAAAATAACACATGATAAATAGAATTTTTAAAGAAGCATGTCAACATTTATAGCTATTAAACACAAAATGACATGAGACAATATTCATTTATTTTAGAAAAAAATTAGAACACTGGGCATTCATGCACATTTCATTTTCACAGAACAGTTTAGAACCTAACAGGCAGCACAAAGTTTTATGTTAAATGGAAGTACTTATTAAAATTGTCAAGGGCAACATGCACTTAAGAATGAGATTAACCTACAGTTATTCATTCTTGTCATTTCTCATATCCATATTTCCCTGGGATATGTGCCTGTCAGTTCAAAACTACTAATTTCCTGTGAGTTGTCTGGTTTTTGTTTTTAATAAAAATGTCTGGGATACTTTCTGGGGTAGGATTATTTGTTCAGAAATAAAAATAACAATGTACTCCTATTGATTATCATCAGGTCTCTTTTTTATATAGAAATCTCCAAAGAATTGACTCCAGCAATATGCTGTGCTTATGCAAATTTTAGAACCATGGTCTTTGTGATGGTTAACCTTGATTGTTAACAGAACATAGAATCACCATGGAAATGAACCTCTGGGCATCTCTGTGAGGGAGTCTCTAAGTAAGGTTAACCGAGGTGGAACCAGTCTATGAGCCAAATATTCATAGTTGGAGAAATCATAGCGCCTAGAGAAACCCTCCTTCTAGTTCATCAGGATAGTCCAAGAGACTCCCCATGCAACTCAGGCTATTGCCACAGCCCATGATTGCCTCTGAGAACTTGAAGTTAAGACCCTATTGCTGAAGATAGGACATACTTCAAACACAGGACTTGGAGCAATGGAGTTAGAACTGACCCAGAATCCTCTTCTCTGGAGACTATCTCTCATAGTTTTAAAGAACACTATTCAAGCTGCTAAAGGAGAAAATTAATCAAACTGAAGCTTTTGAAATTGTTTCCCATCAAAAAAATTTTAAAAGCCTCACAATATATTAATGCCAGGGGCAAAGGGACAGCAAGAAGCAATGCCGCCTCGAGCACCTACGAGTCAAGGGCAATAGTCTCCATCACATCTTACTTAATTCCGCAGTCTGGCCTTTTTGGGAACAAAATGGATTCTAGAATAGACTATTAAAAATCCATCCCACAATAGTCCTAATTTACAGCTGCTGTGCCAGGTGTGGAATTTTTCTTGACAGATTCGCATAGCCTCAGGTATATGGGATATGGACACTGATTTGTCAAATATGTTCTTTTTTTTTTCCAATCAGAAACACTTTGCATTCACATAACATTGACAGCAGTCTACATTGACAGTTTTCCCCAGGGCAGGTTAACTCCCCTGCTATTGGCCATAATGCATCCCAAAGCCATGGGAGCCAGACATCTGAAATTAATGCATTAAATGTATGGCATTATGCTGATTGGGCAGCATGAGTAAGTAGAACTGCATGCTGGAGACCTTGGCTAGATTTATGTACTAAGAAGATAAGCCTTACACAAATTCTAAAAGGCCATATAGTCATGGGATTCTAGTGGTGAGAAGCATGCCAATATACTCTCCAAAGCAGTGGGGGGAGGGCGGCAGACACATCTTCAGCTGTCTATCCTTGTTATAAATAGATGAGATAATTGGCTGGTAAAGAGAAACAGTTTCTTTGTAAATTTAGTCGTGGGCTGTTAGCTCCAGTACTTGTGGACTTCTGGTGAGGCAGATTATCATGGCACCCAAGAAGGATAAGAAAGCAAGGGACTAGCATCCCATAATATACAGGGACATAAGACTTCCCATTAAGGCCCACCCCTTACAGGCTTCATTACTTTCTACTAGCCCCAAGCTAAGGACATTGAAACCTCTGGGTACCATATCTTTTTTTTTTTTCTGTATATGTATGAATGTACTGTCTGCATGCAGGTCTGTGCACCTGTGTCGTGCAATGCCGCGGGGGTCAGAAGAGGGTCTCAGATTCCCCTGGAGCTGGAGCTCTCCTGGAATTGGAGTCTCAGACGGCTCTCAGCTGCCATGTGGGTGCTGAGGATCGAACCCGGGTCCTCTGTAAGAGCGGTCGGCGCTCTTAACCGCTAGGCCATCTCTCCAGCCCCTCTGGGTACCATTTCTTATCCAAACTACAGCAATTCTGTACAGGAACTCAATACATTCAGTTTTTACACACAGATAGTCCACACCTGGAAATACTGCTATAACTCATTTTTCTCTTTTAGACAGGGTCTCCCTATAGCCCCAGCTGGCCTGAAGCTCACTCTGTAGACCAGCTTGGCTTTGAACTCACAGAGATCCACCTGCCTCTGCCTCCCAAAAGCTTGGATTAAAGGCATGTGCCACCACACCTCACTTAAAGACCGTTCTTAGCCGCCATATGGGTGCTGGGAATCAAACTCAGGTCCTCTGCAAGAGTGGTCAGCACTCTTAACCACTGAGCCATCTCTCCAGCTCCTATAATTCATATTTTGAGTGACATGAAGGCTGATGAACTTCAATGGAGCCCAGGAGAGAAGAGCTCTGAGTATGGCAGCAAAGCAGTCTTGCCACTTGGGCTTTATGAACCAGAAGATTCTAAGTCCCAGGGATACTGGTAATGAGAAAAGATTTCCTCTGCTGTTGTCAGCTCAAAGAAGGACGACAATGCAGAATTTGGTGTTCTGGCACAGGGTCATGCCACCCGTACACGGTTTGAAAAACAATGGCTGTTCTGGGCTTCTGGAGAGAAAGAATGGTTAACCATGGGGCCATCATGCAGCCAATAACTACTCACTAAGCACTTGTTCCTGCCAAACATACTAAATAACACAGTAAAGTGGCCCCAGCAACAATTCATCCTAAAATGGAAATGGGGTATATGCGATTTTTAAATGAGCAGGATCAGAGGGCAGCAAGCTGCCTTAAAAAGCAGCACCTACACCCTTCCCTTGTTCATGTGGTTCCCTCGGCTCCAGTCCACAGACACACAGAGACTCACTTAGGTAGAGACAATGGTCTTGGTGGTTTAAGGATATGGTGATTGAGTCTTTATGGCCAAAAATGAATTGTGGCTCTAGTGAAGCCTTGCTCATAAACGACTTTGAGATGAAGGTTTCAATTGCTGTGGAAGGTGTTGAGGCCACAGAGGGAAGCAGCAGTGTATTTAGCCCACATTGAAATGGTTTGTTTTTTAATGGACCAATACCCAAGACATGTCACCAGTACAGATGGCCACTATACAGCAGATGCTGTCTTCTTCATGTTAATGGATAGCCTGAAAGCCAAGCAGCTGAGCTGCATGCTCAAGGTAATTGCAAATGGTGATGTTTCCCAGAGTCCCAGATCTCTTCAGTTTGCAATGCCCTCATCTTGACCTGATGAAGGTGTAAGGTGTAACAACACACCCATATACAAAATAGATTTTCCAGGAGCCCATAGGCAGAAAATGATGTACATATTCCCCAGAAATCCATAAGGACAAATACAGGTCCCCTCCCATGTTAACCACTGCAGCATTCCTAAGCCACGTTACAATTATCCCTGAAATAAGAAACTGCCCAACTCTAAGCATCCATTTTAGGGCCAAGAGCAGAACAGAACCACTGAGCACCAAGCACCTATTCCTTCAGATTTCTCTTGGGACTCTGATTTCCAGTAAGGACTTTTGTCCTTCATTGAGGTCAGAAAACAACTGGGTCCATGGAGGGGAGGCATCAGCGTATTTGCCCCCATTGAAATAGTTTGCTTTTTAATGGGTATTAACCCGAGACATGTCACCAGTGCAGATAAGTGTGCTGTTGGCAGCACTCTGATGCTTTGATATGTAAAAGACATGTGCATACAAATTCATACACTGTCTGGGATAGAGGGTAAGGAAGGGTCCTGAAAAGGCACTCGGGAGGCAGAGGCAGGCGGATCTCTGAGTTCAAGGCCAGCCTGGTCTACATAGCAAGTTCCAGGACAGCTGGGCTAGGGAGACCCTGTCTTAAAAAGACAAAAAAAGAGAAAGAAAGAAAGGAAGAAAGGAAGAAAGGAAGAAAGGAAGAAAGAAAGAAAGAAAGAAAGAAAGAAAGAAAGAAAGAAAGAAAGAAAGAAAGAAAGAAAGAAAGAAAGAAAGAGAGAGAGAGAAAAGCATTTAACACTATTGTAAGGAAGTTCAGACTCCCTCCTGAAGGTTCAGGAACTAAGGTTGTTGAGACTGATAGCTGACAGATTAAAAGGAGGAAAAAAAGTAAAAAAGATTTATTAATCTTCACAGGAGCTCAGGAGACCTAAAACATGGAATTCAAAAAAATACTAGATAGTTGATTCTTGTATACCCTCTTCATAGGGTATTTTGTAGCCATTTCCTCTGAACTGAAACATTATAACAACTCCCATAAGGTTCAAGAAGTAAACAAAAGAGAAGTTACAAGTCTCAGGAAGCACCTGAAACATAAAATTCACAAGACTGTTCCCCAGGGTTGTAGAAGCAGTAACAATTGCTGCAGAGGATCCTCTCTACTGTGCTCAGATGAGCAAGGGCCCCAGGGCTGTAACTCCCATGAGCCCTTGTCCATCCTGAGATGGCAGGCGTTTGAAAGCTGCAGCTGCATTTGCATCATCCTTGCTCCTCTTCATAACGTTATTCCCTCACCCGTATTTTTTTAAGTAACTGAATAAACTCATCAGGTCACCAAGCCAGGCTTGGGTTGGAGTGGTTTCTTTATTGGTACTTAAAAGTCACATGACATAGAGAAAGAGAAATTGCTTATAGTAAATTACTTTAGGTGAATTGAGAAAACCAAAAATAACCTGAGACCAAGTTCTTTTGGAGTCTAAGTGTGGTGTTTGATTTTCAGTCTCTTCTGTAATGGTGAATCATTCCTGGCTATTGAAGGAGATGGAGTTCCTCTTTGGTGGATCTAGTGTTTTGAAAGATAACAGAACTTCAGAGAAAACCACTCCCTGTGTTTCAGAAGAGAAAGGGTTGAGAAACCAGACTGAGAAAGGTCAAAAGGATTTAATTCTGAGACTGTTACTCCAGCTCAGTTTGTCAAAGACCCAGTAAATGGTATAATTTACTGAGCCCCTAGTGGGGAAAAAAAAGCTATTTTCTCTCTATATATAGTCTTAGCACTCAACACTGAGCATTTGTGGCCGCCAGAATGTGTGGATGGTTTCAAAGCCGCACAATTCTCCAATTGCTAGGTGTCCAGCAATTAAATTCCATCTTGACGCTAACCAGAATTAGCTCAGAATCTATGGGCTAAGAGCTGCATTCCACAAACTGCTCTGGCTTAGGCACAGATCAAAATACCAGTTTAGGTTATCTACAAGATCTGTTCACAAATCAATTTGCCTACCAACCAGTTTCCCAAAATCCCCTTCTAGAGTTTGACCATTTTCCCAAGCAGTTTACAGAACTCAAGAAAGTACTCCACTACCATACCCACTTATTATAAAAAGATACAAGAATGAATAACCAGGTGGAGACGCGATGTAGGCTAACACATGAGGGAAGGCGTGCGGAGCAAACAGGCCTATCCCCAGCTCACTGAGCATGTGTTCACCAACCTTGACATGCTCCAAAGTTGTGCCTCCAGGTTTTCTAAAAGCTTCCCTAAGCATATATGATTGATTAAGCCATTGGTTTTTGGTGAATAACTTAACCCTCAGCCCTTCTCTCTGCCCCAGAACTGGGAAGCATCAAAAGCTTCAACACTCTAACCATGTGGCTGTTTCTCCTAGCTGCCTGGCTCCATCTTTTTCTCTGGGACCCCTCCGTCTGGTTATTTTCTTAGCATCAAAAAAGATGTACCAAGCCACAACTAGTCAACCTCCAAAGAATGGAAGCCCCCAGAGTATGGATCCCTCAATAGAGTCCCTATACTGAAACTTGCCTACCGACAGGTAGACCAGTGTGGAAGAGGGGGAGGGAAGATTTTAAGAGCCAGGACTGGTGTGTGAGCATAGAGAAGCAGTGACTTACAATTGACTGTAAACTTCAAATTTGAACTTGTGGCAATGTAGGAATCAGGCACAGGACCCATGCCAACTGGGACAAGGTCTCGAAGGGGAGCAAACGAAATGGGTGGGGAATGACCCTGGACTGAGAACTATAATAGACTTGAGTACTCTTGGGTGAGGAAGAGTGTGCCTTACCTAGGATTCCTAGATACCATATTTGCACAGAAGGACGACTGGGTTTGGGAGTTTGACTGGATAGAACGATGTAATGCATGAGTTCTGATGGGGAGTTGGGACTTGGTTTGATTGTGAGTGTTTAGTTTCCTTTCAACCGCTGTGACAAAATACTCTGTCCAATTCTAACTTGGGGGGGAAAGGGCTTATTTGGCTCACATCTCCTGGGTCACAGTTCATCACTGAGGGAGCCCATCATAAGAACTAAGGGCAGGAACCTGGAGGCAGGAGCTGAAGCACAGGCCATAAAGAAATGCTTCTTACTGGCTTGTTCCCCTGGCCCATGCCCAGCCTGCTTTCTTATACTGTACATGACAACCTGCCCAGGGTGGCACCACCCATAGTGGCCTGGGCCCTCCCACATAACTCAACAATCAGGACAATATGACACAGACATGGCCACAGGCCAGTCCAATGGAACCAATTCCCCAAATGAGGCTCCCTCAACCCAAGTGTGGCAAGTTGACACTAAAGCTATCCAGCACAATTGACCCCTTGTCAACTTGACACACACAACACATCACTATTAAACCATCACCTTTCTATTTCTTGTCCCCAAGGTATGATGTTAACATTAATCACAACATAAGACAGTACAATCTTAAAAGCCCCACGGTCCTTAAAAAGTCCAAATACCTAAAAGTTCACAGTCAGTTAAAAGTCTCTTAACTGTGGGCTCCTGTAAAATCCAAAACAAGTACTGTCTTATTTCAAAGGGAAGAATCAGGCATTCTCAAAACCTAAGTCCAGCAAAGTAGCTCAAGGCTGGACACCTGGGATTCACTCAAAATCTTCTGGGCTCCAAAGGGTTTCTGCAGCTCCCCCTCTCTGACTCTGCCGTCCGTGGCACACACAGCTCATCTCGCAGGCCCAGGCTGACTCCATTCCACACCTGCTGCTGCTCTTGGTGGTCGTCCCATGGTCCTGGCATCTCCAAAAAGCTGGGGTCTCCACAGAAACTGAGGCAGCCTTCACCAATGGTCTCTTCTGACCTCTCCTGGTGCAAAGCCTCAGCTTCTCTTCCTGACCCATGGAATCCTGGGGTCTTCACTGCAACTGAGGGTGCACTTTCACCAATGGCCTTTCCTGACCTCTCACAGTGCCAAGCCTTGGCTGCTCTCTGTGACCCCTTCACATTTCAACACCAAAACTATATAGGAGACTCTTACAAACTACCAAGTCCTGCTTCTGGCTTGAAATGGAGGGTCAGGCCCCCTCTGAACCACAGATTCTGTGTGCTAACCCTGAGGAAATTTCTCCCAGAAGATTTCACCATAGCGATGCTGGTCTGTTGTTACAGATGATTTTTCAGCCCCAGCTAACCAGCATCAATTGTCCCAGTACAGCAAAGGTTTCACTTCAGGTTCTGGTCTCTTGTTACTTACAGCTGATTCTTCAGCCCCAGCTGACCAGAACCCACAGATTCTCAATTCAAAAATATACAAAACAGCCCTGATGGTCTCTGATTCTCTTTGAAGCTTCATAAGCCAGGCCTCCATCATCTTCAGATCTTTCAGCATAACTGCTCCAACTTCCACAGCAACGAACTTTAGGCACTCAATGATTTTAATAGCCCAAAGTTCCAAAGGCTTCCACAAGCTTCCCTCAAAATGTCAGGTATGTCACAGCAATAGCCCACTCTCGGTGGGCTGTTCTAGTTCTGTTCTAGCTTCCTTTCGGTTGCTGTGACAAAACACTCTGTCCAATTCTAACCTGGGGAGGAAAGGGTTTATTTGGCTCACATCTCCTGGGTCACAGTTCGTCACTGAGGGAGCCCACCATAGGAACTCAGGGCAGGAAACTGGAGGCAGGAGCTGAGGCACAGGCCATGGAGGAATGCTTCTTACTGGCTTGCTCCCCTGGCCCATGCCCAGCCTGCTTTCTTATACTGTACAAAACAACCTGCCTGGGGTGGCACCACCCACAGTGGCCTGGGCCCTCCCACATAAGTCAACAATCAAGAGAATACTCCACAGACATGGCCACAGGCCAGTCCAATGGAACCAATTCCCCAACTGAGGCTCCCTCAACCCAGGTGTGGCAAGTTGACACTAAAGCTATCCAGCAAGTGAGCCACTGTATGAGTTGTACAAATGCTAAATAAAATAAAATAAAGTAAAATAAAATAAAATAAAAAAATAGACATACCAAAGGTTTTAGGAATTGTGTGCTAGGAAACAGAATAAGACCCAAACTAAATGTTTTTTATCATGAATCACAATCTCACACAGCAACTGAAAGCCTTGTTACATTGATGAAAGGTCATTTTATGTAATCATTAAAGGCAGTCCTTTAAAGATAACTATTTTTTTCACCAGAACATGACATAAGTTTATTTCAGATGTAACAGCAATGTTCAAATTGACAAGTTTAATTCTTACCCGCACCAAGTAAACTTAGCTATCTAAGTATTTTTAAAGTTATTTCCTCCAAAAACTGAGGGAGTTTTCTTTTCCACCACTGCACACCACTGCTTCTCAATAGTTCTCTCTTTGGAGGACTTTCAATTAATGAGTAAACTGCTTTGGAGATCTTTAGAAACTCCTTTCTTCAAATGGCAATTAATCTTGACAAATTATACATTGCATGGATTTCTCTACCTTTCTTTAGAACTTAAATGCCAACAGAATATAGAATAATTTTTAGGCTGGGTGTGGTGGTGCACACCTTTAATCCTAACACTTGGGAGGCAGAGGCAGGTGGATCTCTGTGGGTTCAAGGCCGGCCTGGTCTACATAGTGAGCTCCAGGCCAGCTGGGACTAAAGGGAGACCTTGTCTCAAAAATACAGAAAAAAAAGAATGCAGAATAATTTTAACCTATTTTACCCCAGGGTGAAAACTATCTGTCCTGAAAAATATGGATATAGTCTGTTATCTTCCAGTTAACTGTTAAGCAAAACTTTTTCTTTCTTTTTTTTTTAATTTTATTTATTTTTTATGTGTATGAATGCACTGTCTGCATGTAGGTTTGTGCACCCATGTCGTGCAATGCCGCGGAGGTCAGAAGAGGGTCTCAGATTCCCCAGGAACTGGAGTTCTCCTGGAATTGGAGTTACAGATGGTTCTCAGTCGCCATGTGGGTGCTGGGGATCGAACCCGGGTCCTCTGCAAGAGCAGTCGGTGCTCTTAGCCGCTAGACCATCTCTCCAGCCCCTAAGCAAAACTTTTTAGACTACTTCTAATTACTACATGAGATTCAAAGCAATAGAAAAATCGTTTCTTCAAAAACCCTCTGTAATGGAGAATGCTTGCTCAGGTATTCAGGCTTTTTCTCTATCTCAGTTTGTCCCAATGACTATCATCAAAAGCAATAAGTCAAACCATTATCATCATATTGATTGTGCTCAGCCTTGTCCCTCGTGATACATAATAATTTACCATGTAATGACTTTTAGCATTTCTTCTTTTTTGGTCTTTTTGAGACAGGGTCTCCCTATAGCTTCAGCTGGCCTGGAACTCACTTTGTAGACCAGGCTGGCCTTGAACTCACAGAGATCTGGCTGCCTCTGCCTCCCAAGTGCTGGGATCAAAGGTGTGCACCACCATGCCCAGCAACTTTTAACATTTCTTTACATTTTATTAACAGTAAAAAAAAATGCTGCTATTTATTGACTTATTTCAATACCAAATAAATTATAAAACCCCCATGTAATGATCACAACTTATCTGTGAGCCAGGCATCATCATCTCCATTTTAGGGATGAACTAGAAGTTCTGTACATTTCTGTGACTCATTCACAGAAGATGCAGAGGTTATTTTACGAATTGTAAGAGTGACCCCTGACTTTACAGAGAGAATGAATAGCATTATATTAAAATAAATAATCCAAAGAAAGCATGACAATACAAACTATTCAAAATAGAGCTGAGGGAGCCTATCATAGTGGCTGATGCAGCTGTGCCTGCCAATTGCCCATAGTTTCTGTATCTGTTTCTATTGGCTGATTTTTCTCTTATGTAAAGGACTTATTTTTCCACTTTTGCATGCCATTACTACAAACTGAATTTTGACTCCCCAGAAAGACATACTGAAGTTCTAACCCCTTGTACTTCAGAATGTGTCCTTAATTTGAAAAAGAGTTGCTACAGATGTAATTAGTTAAGACAAGTCAGCACAGAAATAAAGTGAGCCCTTAATCCACTAAGACTACTGTCTCTGTAAGAAGAGAACAGAAACACACAAAGGTACTGTCATCTGGCAGCAGAGGCAGAGAAGATGCAGCCACAAGTCAATGTACTTCAAGGTTCGGATCAGCAGCCACCGGCAGAAACTAAGATGTGGAGAGGAAGAATTTTCAAAAGGAAGGGCCCTCTCCTGGCCTCCAGATGTGTGGCAAGATGCATTTCTAATGCTTTAAGATGCCTACTTTGAAGTAGCTTGTAACATCTCCAGGAAACTTAATAGACCTAGTAATTTGGATTAGATATCAAAAATTGTGATTTTACCTTTCTATGTGATGGTTTTGTCATCTTATTAACAGAGTATTGAACTCTGTTCTAGCGTGTAGTCACAGAAATTGTTTCATTCTTTTAATTTGCCTATAAATCAAAAAACCTGTTAATCTTGGGCTGGCAAGATGGCTCACTGAGTAAAAGTACCTGCTGCCAAGACTTACCTCTTGAGTTCTGTGCCTGGAACCCATGTGGTGAAGGAGAGAACTCCAGAAAACTCCACATATATACCATGGTATATGCATACCTACAAACATTCACATGCACACACGCATGCATACAAACACACACACACACACACACACACACACACACACACACCACAAACAAATTTTAAAGTATAATAAAATTTTTTTAAAGAAACAATTAATTTAAGGCTTACTTGGTGCTATTAATGCAACACTCTTTTTTGAGCTCAAGTCAATTCTCAAATTTACAGATTTCCCCTTCTCTGGTTGTTGGGCTATAAATAGCCCACGGTGAGCTCCAGAAATTGTTCCACCTTTTTTTTTTCTTTTTTTTTTTTCACATAAATTTATTTATTTATTTTTAACAAATCTAGACCCATGTTCCCGCTCATTCCCCCACCCCACCAGAGCTCGTGCATTCTGCCAAACATGCTTTCCATCTCTTAGTCTTTCTCAATATTTTCCATGGGGAAGTTGACTGTTTTGAGCAGAAGTTCACTGTTTCAGTCAGTTCTTTGATGCAGTATTTTCTGCTGTTGTTGTTGTTGTTGTTTCCAAAATGCATTATGCCCAACTGCTTTGTACAAAAGCTCAGGGGGCCCTACACAAGAAATACTTACAACTGGGTAATTGGCACTAGCATCCACAGATGAGTGATACCATGCATCGTTTGTTTTTCTGGGACTGTGTTACTTCACTCAGCATGATGTCCTCTAGCTCCAGCCATTTTCCTGCAAAGCTCGTGATGTCGTCTTTCTTTACTGCTGCATAGAATTCCATTGTGTAGATGTACCATATTTTCTCTATCCACTCGTCAGTTGAGGGGCATTTAGGTTGGTTCCAGCTCCTTGCTATTGTGAAGAGAGCTGCAATAAACATGGTCGTGCATGTATCTCTGTGGTGGCGTAAGTCTTGAGGGTACATGCCCAGGAGTGGTATGGCTGGGTCGGGTGGCAAGTTCATTCCAAGTCTTCCAAGGGTTCTCCACACTGCTTTCCATAGTGGCTGTACAAGTTTACATTCCCACCAGCAGTGGATGAGTGTTCCCCTTTCCCCACAACCTCTCCAGCACTTGGTATCATTTGTTTTCTTGATCCTAGCCAGTCTTATTGGAGTAAGATGATATCTTAAAGTGGTTTTCATTTGCATTTCCTTAATGATTAGTGATGTTGAGCAGTTCTTGAGGTGTTTCTCAGACATCTCTAATTCCTCACTTGTGAAGTCTCTGTTCAGTTCTTTGCTCCATCTATTGAGCGGGTCGTTTGTTTTCTTTTTTCTTTGTTTTTTGAGTAGTTTATATATTCTGGAAATCAATGCTTTGTCAGATGTATCTGCAGTGAAGGTTTCCTCCCATTCTGTGGGATTTCTCTTCACTTCCTTGATTGTTTCTTTTGATGTACAGAAGCTTTTGAGTTTGATGAGGTCCCATTTGTCAATTGTCAACCTTAATTCTTGTGCAGCTGCTGTCTGATTTAGGAAGTCTTTTCCTACGCCTATGTCTTGTAGTCTGCTGCCAACTTTTTCTTCTATCACCTTCAGAGTTTGGGGTTTCACGTTGAGGTCTTTAATCCATCTGGAGTTGACTTTTGTACAGGGTGAGAGGTAGAGGTTTAATTTCATTCTTCTACAAGTGGTGATCCAGTTTTGCCAACACCACTTGCTGAAGATGCTGTCTTTTCTCCATTGTGGTTTCTTGGCCCCCTTGTCAAATATGAGATGGCTGAAATTGTATGTGCTCAGATTTGGATCTTCGGTTTTGTTCCATTGGTCAACAGATCTGTTTTTGTGCCAGTACCAGGCTGTTTTTATGACTATAGCCCTGTAGTATAGTTTAAAATCTGGTATAGAGATCCCTCCTGTGTAGATCTTTTCACTCAGGATTTATTTAGCTATTCGGGAAATTGTTCCACCTTTAAGGCCCTTCCCTGGGCTCCAGTACCTTCTCATTCCTACACAGAAGTCCTCAGCACAGACTAGGGGGACTCACTCGCACATCTCAGTAATGTATCACCTGCTGCTTCTCATCTTGCGTTCTGTCTCACAAATTCTAGGCACCACCTCTTCTCCCCACGTTCAGTTTCTGACTCCTCAACTCAGTAAGACATCTGGGCTCTGCCTGGGTGCTCGATTATTTTTTTTTTAATTTATTTTTTTATGTGCATGAATGTACTGTCTGCATGTAGGTTTGTGCACCCGAGTCGTGCAATGCCGCAGAGGTCAGAAGAGGGTGTCGGATTCCCCTGGAACTGGAGTTAAAGACGGTTCTCAGCCACCAAGTGGGTGCTGGGGATCGAACCCGGGTCCTCTGCAAGAGCAGTCGGCGCTCTTAACCGCTAGGCCATCTCTCCAGTCCCCTGGTGCTCTTTTCAGGCTGCAGTCTGGATGCTGCCTTTGGACCATAACCTAGATCAACTGAAGGGCATGTCTTACCGATTCTCCTTTTCTTGGGGATCACACTCATCTACTTTTCCTTTCCAAAGACTAGAAATGCTTTGTTGTAACTTTTTTGTCTGATCTTCCTTTCCTGTCTTTTTTCTCTCTCCCTTTTCTTTCCATTTCCTTCCTTTTGTCTAATGAATGAATCCAATCTTGTTGTTTTAATACTGCTATTGCTAAGAGCAAGTTATGTTATTTTTTAGGTAATCAAGACCATGGTGTTTTGAGGACATTACCTTGCTTTTCCTTCCTGACATCTGGAGGGGGCACATCATGTATCCCTACCTTATGCTAATGTAATTTCTCATGCATTTTGTTGGCACCAATTGGTTTTGCTGTGCTGTCCCTAAGAAAAAGGAAT
The DNA here is from genome assembly GCA_009823505.1 of Rhizomys pruinosus. Lineage (NCBI taxonomy): Eukaryota > Metazoa > Chordata > Mammalia > Rodentia > Spalacidae > Rhizomys > Rhizomys pruinosus. The sequence continues at coordinate 3,917,692 of VZQC01010238.1, read as the reverse complement.
CTAAAAATTAAAAGAGGGAGCCTGGTGGATCAGACACAAGGAACCCAATCTAAATAACAGCTTGTGTTACTAACGACTCTTAGATGTAAACCACTAACAAAAACCACATTCTGATTTTGAAGTGATTTCATCAGCCAAGCAGAATTATAGGCATTCAAAAATATCAACAAGTAAAAATTTTTTCATTCTCATCTTTTTAACAGTCTTGGCTTTCTCAGCACTATAGTAAATTAGGGCCGAGCAAGGGAGACAGGAAGACTTCAGATGACAATTGAAAGCAAAAATTACTGTCTGCAGTGTGGTGGTGTGGCACACTAGTTAAAAACCAGGAAAGGTGCATAAAAGCAAACTGACCCAAAGCAAATCTTTGTACCAACAAGTGCTGACTTACATGTGTTCAGTACACACAGCAAACCCTAATGATTAAGGTTCAAGACCATTGTAGATTATAGACATTAAATCATTCCTGTCCTTCAAAACTTGCTCCAGCCGCAGTTTTCTCTCTCTCTCTCTCTCTCTCTCTCTCTCTCTCTCTCTCTCTCTCTCTCTCAGATTCAAGTCACCTTCACAACCCCACTGACCTAAGTCACTCTCCTACCTTGGATTCCTGCCATAGCTGCCTCTGAATCTGCTTCTACTTTCAAATCAAGAATCAGAATGTCCTTAGTACATATTTGATTATATTGCTTCTCTGCTCCAAACCCTTTTCTTTTTTTTTTTTCTTTTTTGTACTTTTATTTTTTCAGGTTAGAGACAGCAACTTAATTATTTCTTGTGCTTTCTTAAAAATCTTCAAATTCTTCTTATGTCCAAGTCCACTATTTATTACCCTCTCCCCCTGAGAGAGGGAAAAATTCTTCCTCAAAAAAGGGGAGGACAGGACATGTGTAGTTTCCAGAAAAAGCAAGAGTAGATAACATCCACCAGAAAAGAGGGGAGGGGCGTGAGGACACGTGATGCTCAGCTTGGCTACTACTCTAAGAATGAAAACCCAGATACATAATGGCAACGCTGAAATCTGGGGAGCTGTCAGAGCCATCCCTGTTTCCCGTTCAGCACTGTAAGAAAGAACCTGTGGGGCAACCACAATCCAACACAGGACAAGTGCTAACAGAAAATAACAACAGCCCGGGGTGAGCCAAGGAAGATTCTGTCAGAGCAGTCCTCAAGCTTCCTTGGCTCCTGCACAGCAGGTCCTGTGTCCAGGTATGCCTTCATGATCACTGTAGGTTACGTGGAAGGTGGCTGTTAAAAAGTTGAAAATGACAAGTCATTCAGGTCACTCTGAGATGACTCCAAAGCAGATACAAAGCACACAGCCAGGGTTAAGGACAGAAATGTGTCTAAAACACAAGAAGCTTTGATGTTCCAGCAGGCTCTAGGAGGCTGAATCCAAGTCCTGTGAACTGACCTGGACATCAGTGCTGTCGTTGCTGTCACTGCCACTGTCATCCCCAGCCATGTTCTCCTGTTCACAGGCCTCTTCAGAACCAGGAAGCATGCTGCCCTGAGTCTCCTGGTTCTACCTGGAGCCCAGAACCACATCATGTCAAAGGATGGGCAGAGACTTGCAGAGGAGATGCTAGGTTTACACTCAGCTGGAACATCTGAGATTTGTGAGTGGGATACCACCCTTCTCTCCAGCAGATGTTCTAATCCAGAGGGAAAAGCTATGTTACAGCTAGCAACAGCAAGCACCTCTTCTCCGTTTGTATAGGCTCTGAGAAGTTCCAGAGACTTGCATCTCTTAGATTTCCTGAAAGTTCATTTCAGGCAGTATAGCAACATTCCAGAAACAAGATCTGTTAGCTTTAGAGACTGTGTCAACAAACCAGAATCCTTTTGAACCAGTGGAACACAAGACCACTTGGGGACTGTGTATAGGGGGCCTTTCTTAATAACATATGTTTTTTTTTTTTTTACCTTGCTCATTCAAGGTATGTAGCCAGTGCTCACAACAATACTACCTTAAATTTCATCAAGGAGAGTCCATCTAACCATCATGCAGCCAGCATGTCCCTCGTCTCATTGGTAACTCAGTACTGACATTCAACTTTCTGGTATGGTTTGTGCTGCTGATTGTCCTTAGAGCAAATCTCTGCCTCTATAGTTAAAACAGAAAGTAGCACACATTAATTTCACGCCAAGTTCCTGGCACGCATCAGTGCTGACTAGAAGTCTTGAAGCGGGTGGCAGATAACGAACACCTCCATTGAAAAACATGGTTGTGCCACTCGTTTTCATTATTACAAGAAATGTCTTGTTCAAATTTTCTTTCCTTTTTTATGTTCTTTTCACATACATATTGTTGATCAGTTTTGGAGTCATGTAATAGTAAATATGAAAGACACTGAGAATCCTATCCCAAAGAAAGAATTGTAAGGCTAGATGTTATGGTTTAGATAAAGGTTCCTCCAGAGTGCCTGTGCTGAGGGTTTGTTCCAAGCTTGTGGCCTTATCAGAAAGTAGTCAGACCCTTAAAAAGAGAGCCTAGTGCGAGCAAGTGAGGCTCTTAGGGGCATCCCCTGGAAGAGGATACTGTGACTCCAGCACCTTCCTGTCTTTGGTTTCCTGGCTGCTGGAAGGTGAGCAGCTCCCTCTTCCAAGTTCTCTTACTACCAAAAGCTGCCTCACTACAGACCTCCAGACAACAGGCCACACAAGCTATGCTTGAAATCTCCAAAGCTGTGAACCAAGTAAACCTTTCCTCTCTATAAGTTAATTATCTCCCATATGTGTTACGACAGAAAGCTGGCTAACACAAAATATATCTCATCAAAATTTCATGAGTATGAGTATCCCTCTTTCCACTAAAGCCTGTTAGAAAAAAATTTTTTAAAGAAAAGGCTTTCTACAAAATCAGACAGTTCTTGAGAGAAAGGGCAGTTAAAGCCCAGCATGCTTATCACTTATTCTTCGAACAGCCTGGCTGATTTATTACTTGAATGAGTCTATTACAAATATGGAGTAATTGCATTCTGTTCTAAAAAAAACAATATGGTTCTGGTAAAAATTCTATAAGAAAACATTTTTTTCATCAAATGTTAACATGATTTTCATTTCTCTGTTTGCTAAAGTGTTTGAGCAATAGATATATCAGATAAGTTAGATGTAGAGTTTAATACAAAAAATTATTCATTGACATGAGTCAACAATAATCTCTACAGAAGCTTCCACCAACTTCTATCAATCTAAAACACATTGTTCCATGGAAGCATATGCCATCTAAGAAGTGTTATGAAAACAAAGTCCTTAATTTTTTATTAGACTTTCCCAAGCAACATTTCCAGTGTTTATGTCCTCAGACCAGAGTCCACAAAGTTTTGTAAATGTGTTACAGAATATCTACCTGGCTCATCCAAATTTCTACTTGTTGACTAAAACCCAAAGACATATTGATTCTGATAAGGTCAAGGTGGGTCTAAAATAATGTTTCTGCTCTTGAAAGAAGCCTGACATTGCTTGGGCCTGAAACAGTTGTTTTGACTCCTAGGAGAGAGTAAGCATTTCAGATGTGAGCCAAGGTCACGTTTATCACCGAGACTAAAGAACACCACCAGAGGCAAAAGACGGCCTGAGGGGGGAAGAAGAGACTGGGAGTCTTATTAGTGAGGTCAGGAGACCGGCTTGACTAGTCTCAGGTAGATTATCTCAACAGCGAATTTTGTGTCTCCTTAGAGGACAAGCAAAACAGGAGCCCTTGAAAAGGATATAAGAGCTGGGTGTGGTGGTGGTGGAGCACCAGTAACCTACCTCACTTGAAGGTGGAGGCAAGAACACGAGGAATTCAAGCTGAGCTGGGGATACATGAGACCTTATCTTTAAAAAAAAAAAAAAGTAAAAAAAGCAGAAGCCTTAAACTTTGCTGGATTAATCCAGAATTTTGCAAATGAACACTCTATTAAAACTACTACATTCAAGTAGGCATGGTGGCGCACGCCTTTAATCCTAGCACTTGGGAGGCAGAGGCAGGAGGATCTTTCTGAGTTCAAGGCCAGCCTGGTCTACAGAGTGAGTTCCATGACAGCTGGGGCTACAAGGAGACCCTGTCTTGAAAAGACAAAAAAAAAAAAAAACAGTACTACATTCATGTCAACACAGATGGAACTGGTATATTTCATAAATGAGTGATGCTTATATTTTTAATTATAGAAGAGAGCTGAGAGGCCCTTCCTCAACTTCCAGGGTCACTAACAGTATTAGGTGGTATCTATGTGGGACTTTATAGAAAAAAATTGAAAAGTAATAGAAAAAAGTTCACTGATGTTGCAGGAAAAAGCAAGAAATGCTGCAGGAAGATGATAGTGATGGTTGTTAGGCAAGGGAGAGCATTTCAGAACTGCAGCATTCTAGTGAGATGCAGAGAGAAGGCAATCCCAGGAAGACTTTTCCATTATTATTACAAAAGGCGGTGTTTAAAGTGACACAAGCCACTTCCCACTATATATATATGTATAGTCAAATTACCCTATTTATGTGTTGTAATCAAATCTTTTTATGTGTTTGATGATGTTTATTGATTTTCTTTTTTTTTTTTTTCAGAGGGACTCTTTATATTCCAACCCATAACATTCCCACTATAACATAATTCTACCAATGATTTTTTTTGAACTTTTAATCTTTTTTTTTTTAAATTAGTTTTTATTGATGCTTTGTGCATTTCATACATTTTTTCCAATTCAGTTCAGGCTTATTTCCCTTTCCCTCCCCCCCCCACCCCCACCCCATCCCAGATCATGCATTCTGCCATAACTGTCCTGCATCTTTCTCTCAGTTTTTTTTTTTTCATTTTTAGCTATAAGTGATAATCCATGAGTACAAGCATCCTTCATGCAAAACCTATCTGCAGGCTGTTG